>VXBR01007308.1:344671-491623 GCA_013400215.1 Cisticola juncidis
GTTTTGGGTTTTTGTTTTTTTTTTTTTTTTTTTTTGTTGTTGTTTTGTTTTGTTTTGTTTTGTTTTGTTTTTTTTTTGTTTTTTTTTTTGTGTGTGTGTTTTTGTTGGTGTTTTGGGGTGGTTTTTAATTTGTTTTTCTTTGTTTGTTTGGGTTTTTTTTTTGTTTTGGGTTTTTTGTGGGTTTTTGTTTGTTTGTTTGTTTGTTTATTTGTTTTGGGGGGAGGTGGTTTGGGATTTTTTTTTTTATTACACAGTGAAGAAGAATGCTTACCAAAGTCTCGTAGATTACTTGTCTGTGCTGGTATGTTCTACCATACATTGGTATTAGACTCTGCAGTGCCACTGAAAAACAGTCATAGTATTACAATGAATCTTACAAGGTGAAAGTCAGATTTCTAAAACAATAGATGAAGATTTATTGTAAAAGCTACTTGACAACAAGTGTCCCTAAATACATAATTCTTAAAGGTGATCAATTATTTCAGATTTACATAAAACAATTATTTCAGATTTACAAAAATAAGTTATAGGAATATTCTTGAAAGGAAGCTATATTTGCAAATTGGTCTAATCTTTCATAGTATAATATCTGCTATTTTTTCAGCTGTCTGGTTTTAGTTTGTTAACTCCCAAACAGCTCAGAATTACAGTCAATTATATATTTTATACATAGTGAGAGTTACCTATACAAATAATCACCGAAGAAGTAAAACAGTGGCAGGAAAACCTTAAATAACTGTGTCAAATTCTGTGGGTGTTATAGGAATATAATTTACAGGAGTATTTAGTGTATGAAAAGTTATATTTCTTCCTACTTTACTTTCAGGCAGGAGGAATCATAAACTGGTAAAGACATTTTCTTTGAGAGTGCAAAAATGATAAGCACCCATTTTTGAAGAAAATAATGCTGGTTTTCTCTTTCCAAAGTGAGAATTTTACAAGCTCAGCTGGGTAGGCATATATAAATAATATATATTGCATATATTATTTTAATCTTCTGAATGGTTATCAGAAAAATATTGTTTGCAGTATAGTGACTTTTACTGCAACCACAGAAAAAAAAAAAGTATATATTTTAAATGAAGTTCATTAAAAGTTCAGTTAAAGAAAAGAAGCAAGCTTGAGAAATGTAAATATATTGGAAGTTTGGTAACTAGGAGCTTTGAACAGGACAGGTTTCTTTAAGTATCCATCTGCATCTCAAAATGCCTTAATACATCATAAATACAATCTCAGTAGTGAGTCTCTCAGTGCAAGGAGAAATTAAGATTTATTGGAGAATATTCATTTGGAAACAGGTAACATTTCTTCATTCAAATTAGTTATGTAAATAGGTATCAATGACTAAAATTTAGATCCAATTTATGCAGGTGACACCTTAGGATTTGATATTTGATATTTGATATTTGATATTTGATATTTGATATTTGATATTTGATATTTGATATTTGATATTTGATATTTGATATTTGATATTTGATGTATTTTATATTTTATGCTTTATGCTTTATATTAATTTCATATTACATATTTTTCATATATGTGTAATCCTGCAATTCTTTAGTGTATGACTTGAAACTCCATATAGAGTGTTAACAACTGCTTTCCCATTTTGGTCAGAGGAAACAATTCCTCTCCAGGCCTGGGAATCAAGAACACCTCACTAACTCAGGCCCCAAGAAATGTAAACAAAAGCAAGCTGTAGGGGAGCAAACTTAGGGTAAATTACTTCATTACCTGAAGCTATAATTGGACTATTAATCCCAATATGCAAAAGAACCAAACTTATAAAAGGGTGAAAACCCCATGACACTCTGTCTATTTTTGGATGTAGCCCCTGGGTGGGCTTTGTCTGCCAAAAATGTTCCTGAAGGCCCTTTAATAAATATATCTCCTTTTTATTCCCTTGATTTTGTATGGCCTCTGTTTCTAGGTAGCTCTGAAAAGGTATCATAGGAGCTCATATTTTTGCTTATAGAGTTCCCCATGGTGTAAAAGACTGTTTTGGGCTTCCCAAAATTACTCGTCTTTTGACAGGTGTTCCCTGTTTTGACAGAATACTTGGAACCTGTCCCTCCTTTTGGGGCATAGCAGTGCAGGTGAAGCTCACTGTCTCTTTAGAATAAATAGGTATCTGGGCTACCAAATTGTTAAAAAGTAAAACATTTTGAATAACTGTGTAATGACCTGAAGTATGCTGGCTTTTTATATTATTTCAATTTATGTAATGCATTTACTTGACCAAAGATTGAAATAAGAGTGCTATTCCTCTGGAACTGTGGGTACTGCTGAAAATAGTTACTTTTTCTCTCTCCTTTTTCCAGGCTATTGGTATAGAGTATTCCCTGAAAGACCGAGATCAATAGTGGAGTCCTTTTTTTAGGTAGATATTATAAAAACAAAAAAAAAAGTCAATGTACTGACCTTTGGGTCACCCTGTGAGATGTCAAACCTCTTCAGTCTATCCTGCAACAGATTTTAAGACTTCCTGCAAACATCTTTTTCCATAACTCTATGTATTGTGACTCACTATAATCTGCATTTACAGTGCTGTGGTAAAACAATCCTGGCATACAATCGTTTCAAAAACAAGAGACAAAGACTTCTATTACATACCCCTCAGCACCTGCCTAGTGCCACAAGCCTTTATGCTTTCCAACTGTTTTATCTTTACAGGAAGCCTAACTCAGAGCCAGAGCTTTGAAAAAGCAGAGGACTGTCTTCTGCCTTGCTCCTTTTTATCTCCTCCTCACTCCTTAGTCTGAGTTTAGCACAAATATCAGGGAGCTGCAAGCCAGTCAAAAGCATTATTGATTCTGGAATGTATGTACTGGGTTGGGTGCCCATGATCAACATAAATTGTTAACCTTTTTTTAGCAAGGTACTCTAATCCACAAGAGCCACAAGAGTTTGCAGCAGCCTGTTCCAAGGAACAGCCACTGAAATAAAGAAAAGTATTTCTGAGAGTAATCATCCAGCAGGAATTAGATATGTGCTATATATATGTGGTTCTCAAGGGGTGACCAGGAGAACATTTAAATTACTTCTGGGCCTAGAATCAGAAGTGGTTATTGGAGGAACGAAAGGAAGGAGTCTTAGGGTTAACGATTAATTTCAAAAACAAAGTCTCTGTTAGTAATTGACACAATGACTTTTGTCCTGGTGGAAAATTCTACAGTTTGCTTTCTCCACACAATTGTAAGGGTAGAAATTTCTTTTCTTAAAATGAAATATGAGATAGTTCAGAATTTTAATCTCTTAAATAGTTTGAAAAGGACAAGTTTGAACTGGAATGAGAAAACTAGTGTTGAGTACTTAAAAGATAGTAGGTACAGATTTGAAAGTTACTTATGAAATTAGGGCAGAGTATTTAAGAGACTTTTATAGTTCAACGGAAGATTTGGAGTGATACTCTACTTTTTCTCAGGCCTAATAGCAATATGAAGATGCTGCATTACTCTACCTGCTAGAAGTGAGTGGTCTAAATAATCTGAATATAGCAGATAATTAGGGGAGGAAGGAACTGCATAACCATAGGAATATAAACTTATATAAGTCAACCTCCTTGAGCTCCACTGGTTCCATCAGTAAATATTGTAGAAGGCAAAAATTCCTGTCCCTCATCACCAGTACAATCAATTCAGGCAAAGTATGAAATATTTAGATCCTATCTCTATTTCTCTCCTAAACTAGCTTTTGAATCTAACTCCTACTATTTGGGGAATTGTTTTCTTTTAGCATTTTCTTCTAAAGATACCTTATCCCTTCAGGATACTAGCTCTTTATATATTTGTCACATTTTGGTAGCTATAGCAGGAACAATTCCTGTTCTGTTGTAGGACTGAATCTTTCTACTGATGTCACCTCTAGTTTGACTCCAAAGAGAACAAGATATGGAGCTATTTATTGTTTATGGGAGCAGGGAAAATTCAGTATCCTAGTAACACGGATATTTATTTTGTCTCTTCCCACTGAAACATCTGAAATCTTTTTCAGAAGCCCTGCCAGTGTGCTGAAATGTCATCAAAATGTATGCCAGATGGTCATATTCTCAAGAGGATTTCCCCTAACATGCCTACCTCAGGGAGCCAGGGCTCTTATGTCCTGCACTTCACAGTCAAAAAGGATGTGGTTATGGGGTTCTAAATATCAACATCTGTCCCTAAAATGAGTTCTATCCTTGAAAGTATTAAATAAGTGCTAAAGACTAAATGTCTTATCCAGGCCCTGTAAAGGTGAGTGAAAAAACAATACAGAAATAACTGAAGAGGATAGAGGTTAAGTAATAATGCTTCTGGATAGAAAATGTTAAACCCTAAATGTAGACACTAGTGAAAGTTGACAAAAAGAGTGGATTTATCTTTCTGCTCTAGAAATATGTTGGATTTTTTACTGATTCATGAATTTAATACAGAATTATGGTGTTCTGAAAATATGAATACTGTAATTTCAGAGTTAGAGAAACTGGTTATACCGAACTTAGTGTAATATAAGATTCTAAATTAATAAAATTATTCAATGACTAGCTGAGACACCTATGTGAACAAAATGTCCAGATTATGAATTGCAGTCTTCCTACAGAGTAATGTCATTTCACATGTGTCATGCATTATTCAGATTTCCATTTCAAGATTTCATTTCTTACTATCAGTGGCTAACAATTGAAATCAATATATCTGAAACTATGTGGCAAAAAAAGCAGCAGAATATTTAGTTAGCATAATCTCCATGTAAGCTGGTTAAAAATGCCAAGTATTGAGTATCAAATCTTCAGTGAAAAGGAAAAGACAATTTGTAATCATCTCTTGTCCCTGAGGCAAACTGTGAGTTGAATTATAACAAACTTCTTTTGAGATGTTTCTCTATCACAGTTGTCTTGGTTTGGAGACAAGTTTAGGAGAAAACTCTGGAATGAGTGTTTCCTCTACAAAAGGGTTCCAGCGATCTCTTTCTGCCAATGAGAGGTTACCATTAGTAGATGAAATTGAAAAATCCAAATATTTATTGACAGAGTGCCAACACTGCATGGGAAAAAATGGTGAATAAATGCTAGATATTGAAATGTCAGACCTTGCCCCCCTGGCCCCAAACCATAGCAAAAAACCCCAAAATGCCAAACAAGAGAACATGAAAAATTAAAAAATAACCAAAATAGCTGTGAGGTGGTGGAGAGGAGAAAAAAAGAAAATGGTGCCAACTTTTGCCCCAGGGAATTAAAAACCAAAGGGTTTATGCAGCAGCTTTGGCAAAAACAGATGGGAACCTGGTGAATGTCTGATGTGGGTCTCCTCTTCACAGCAGATGAAGCTGCTGGATTTGGTGTCCTTTCTTCTGTGGGTTCAGCTTTTCCGAGGTCTGAGGCTGTGACAGAGCAGCCCCTCAGATCCCTCCTGGTCCACTGCCGGTTCTTCCCCCATTCGTTGTCCTCTCTGATCTTGAACCAAACCAAACTGAGCAGTTCAAGAAAAAAACAAAGGTCTCTGAAGGATTGCTGCTGTAATGACCAAACCCAGAGAAAGGAAGAAAAGACTTTTTGCTTAAGCTAACAAAACACAAGCTACTGAAGCAAATGAAGAGAGCCCAGTCCTCCTGGCACCACATGCACCTGGCTTTAAAAAAAGTCTGCAGAAGAGCCCCAAGGCTCCCACTTGGCCCACCCTAGAGCTACAGCAACCATTTCTGGGCATAGAGCAGACAATGAGGGAATAGAGGATCATCATACAATCACCCCAGGACAGCAGTGCTGGTCTTGATCTGGTCATTATTCTCCTTACCAAAGACAAAACATTGCCAGCTATTTTTCTATCGATGCACTACGAAATAAGAAAATAGAGGCATTCTTATTTCCTAGTCGCTGTGGAAATAAGAGGGAGCAGGTAGCACCTGAACCAATATATTTTGAAAGCTTTTTTTCTTTCCCACTACTTTTCCATCTTTAAGAAGTGGGTAGGTAACACTTTGCCTTGCTCTACTCTGACCAGGGAATCTCAGGGGAAGTTTTAGGCACACACCATCATTTTTAGTCATTCCCAGAAACTAAAATAATCCTAGGAAAGGATTATCAGTTCAAAAGAAATTTTTTATAGACAAGTGGACATTATTCTGTTGGATCTGAATCACAATTCCATTTAAAACAAACAAACAACAACAACAACAACAACAAAAAACACAGAAAAATTCAGAGGATACCCTTACATAAATAATTCTTGTCTGTACTCTGAAGACAGATAAGTAATAGAAATGTCTCAAGCTATTTTTATTGCAAGAGGCTCTTTATTAATTTTACTAGTGATTTGTACATGATCTCAGCTAATTTATCATTCAATTGCTCATCCTTGAGCTACTAAAAAGGATTGTGAACAAGTGAAAGATCACTAGAACTGGAGTTTTCATTTGTCCTGCTTTGCTCATCCTTCAATTCTACTTTAATTCTAAGCATTGCAGGAAAACAAGTCACAGACATTAGAAATGATACTAGAGTTGATGTATTTTCAAGGACCAGGAAAACCAGTAACTTCTTAGATTAGGGTACTAGGACTCAAATACCTTTAACATATATGTATGCAAATGAATGGGTTCAATTAAAATCAGCAAGAAATACAGGCTTAGAAAGAACTGATTCAATTCCTTTTCCCAAATATTTGTGCAACTAAAGAACAAAAAGATGTCCACTGCATAGTCATCAGTGAAACTTAACAACATTTTTCTTATTTCTCTCACAGATAAATATATTGAAAAGGGTTACTAGAGATGTCTTATATATGGTTTTATAATCAGCTGTGTGTTGATGAAGAGAATATCAACATCATTGTAAAGGGTAATGGATTAGAGTAAAAAAAAAATCGATGCCTGGAAAAATAAACTGACATACAACTAATTGATCTAAAATAATATATTAATTGATTGAAATTAATTAATTGATTGAAAATAGGGAGTGGTATTTAAATATTTTGTCTTGCTGTCATTTCTACTGAAGACCTGAGCAAGAGATTAAAGTGCAATTTGTGGAAGTTAAAATCCTACAATTAAACCAAAACTATGGAAAATAAAATGTTTATTGTACCAAAACAATTTTATATATAATTATAACACAAAGTTTCTAAGTTAGACTGTGAGGGAAAGTTATCACAAAAAGCAGTTTTGCAGTGAAAAACAGTAATATAAATTATTGAAAACACATATGCAACCAGTATAGTTAAGTAGTCTCTATGGGACAGATTTTATTTAACATAGGCTCATGATCGAAGTTCTGACAGAAAAGCAACACTTGGCAGTTAATGTTGACTATTTTTAGCATGCAATCTTGACTGTCCACATAGTCAGATATTGTATACTAAGTGAAAAAGAGTGATCCTCCCTTTTCTTTCAGTTAACTATTTCATTAACTTTCTTAAAACACTGTAATGAAAAAGAGCCAAACCTAACTTAATGACATTAGAAGAGCAAGAAATTTATAAACTATAGTTATGTAGCTACATCAAAACAACCTTGTTTTGGAGTTGTTAGAATCATAGATGCATAGAATAACCTTAGTTGGAAAGGATCATCAAAGTCCAACTTATCCTGCATGGAACATCCTAAGAATCACACGTGGGCCACAGTAAACTGTGCAAACACTTCTTGAACCCTGTCAGGCCTGGTGCTGTAATCACTGCCCTGGGGAGCCTGTTCCAGTGCCCAAACACCCTATAGGTGGAGAGCTTTATCTAATATCTATCTGAAACCTCCCCTGAAAAAACTTCAAGACATTCCCTCAGGTCCTGTCACTGGTCACTACAGAGAAGAGATCAGTGTCTGCCCCTCCTCTTCACCTCACAAAGAAATTGCGGACTCCAACGGCATCTCTTCACAGTCTCGTCTTCTCTGAACAGACCAAATTACCTCAGCCTATTCTTGAATGGCTTCCCCTCCAGACCTTTCACAGTCTTATTGCCCTCCTCTGGATGCTTTCTATTAGCTTTACATTCTTATATAGTGTCACCCAAAACTGGTCTCAGGACTCAAGGTGAGGCCATCCCATTCCAGAGCAGGGTGGGACAAACCTGATGTCCCCAGGACAGGGCTGGCTCTCCTGGCTGCCAGGGCATTGCTGACTCAGACTCAACTTGCCACTGACTGGGATTGCCAGGTCCCTTTCCACAGCATTGCTCTCCAGGCTCTCATTCCCCACTCTATGCACACATTCAGGGCTGCCCTGTCCCCGATGCAGAATCCAGCACTCGTTTTTGTTAAACTCCATAGAGGTGGTGATTGCCCAGAATTCTGAATCTTTGGGAGCTCCCTGCAGGGCCCCTTTGCCAGCAATGGTCTCAACAGCTCCCCCAATTTAGTGTTGTTATATACCTGCTATCTATTTACTATATGACTATCCTTAGTGAGTGCTGCATCTAAGTTGTTTTTCAAGATGTTGAAAAGCAAAGGACTGAGGATGGAGCCCTGTGAAACCCCACTGGTGACCAGTCACCGACGTGATGTCACTCCATTTGCTGTAACCCTGTTGGACCCAAACTGTCACCACGATATGATTCATCTGATTCTTCTTTTTATTTTTTTCATTCTAGGTAAATATAATTTATCCTTTTTTTCTTGAAGTTGTGATGCAAAATACTATGGAAAATCTCTTACTGAAAGTCACTGTCATTCAGATTTTATCTTTTATTCATAGATATATCAGTCTCCTTCCTGAAGAAGCACTTTGGAACAGGTGGCTTCCAGACACAACAATTTTTTTATTCACATGAGGTCCTAACAGAGAGAGTGACAAAAAACCAAACCAAACCAAAACAAAAAATCCCAAACAAACAAACAAAAAAACCTACCCAATCTAATTTTGCTCAGAATGGGTCAGTGCCTGTCAACAATTAAACCTGGTGAAAGCACCACTATGAATGTTTCATCACGACACTCAGCTGTGATGTAGAGCTTAGCAGAAACTCCACAGGGACTCTAAAATCCAGTGCCAGGTTTCTTACTGTTATTTCTAATTCATTGGCTTTGAGCATGCCTTTAAGAAACCCTTTGTATATGAGTATTACTGCACTTAGCCGTTTCTTTCCCTGAGATTTGCAATCTAGTTATACAAAGTCAATATAAATTGACGTGCATTTATCCTCCTGTTGTGTTTTTGTTTTCTTTTTAACCTATTCCAAAAACAGATGGAAGAAGTGACCTAGAATCCTATTATCTGCATACACAAACACAAAAGTTAGCCCTGTCCTTAGAACAAAAGAGGAGATTGGAGAAAATTTCCTCTCCATTCAGTTTAATAGACCTAGTCGTGTGCTTCATACTCACTTATTCCAAAAGACTCAGATTGCATATGTACAAATGAAAGAATCAATGAATTAAATATTGAGTATGTTATCAAGAAACACTACTTT
The DNA here is from genome assembly GCA_013400215.1 of Cisticola juncidis. Lineage (NCBI taxonomy): Eukaryota > Metazoa > Chordata > Aves > Passeriformes > Cisticolidae > Cisticola > Cisticola juncidis. The sequence goes on from VXBR01007308.1 coordinate 354,052, forward strand.
CTCTAGACTGTCTTTCCCACTTGACTTTCTTTATGATTTTTTTTGCTTGTTTTACTATTTTTATTGTTAATACATGAGGGGATTACAAAATATCCTGCTAGCTTTGGATTTCTTGTTTGAATGTTCCTGTTGAAACCATTGTCTTTCATTTTTTTTTTCATTTGAATAATTAGATAAATTAATTCGATTAGTGGATTATAGTTAATCTTACATGATTTTTTTTTTTACCCAGTTTTGGTGGAATACTGTTTTGTGTCTAGATTTCAAGACTGGAAATGAAGTGGTGTTGGGTTTTTGGGGGAGAGATTGGTTTTGAGATGTGGGATATGTTTGTATTGGAACCTATCACAAAAACATGTTAAAATACAAAGATGCAGCACTAACAAAGATTAATTTCTTTAAAATTAATTTAACCACTTTAGTCATAAACATTTTTCTAAGGTGTGTTATGACTGCCTTGTTTTACATCTGTCTCACGCATTCTTAAACTGCACTCATTTGGTACTTACCATCTAAATAAAAATTACCTAAATAAAAATGTATATTGAGGGATGAAAGTCAAACTTTCTCTTCCAGTTCTAGGGAAAGAACAAAGTAATTATACACCTTATAAAGCTTCCTCTAACTTGCAGAACTTATTTTAAAATTGGTGCTGCTTTTATTTTTTTTTTTCTTTTTTTTTTTTTTTTTTTTCTGTTTTAATACAGAGGTGTAATTCCTGAATTGTAAATTTTAAATCAAGGTAAATATTTTAAGTTACTTCCTCTTGGAGAGTTCTGCTGGTACATTTAATCAGTCAAGAGGCCTTCTAGTGCATTATTAACTACTTATAAATTGACTTGAGAATAGTGATGTGTGTCGAGATGATCAAGTAAATATCAGCATTTTGAGTTTTCTCACTGTTTTTGTTTTAATACACAGTCAGTCAGTGATTGTTTTAGTACATTGCTCATGTACAGTATCTTTCAAAGATATTTTTTGTCTTTCCATATTATATTGAAATGAAAATGTAAATTTCTCCAAGAGAAGAATCACCAATGAGTTCCAGTGGGACATAATCTAGTTTTGCTGCAGCAATGCAAAATTTACAACTTATTGTCAAGAAGATGGAAACACACAGAAGACAGATTTATTCTAAATTATTTGCATGATCAAATGTTTCAATCTGCAATTGACTTTAGATGTTATGCCTGATAGGAATTAAAGCCTATAAGCTATCGGAAATATGGAGACATTTCAAAAAATACTTATTGTTACACTCTGTGGTTCTGCTGTGTTTGGTTAGCAAGAAGCTATTCAATGAGGGATCTCTAGTAACCTTTTTTGGAAATATTTTTCTTCTAATTTCTCACATTATTAATTTAGTAAGTGTTTCATAGGATTAACATCATGCTTTGTGGATAAAAGCTTTCCTAGCATCACAATACATTTCAGATATTTGGGCTTCAGAAGTTTGAGTGCTCATTCAAAAGAAAAGAATTCAGTTAACTGTTTTCTTTCTTGAATTCTGTTCCTAAAAAATTGATTCCAACACTTATAGTAGCAACCTATCTTCTTTCTTGTCTGTCCTGGTTTAAGGGAAACTTGGGAGGAAATTTCCAAAAGGGTCCCACTAGAAGGCAGACTTAAGCTGCTTCTCCCCCAGCTGCTTTGGGAAAAGATTTCCTTGGAGAGAAGTGTAACAAACTGTTTATATAACAAGCAAAATATTCACAAGCATAAAAAATGAGTAATATTAAACAACAGAACCTGTTGTTGTTCTGAAGAGAGGGCAGATTCAGAAAGTCCTTTCTGTGGGGTAGCTCAGCTCGCTCAGTCTCTCATCAGTCCCTCTGGTGCTGGAAAATGCCACATCTCAGGCCACAGCTGTGAGCTCCGGGTGTTTCTCTAGGTTTTCAGTCCAGAGCAGTCTGATCAGCTCCAAGAAAAAGAAAAGCCACAGTCTGGGGAGCTTCTCTGCCTCAGCTAGCTGAAAACTAACTAAAAAGCAAAGGAGAGCTCTCTCCCACTGTCCGTGCCGCAGACAACAGGAGAAATAATGCAGGGGAACAAGTGCAGTTTCTGGAAACCAACTGTGTGCTTCTTTCCTCCTTTTGCTCTTGGAAGCAATATTAAAGGTGCAGAACTCAATATCCAGCATAAACAGAACAGACGGCTGGGGAAACAAGGATCATAAAGTCACCACAGGACAATATTGTACATAAGGCAAAGTGAATTATCTGTCAGGATAAGTTTTTTTTGAAGAAGTGCAGCCATAAGTTTTTATTTCTGAGGGCCATAAGAAATGCTGAATTTAAGGATCTGAGTGAAATTTTGACATCTGACTAAAACATGTTTGCATGCAGTACTTTGAATTCATTTATTAGCCGTTCTTCTACTAAGCAAAGAGAGTAATTAGTAGAAGGAAAAATATAATTGGATTAATGTATGTACTTTTCAAAAAAACAAAAAACAAAAAACAAAAAAACCCCCAACAAAAACAAAAACAAAAACAAACCAAAAAACAAAAAACAAAAAAAAAAAAAAAACAAAAACAAAAACAAAAAAAAACCCCAACAAAAGCAAAAACAAAAAGAAAAAAACCAAAACAAAACAAAAAAACAACAAAAAAAACCACCAAAAAACCTGTGCAAACTCTTTTTATTGCAGTTTTTTTTTTTCGATTTTGGTCTTCTCTTTCCTCTCATCCTGCACAAGACACTGATTTTTCCATGTATTGAGTATTTGCATAGTCTATATAAGACAAGCAGCATTTAAAGGTTGAAGAGATTTTGGTTTGCCCCTTTTAATTTTTTTTTCTTTTGACCTGTTATTTTTTTGTTTTCTGGTTTTTACCAGTACCAGAAAAAGAATATTGAACTACCAGAAGGAAAATCAGTTAAGGTTGGCCAAAGACTTTACATTTCCATTATGAATATTTAAGTGAATAGAAAATAAAATCTACTCAGGATATGACTATGTGTCTTTTGTAGTCAGTTTTTGTGACTTTTCTGGCAAATGAGTTGTTGATAAAAAAAGAAGATGAGAAAGTATACATTGTAATGTTTCTGTTCAAATATTTTCTGTGAGAAAATTAGGGAGTTTAAGTTGGCAACATACAGTAACATTCAAAACATGACCTTAGAGTAATTTATATTAAGAATAGTTGATCCCAGATGAGGTTTATAATCCAATATTTTTCCACCTTTGTTTTCAAAAACAGAAGCAATTTGGGAAAAATTAAATCTGAGACATAAACTGAGCTATTCCTTAAGTAAGATTGAAATCAAGTGTATAATTGATCCAGAATGAAGTATGTCCAACTACCTATCTATTCAACTGTTTCTTGCCTTACTCTAAATGAATGTTTTAGGCACACAGTATGATGTTTTGTTCAGAAAATACATGCCAAGATTTGGTATTAAACATTTCTAGGCAAAAATGAAGGCTCCAAAAAGCCTGAGATGTTTTGAGGCATGTCATAAAGGTTAAGCAAGAAGAAGCAAAGGCCTGTCTGTGGAATTCGTCAGGCTGAGCAAAAACATTCTGTGCTAGTCACAGGGCTGCATGAGGAAATATTTTACATCCTAAAAGATGTCCGTGTTAAATTACTGAAAATGTAACCTCAGACTACAAAGCCACTGGATAAATGCTGCAGTAGATTGTGGATACAAACAAAATGTCAGTGTCAAATATAATCTTATTCTTGTAACAGATGATGTCACATCATGTTGTTCATCTTTTGGTAAATTCTTTTGTTAAGAGATTAAATAATGTCAGAATTATAAATTAATACCAGAAATTTAAAAATTCTACTGATTTTGAAAATCTTTTGTGACAAAAATGCTTGATATAAATCTCAGACCTATAAAGAATCCTTTACAGAAAGGCAGGTAATTTTTCAATATGAGATGGTTTTTTTTAGAATCGTGGATATTTGAACTAATGTTGTGAATTGTTCCTGACATTTAAATTTATGAGAGCTTCATAAATTTGAGTATGGAGTTTTTTCTTCAGACAATTTTCCCCTGTTTAGTTCTTTTTCCCTTGGGAATAACACATGCATTTTTTATTCAACAGCCTGTCACTTTCTTCATCAAGTTGCCATTTTTAAAGAAGACATAAAGCAGACCATCTTCCTGAAAACATAATGCAAACTAACCAGTAAAACAGTAACACTGGTTTGAAAAATGAGGCAAAGTGGGCTTGTCATTCAACATGTTGCAACAGAGATTTGAACCATCACAAGGACAAAAAAAGCATTCTACTGGAAGGAATATGTATAAGCTAAACCAAAGTTATTATGTCACATGAAAATTTCTGTCACTTAATTCAAATCTCTCTCTCAAACTTTCTCTCAAGAAGAATTTTATACTTTTAAAGAAATTTATGATTTTATATTTTTAAATTAAAACCCCCCCCATATTTTAATATCCAGTTTCTGGAATGAATGCTCTCTTTATTTTATGTAAGTAAATTACATTTTCATATGTTTTCTTCACCTTCCCAATTCCATGTGTTTTTCAAATTAATTTAGTTACATCTTTATCCTTTTAAATAGTGAAAAAATCACAGTTGATAATTTGAGTTCTATTTCTCAAAATCAATAAAAAGTTTGAAGATTCAAAATTAAAAGTTCCTTAGAAAGTTGAAATATCATTCCAAATATCTCTTTTTATGGGACTCTCGCCAATATTTTTAGTTTAAAGGGATGTATTTAATTTTTTTTACTGCTGTAAATGCCAGAAAACAAAAACATGATGGCAGCTGGGAAAGGTCAGAGAAACACAAGATAAAAACTTGTTTCTTACTGGATAAGGTTCAATAGCTTTATTGTTTATCTTTTTATCAATAAGAGGAGCTAAAAAGTGGTAAGTATTGTTCCACTCTGAGTGGAAGAAGAACCTTGAATTTCAGGATGGATCTCAAGCTTAACCATCAACTTCACGGTCAACTAAGATAGAAAAAAGATTCCATATCCAAACTAATTGTAAAGACTTTACCACAGAAGTGACTGCCTCTTAAGACCCAAACTACAATCAGCTTATGTTAGAAGAGAAGAAAGATAATTAAAAACTGATATTTTCCCTAATTTACATTAACAGACTTGAGTTTCCCTCCATATTCACAGGTGATTTTGAACAAAATAAACTAGTGAGCATGAAATTAGTAATAACTCAATTACTAATCCCTTCTAAATGGTGTTTTAACAAAACCTAATATGTTATTAATATCAGTTGCAATTAATGTTCTGTGTATATAAAATCTCAATTTGTAATGCAAAACCAAACCAAACAAAAAAAATAGATAATTTTTAGGAGTGTAAGTCATGAAAGCCAGAACTGTATGACAGCCAATTGCTTGTCACTTCTAAAAATCCACTTAAGATAGCTTTCTGTTTTCAAATAGTTGCTGAGGTGAAAGGGAAAAGAATAAATTTGTACAGGTGCAGTGGACATTATCCTTCTGCCACAAGCCCTTATCTACAGGTGCACTATTGTGAATGGCGAGCTCTGTGCAAAGGAGGGCTTGAAGGACTGGCTGATGTAATGGACTTGGATGACTGAGCAGTCACCAGGGTCCCTATAACTCTTGTTCACATTAAAGAGATCTATGCTGTGTGTACAAAAACCAATAGGTCCCTTATGGCCCTGGCCTGACCTCAGATTTTAGAAAGCAGTGGCCATGTTTTGTAAAGAAGCTTACAGCAGCTTTTCAATAGCATTACTTTTACACCATTGTAGGAGCATTGTACCTTGCAGGCCTTGTGAGAAGGCTTTGGAGTAGATAGACACAGGTAGAACTTATTAACCAATTTGTCTTTTTGTTTCATTTACCTTTACTTTCCCATTAAAAAGATGAAATTTTGTTTTCTGCCTGATCATTTATTTTTTACAAGCTTGAAGGTCAAATGGAAAGATGGTTGTTTCTCAGCTACCTAAACAAATGTCTCTGGTGTGCATAGAAACTGCTTCAGCCTCATCCTATTCTAACCAGCTTCTTTAGCAGGCCTTGGAATTAAATCACTTGACATTCAAGCACAGGTTTCAATCCATGAAGGTCAAGTTTGGTTCTTCCTGAGAGAATTAACTGGAGTGTGGGTGACTCCAGTCAAGGGACCAGAAGAGTAACAGAGTTATTCTTAAACTAGATTGCCTTCAATTCAAGCTAGGCAAAAACACTGAAGTAGCATGATACTATTGGGGTATATGTGAACCTTTAATTAAACCAGTACTGATTTGTAACACTTATCTCTCAATACTAAAGAATTAAAGAATTAAACTAGTAAAAAGTAGTCAAGTGTACTGCAAAAAGACTAGGCAGTGGTTTTGGTTTCTAACAGAAGACCAGCTCAAGCAAATACTTTTCCTTCATTCAGAGCTTTCAAAAGCTGTAAACTGGAAGTAATACATAAATGAGTTTTGCTACAAGAATGCCACCTAGTCTGAATTCTCCTTTTTATCAGTGATACTATCTAGGATATTAAGCACTTTTATATTAATATTTCTTAATGTTCTCCATGGTTCCACATTTAGAAGGACATACGTACTAATTTGCCAGATTTCTCAAATAAGCATTTCATCTTTCATCATGACACGTTTCGTACCTTTACTATTAATCCACAAGAAATATTTCCACAAGACAAGACTGGTTATTACAGTGTATTTTCTTCCCTTAGTTGTTTGTTTCATTTTGCTGACATTTCTAAATGAGAAAAAGCAAATTATTTCAGTTATGATAATGAGATTCTTTGTCAGACCAAAAACTGGAAACCAAAAATATATACAAATGTGGGCAGTTGCAGTTTAAAAGAAGAGAAAATAATTAGTAAAATTTAAGCTTTAGTTATGTTGCTTTAAAATCACTAATAACTGTAAGATAAATTGAATTTGAGTGGTTCAATTGCTTGAAAATTTATTTAACGTGTTCTGCTAAAACAGTTTCACAATAGTAAAAAAAAAAAAAGTTTCTTCCTATGCTTACAACTTGTTGCTCAAACTGCTACTTAAATAAGATTTACAGCCCATTCTGTACTGGTGATGCATGAGAAGGTACAATATTATACTGTTTTCCTTTCTTTTCTCCTGCTTCACTTGTCTATCTGTACCAGAATATGTCTGGACATTTGGGTCCTGAAACACCTCTTCCAAAATGCCACACTTGAAGAACTTTGGAGAGTATAGGCTGATGGTTAAATTCTGCAACTTCTCCTGTAAAATGCTAAGCCAAATTTGTCTCATGGACAATTACTTTGTCTCTGAAAAAAGATGTATTCTTGACTTCCTCTTCCTTCTTATATTTCATGTCAGGCTTCATCTCATCCTACTCTAGGTCTCTCCATTACAAGTCTGAGATTTTACTCTTGATTAACATGTGTGATATATCCCATTGCTGTTCTAATGAAAATGAAAGTATGAGAAAAGCATTCTCAGCTTAGGCTTAAATTGCCTTTTTTTTTTTTTTTTTTTAAACAGTGTAATATATTGCATACAATGGTGCAATGGTTGTGGGGTCTTATGATATGAATATCCATACAAGTCACTTAGAAGGAAAAATATTTAGTCTCTCAATATAAATCTAAAATCTACATTGAAGAGCTACATGTTTTCATAACTATCTTGGGTTGTATGTCTACTTTGGGAAGTAAAACAAATAGTAGCACAAAGACTGAGAAAAAAGCTGTTCAAATCAGAAATTAGCAACTGGAGGTAAAGTTTTCAAAGAAAAGCTGTGCCACATCCCCTCTCTAAGGTAACTGCATCTCCAGACGGTAGCTGTAACGATTTCCTGTTGGCCAGCAGAATAAGAATTCAGACAAATAAATACCCTGAGATTCAACAATTGGATTTGTTCATACTTTGTACGCAGCTGATACTGCACTATGCAGATAAGATGCCAAATAAATTGATTTCACCATTCTCACTTGACAATAGATATAACCTACTAAACAGCAGGGTCTTCACTGAGTGTGTTTTATGACCCTTAAATGGAAAGAGATTATATGGCTTTTTGAGGCCAGTAATTGTCATAAAAAATCATTACTGAGACAATTTATATAATGGAGAATACAAAGAAATTAGATAAATATGTTCATTTTGAGACACTCTTGCTTTATTCAAAGAATATTCATTTGTGCCAGTGATCTTATCTCAAAAGCCTTTTTCAGCCAGATAAATTGCATTTTATTAAGACACTACTAACACCTCCAGAGCACATACTGAAAAAAAAAGAAAAAAAAGAAAAAGAAGAAAACCTCCACATATATATACACATATAGATAGATAGATAGATAGATAGATAGATAGATACATACATACATACATACACACACATAAATACACACAAAGGAGGAAGAATGGAACTTCAAATTATCTGTGCCCATCACTCTGCAATATTCTCTTTTAAGTAAATCTTCATAAAGGCAAATTATGGATATCTTCTAGAATATCTTCTCTGAAAATTTCAATTTTGTCTTTTGGAATGTGGTTAAAGGTATATAGATTAAATCAGAATTTGATTGTTTCACATGGTAAGAAATGTGTAGATCAAGCTGTAATGAAGGACATATTATCCAGTCTCTTTGGTTCCCAAAACATTTAAATGTAAAAAGATGCATGACAAAGATGTTCTAAAACTGGTTGTCTACACAACGGGGCCTTTATATTTCTGACAGTTTAAAAGAACACCATCCAGAATGTTTAGAATCAACTGCACTCTACATACTGCAGATGTTTTAAAATAACTACTACGTTTCTAGACTACTGATTTGAAGTTATCAGTCTCAGATACCAGGACTGAACACACACTCATACACTTTTCTATTAACCTTAATTTCTACTGCTTTGTCTATTCATGTTAGACCAGATAATTTTTTTTCTCCTGAACAAGTATGTTAGCAATTTCATTAACTAGCTCACACTTTCATTTATGCTGCCACTTCTATTTCTTTTATATTTATATTGCTTTTCACTATATCTGATTTATATTATTTTCTGAGCTATTAGTATTTAAGAAAAAATAAGGATTTAATTTCAATTGATCTGACCTATTTAATTTTATTTATTTTGGACACATTTTAACACTAAGAAGAAAAAAAGAGAATTTTAAAAATAGAGGAAAAGATTGATAAGTTTAACTTTCTTAAACATAAAATACTTCTTTATTAACTCAGAACTTTTACAAGTTTTAATTAATCCACTGACTGAAAATAATATTTATTTTAAATATTTGTTATTTTACTTTTTCTGTGACTCTCATTCTTTTTTCCTTTTTTGTAGTTCTGAACATATAAATGTTCAGATGTAGAACCCTCCCAAGACACATCACTGTTAGCATGTTCTAAGTGTTTTCATTTTTTGTTTTATATATGGGATTTCTTTATGAATGTTGTACACATGAGGGAAAAAAATTAGATATTTGATAAACTGAGAAATGGATCAATACAAAAGCAATCATCAGCAGGAATATAAAGTATTTGGAATATACTAAAGCATAGCCCTTTTGAACTAAACTGCACTAGCTTGAGCACTTTATAGGCATGAATACTCATCTAATTGTACTGCTCGGAAGAAATGGTGAAATCATTATGTACATATATGTCATGAATTAAAGGATATATTTTCTTATATTGTTGCAAACCTACTAATTAAAGACCTTTCTAGAACCATACATCAGTGATAAGAAGCTGACCCTCTGTGATTTTTCATGTGGTAGTCTAAAGCTCCCTGTATAAACACTGTAGGACATTGCACCAGCTGCTTTGAGTGCATTTGCCATCTGGAAAGACTTTAAACTTTTATTAGTGTCTATGGCTAGAGGACTGGGATTAACATACATTAATTTACTCTTATATTTAATTTCTGATATTTCAGAGTTGTGCACCAGTCAGGAAAATCACAGTTAAAGCTTTCAAACAAAAAATTACATTTTCCACTTGTTGGGGCTCAACCCCAGTGTTTCCTTCACTTCAATATCTTTTACTGAAAGTTACACAAAGAAATCCCTGCTCCATGAGACCCACATAGAGGGTTTGCTGACAGTAATAATCATTTAGCCAGATGTAGGTTTAATAGATTAAATGGGGTTTTGATCAATCATAGATATCCTGTGTTGGAGGGGACCTGAAAGGACCACTGAGTCCAGTTCCTGGCCCTGCAAAGGACCACCTCCAACTGTCACACCATGGGCCTGAGAGCATTGTTCAAACACTTCTTGATTTCTACCAGACCAGCAGTGTGAACACTTCTCTGGGGAGCCTGTTCCAGTGCCCAAACACTCTCCAGAAAACTTTTTCCTACTATCTGGCTGAAACCCTCTAACTCAGTTTCAGGCCAGTCCTCACTGACCAGTTCTCTCACTGGTCAACAAAAAGCAGAGATTAGTTTCTTCCCCTCCTCTTCCTCTCATGAGGAAGTTACAGACTCTCCCCTCAGTCTCTTCTCCAGGCTGAACAGGCCAAGTGACCTCAGCAGCTCCTCATGCAGCTTCCCCTCCAGACCCTTCCTCATCCTCATGGCTCTCCTTTGGTCACTTTCTAATAACTTTAGAAGCTTCTTATACTCTGCCACCTAAAAGTGCGCCCAGGACTCAAGGGGAGGCCACCCCACTGTAGAGCAGAGCAGAACAATCCCTGTGCTTGTCCAGCTGGTGATGCTGGGCCTGATGCACCCCAGGACTCAGTTGCCCCTTCTGGCTGCCAAGGCACTGCTTCCTTGTGTTCAACTTGCTCCCATTTCCCTTTCTGTACTCTTTTCTTGCAGCATCTCATTCCCAAGTCTATTCATACATCTGGAGTTGCCCCATCCCTGGTGCAAAATCTGGCCCTTCTTTCCTTCCCTCCTTCCTTCTTGCTTTCTTTCTTGCTTTCTACTCTTTAAAGTAAAATACCTTGAAAACCTAGGAGAAATTTAAAGTACTGGAAGTACTGTACCTTTACTGTGTACCACATCTGACATGTGCTAGTAGATGGATTTGCAGGAAAAATGTGGAGGTCTGAGAACTATTTTTGGTACATTAGTCTTAAATTACTCTGATTTGTACAAAAAATGGTTTTGCAATGCATTTCAGTATCATTCCTCTAAGATTACTTAATTGTACTCTGGGAGGACTGGAGGCAAACCCTAACCTAAAGTATATCACATGGGCTTTGTTATTTACTAAGTGGCTACTTGTTTAATCCCTGTACGTTCCTCCAAGTCCCTTATTAATTATCCTTGAGCTTCCACGTTGAAGCTGAGTTGCAGGAGTGTTGTATCATCTCATGTTCTTTGCCTAAGGAGCTAAAATTGAAATTTTAGTATTTAATGCAGGGCTCCAAGGCTGTAGTCTCGCATTATTATGCGTATTATACAATATTGCTAAAGCATATAATGAGCCATGTTATACAGTAACCAAATATTTAACTAAATGTAGTGGGTAATGGCATTGCAGTAAGACTAGCTTAGTTGGCAAATCTTTTGATTAAATAAACTCATCAGTTTAATTAAATTACGTGATGGATCCTCTCATTCCAATACAGTTTTCCATAGAAATTTCAGAGGTAGGACCATCTCTAAAAGAACCCAATAGTACCACTTTCAGGAAGATTTCCATAAAAATCAATATAAACATTTCTTATGCAGAATTTTCAACACCTTTTATATTAGCCAAATTATCAAGAGTATACTCTTCTATTTATTACACTTCACTTAAAAAAACACAAGAGAATATGATTCAAGAATAGTTGCTATACACAGAGAGAAGATCTTTTTTTTATATATATATACATATNGATTCACTGACTGCAATTTAAAAAATCTGTCTTCCTGTGTAACTGTAGCACAGGAGGAAAAATTGCTGTAACCCACTGACAACCAGGTGGACAGACCAGAATGATATGATTCTCTCTCTCTCTTTTCCTCTACAGATTATTCTTCCATTTTATGGTGAAAGATTTTGAATACCTGGAAACTCCCTCACTTCTAAAAACTTTAGTGCCACAAGATGAGTTGGGACTGTATTTAGTACATGAGAGGCAGTTTGTAATCAATCATCATGTGCAAAAGTCTGCAAAAGTCTGCAGAAATCTCATGTTTTGAATTAATTTTCTATAAGTGGCCCAAGTTAATTTGAAGTTGATACCCTTCAAATCTCCTATATTTGCCATTTCATTCAAATAGCTGGCTTTTAAAATGTTTAAAATCTCACAATGTCGTTTATGTGTTTACTTCTGCAGTAACATTGTCCAAAATGCTGCCAGTGCCTCACATATAAAGAAAATATTTGAGTGTGTATTCCAGGGTATTTTCAAATTATTGAAGTGAGTTCAGTTGGAAAGATTTAAAGCATTAGGAACTCCTTGCACAGAGATTAGTGTTTCCTCATTACATTTTAATAATGGCTTTATTATTGAAATAATGCAATGTAATAAGACCAAATAGCGAGTGGGGCAAAATAATGTGCACAGTATGGGTTTTTCAGCTAGATTACTGAGAACTGGTAAGCAGCTGTAGATATTAAATATATTTCTAGCTGGGGTTTTTGGGGGTTTCACAATTTTTTTATCCTAAATGAGCCTACTTCAAGGGTCCAAAGCATTTTGTGACCTGAATCAAAGCATGTTAGGAGTCTGTAAGGATATTTTTGCCTCCTCTACCTGATTGTCCTCTCTACTTCTCATCAGCTGCTGTAAGATGTAAAATACTTCCATTCTGGAAGCAGGTATCATTTCAAAATCTATTAATCTGCTATATTTATCTCCAGTGCATCCTTTTTGCTGTACACTGCCTAGCATGAAAAGCAGCTCTGCTTCACTTTCACTTAATGTTCTTGCTGACATAGTGCTGTGCCAGAAAGACAGAAGTGAATGCCAGTAAACTAGTATCTGATGACATAAATAGTTGGGCGACTTGTAAAGCCAGAGTGGCAGTAAAACCTAGGCAATGGCTCTAGCTTTTTTATCAGCTAGACGAACATATATAGCTATGAGTTGTAGTGACTCAGTCTCAAGCTGTTTCCAAAAGTAATTTGTGTTAGCACTTGAAGACTCTGTGATTGAAATGCAGAACATTTTCTGTTGTTCAGTATGATGGGATGGACTGCAATTTTTGTCCTTTCCTAGGTGATAACTACAAGTGCAGCAATTCAAATAAGAGGCAGAACATCAGTAATTTACTATCTACTGAGTTTTGACTATATGTGGTAGCCCCCTGCCTTGCCACAAAAAAAAAAAAATTACTTGGATATATGCAGTTTTGGAAATTTAGTAATGATCAGCATCAATGGAAATGATAAATTTTTAAAGCCATTCACACAAGATGTCTTTAATTTACTCCTTGGTACTGTGTAGTATAATCAGGCCTTTAAAGAGAATATTTTCTCCCACCGTGCAAGTCTTTATATATATATATATATATATATATATAGCAATAAGATTTGTAGGGGTCTGTTTAGAAAAACATAGTTATCCTGGGAGATGATTCACAATTTATTTCACCTTGCCTTCAGGCTTTCCTCTTAATAAGTTTTCGACCACCAGGTTTTAAAAGTTAATAAAAATGGAGGAGAACTTTCTCTTTCTTTTTTGAAAACCTGCAGTTTATGGCTGCAGTCAAGCATAGAATAAGAATGGTGGAGCTATAAAAGACAAGGATTGTCAGAATTCTGTTGAAAGTTTCAAAATTTACTGTCATCTGCCGGTCTTACTGGTAGAAAATGTTCAGAAATTTGTAATGCTTTTTATGGCCATAATCGTCACAGCCTTCTAAAATTTTTAATAGTTTAGTTTAAGCACTGATCATAGATGATATCTTCTTGAACTGCCATTTTGAGACCTATAGTTTACTATATAAAAAACATTTTGAGAAATAAAATGAGGGTGAAGAAATTAGATTTTTGATAATATGTCAATTATCAACCAGTGCAAAGTTTATCAGAACACTATAAGAAAGTTGAATTCTTACAGTAGAAGCCTTTAATCTCTGTAGCTTCTTGGATTTGCACTTATTTTCTTTTTTTTCTTGGTCAGCTCAGATTCCTAAACGTTAACTACAGCCATTTCCAACAGGTAATACCACATTAATCTGGGTTGGTTTTTGCTTATGAAATCTCCCAGACTGAAATTTTTCAGAGATTCTTTCTCCAAAGTTTCTGATATAGGGTTATTAAAGTTGCCTCATGACTTCTAGCCTAAATGTATAGGCATTACTGCAAGAACCAAGAATTTGTGTACTCAGATGCAGTTATTTTCTGGCCTGGGTCCTGGCTAAGCCTTAGAAGAATTAGAGCCTTTTACAAAAAATGATTATGTGAACTTTGTGGACATTCTCTGTTGCTGCTGGGCAAATGCAGATATTCTGTCACAGAGAGACTTTATCCTGACAATGACAGTAGAGGTTAAACATATTGTCAGCTTAAAAATAATTATATGGAATATTTTTTTCCTTGAGAAAAACAAACTGAAATTCTCAGATTTCTGTTTCCCCAAAAAGACAGACCCGATATCAACTGTGCCAAGCACGAAGATGAAATATGTGATGAAATTTCATTAAATATTGTGTACATTGTTTTGATTCATGCATTCATTATGCATGTTCCTGCATAAACTTTCAGGAAATACAAAGACTATAACTTTCAGCACTGAGTTTTGGGCTTTGCTTAGAATGCCAAACATGTTAAAACTATGATATTGCGATTTACGGTCTCTCCATATATATTCATGACAACCCTACAGCAATTTAAGCCTCCTTCTTCTGTTATTTGGATTAACAGAAGTATGAATATAAGTGAATAAGGAGAAGGAGAGGAGATAAAGAAGAAGATATATCAATTCCATATAGAGGCAAGTGGAAGAATTGCTGCTGTGTGACAGTTTCAGAGCTGTAAAGGTCAGATGGGGACATAAAGACAAACAGACATCTGTCATTCGCTGACTGGAGGAATGCTCTTTGTAGTTATAGTTTGAAGTCAGCTGTGAGAATGTCAGAGTCCAGGCATCAAGTATTACACCCTGCTTGCTGTGAGGACACATGCTTGCCTGGTGTAAAACCACACTCCATCAAGAAGCTCAGCCATTGAGTGGTTGTGTATCTGATTTAACGTAAGAGTAGTTAAAAGCTCATTCAGTGCATTAATGTGACTACAGCATTTATCTGTTTTAGGAAGAATTCCAAGTGTCTTCATGAGCACTGGAAAACCACAAACAGAAATTTCATAAAATTTCTATGCCAAAACCAGAAAACTAGAGAATGCAAGATGCCATACAGGTCTGTGAGATACTGTAATTTCACTTATGACTTTATTAGTACTCATGCTAATTTTTGCTGAGTCAAAGATTTTTGTTTCTGAAGAGATGTGATTCCCATTTTGAAATAACCATGTAATAAGATAGCTGATACATGTTCATTTATGAAGTTATTTGGGGTTTTTTGATCATTTTTCTTTAATGCATGCAACATAATAAAATTCTGATTCTGCTTCTCTCTCTTTTTTTTTTTTTTTTTTTTTTTTTTTTTATTCTGGAGTACTGAAATATACATTTATTGGTTGTTGGAATTTTTTTCCCTTCATAGTTTTGTGGTATATGTTTATTTTCCAAAAGTGTCCATTCATACAATTTGAAATACTATCACATAGATAATTATGACAAACTTAGGATATTTTATAACCTCTTCTGGAGAGAGATAAATTATATCCACCAGACCTTTGCTGAATTGGTTATGTTATTTTATTGTTACAGAGTAGGTATATTAGTTTTGGCCAGATTTGTGCTGCAACTGATGTTTTATCAAGCTGGATAAATGAGAATTTTTTTATCTTTTTTTTTTTTTTTTTTTTTTTTTTTTTTTTTTTTACCCAGGTTACTGAACACAAAATTCTGGAAGGAGGAGAAATACAAAGTTGTAGCAATTACCTTGCATTGTGAAACTAATTCTAATAGCGTTCTTTTTGTGTTCACATTTGTCATAGCTACCCTGAAACCATGGGGGCTTTAAAGGAAAGAACCTAAATCAGGCGAACCTGAAGTACCTGGGACCTTTGGACACTGCTCCTACATGGAGTCATTGAACTCTGTGCAGTCTGCAAAATGAATCTGGGATTTCATAAACCTTTAAATCCACTCCTTTTTGAGCAAGTGAAGCAAGTGTCAGAAACTGCCCAATAAGTCCAGGACTTGGATTTTACTTTCTTGATCCTTGAGGCAACACTCACCAGTTATATCATTTCATCAAATAAGAATAATAATTAAATGTGCACAAAAATCAAGTGTATTGGCTAGAATGTTGTGGGTATGGAAAAGATAATTTCTGACGGAATGAAAATAGGATGCACTAAATCTTGTTCAATTTGAAATTTAACAGTATAGAGATAGTCCATAATCATGTGTTAATCCTTTTTACACACTTTCTGTACATGTTTCAAGGCCTTTTTCTTTCATACGGAAGTTCAGATCTGGCCATGAGTGTTATGTACATGAGGTTTATGTACAATTCCTCTTACTCTTGAAGAATTATGAATGTTCAAAATACTTATGTTAAATCTGTGGAAAGAAGATTAACAGATTCACACAAAAGAGAAATTGCATTGCATATGGAGAATACCTTAAAGACTACTGTAACTCATTGTCTTGATTGTGAAAAGAAAGTGTCCCAGTACTCAGAGACTGAGAGAGGCCTCAGTAACTAAGCAGAAAAAAAACCCATGCTTACAAAGCATGATGTATTACTACAGAAAAGCAATAGTTGACTTTTAGCCTTCATAGCTGTGTTTCATACTTCTACATCAATTCCACAATCAACTGTGGTTTAGTCACACTTTTCCAAATCCAAAGATATGAAATTGCACAGCAAGTACACTGACATAAATACTGATACATTATTTTGGATATTTAGGAGTGTTTATTAAAAACATCTTACAGCAAATACTAGGATTTTGCTGTGAAAAAGGGCTAGGTTTGATTTTATCTAGAGTCCATAGCCCCACAGCAGGGACAAAATTCAGGTGATTTGACAGTTTGACCTGAATTAATGGGATTTTAGCTGAAAGATAACACCACGATTTATAGCAAATTCAAGTTAAAGAATATAAGGATTTGAAAATAGAGCAGTAATGAATTTTAAAGTCATGGGAAGGTAAGCATTTTTTGAAAAATACACAAGAGTTTTAGAATTTATTTCTATTTTTTTCACTCTGGTAAAGCTGAGTTGAAAGAATGTAAAATGCCTTGGGTGATTTTGATAGAAATTCTATAATGCATGGCAAATGTAGTGAGGTGAAGTGGTGAATATTTAAGAAATACTTGAACAGACTGCAATTGAAATCCATTCCTGTTTAAATTTAAACAGCGTAAAGGTTGCAAAGGCCAACATGATTAAGTAAGGTGATATACAGAGCAGTTGAA
This sequence comes from Cisticola juncidis, assembly GCA_013400215.1. NCBI lineage: Eukaryota > Metazoa > Chordata > Aves > Passeriformes > Cisticolidae > Cisticola > Cisticola juncidis. Next base: position 371,408 of record VXBR01007308.1, read on the forward strand.
GCAAGAAACGAAAGATGTTAAAAATACATACACATGGCATCTAAAAAAGGTATGCAGAAGAAAGTTAAACCAATAACTGCAGGGAAAAAAGGGCTACTGAAAGTTGAATTACCATAATACTGAAATAAACAAAGGCACCTTCAAATACAGTGGCAGTAGAGAGTTTGAAAAAAAGAGAAAACTGCCCTTCTAAGAAAATTACAGGGTAATTTTGAGATTGGAAATATGAGATTATTCAGTGATCTTATTTTTAGCTTGGTTTCCTGAGAAATGTGTTTCACATGATCATGCTTTCTGTCAGTACTTTTCAGTAACTTTTGAAGAATTAACTGTTTCAGCCATATTTGACTGTGAATAGGAAGACTTTCAAAATACCTGCATTTCTTGTGTTAGCTGGCAAGAGTTGCTGCTGAAAAGGAAGGCTTATGATGTGCACTGACAGCTGCTGTTTTAACCAGATGCTTGTTGAGACTCCATGTACAACCAGGTTACTCCGCAGTCAAACCCAGACTTCCATGAGCCATTTCTTGCCAGCCAGGAGACAGAGGATAGAGCTGACAGCATTTTGGAAACAGCTGTGGTAGAGGCAGGGGTTCAGAGTGCTGCAGCAGAAGAGGAAGCAGGTCACAGCGAGGGTGTGTATACAACATATGTATGGATGCAGGAGCAGATGGTGGAAGGTGGTTACATCAGAGAGCTCCGCCTGGTTCCCTGTCGGAGGTCGGTGCTATGAACCAGAGAGATTATTCTGTGCTGAGGGGAGGGAAGAATTAACTCCCTTTCCTATCTGTTCAGAAATCTGAGTATAAGATCTGGGTTGCTGGATCACATTGGTTTTGACTGTTGTGAATGGTGAGAGAAAAATTTTACTCTGTACTATCTACTCAGACAGAAAGTGAAGTTAATCACAGATTCATTAAGAGGTTTTCTGGACAGTGAAGTCTTCTTTAATTTTCTGCGGTGTCACACAATCTTCAGAAGAAATGCAAAGCAAATAACAATCATTACAAATTGTGGTTGTAACTCCTGATCACCTATTTTGGATCCTAACAGAACAGCACCTAGCCATGTATTTCTACCTAAACAGCAGGATGCTCTACCCACATGTCCTGTTCCGATTCTTCACAGTGCTTAAAAGCTATTTAATTCCTGATGCTCTTATTTCTAGCTGAATAATTCATAAGAAAACAGACAAAAGGACTTCAAAGCCTAAAATAGAGGGGGGAAAAGTACAAAACTCTTATGCTAGAACTGCTTTAGTGCAGTGTTTGTGTTTCTTCTTTGATATGAAAGTTTGAGTAATTGAAACATTTATGTTTCGTTTTCATGCTTCACATGGGGTAATAGAGGGAAAAATCTTGCAGGAATTTGCAATAATTTCATCAATAGGATATAAATGAGAACAGGATTAAAACTTCATCTAGAATTTCTAGAAACTTCTCTGCTACCATTTAGTCATACTAATTTCTTGCACTTTAGGGGAACTTGACTATTCCAGGTCATCAAGTCTAGCTTCTCTTATTTGAGGTAAAAACCTCCTGTAACCACTTCCACAAACTGATGAAGCTAATATCTTATTGTATATGTATAAGCTCATTGGACTCCTTACACTTATTAAATTTATAGAAGTGTGTTTCTTGTGAGTGGACACCTTCTAACAACCAGTGTAAACAGATGGGGGCTTATTTTATGTCATATCATGATTAAATGTTTCTTAATAGGGAACTTGGTTTAAAAATTGCTTGTTTTCTGGATTTAAATTTCAATAGTACAACACAATGTATTTTTAATGAAAATCAAAAATTGTCAAAATTAATATTTAGAAGATTAATCACTGTAAACTGTGATAAATGAATTCAAAGGACTGTACATTATCATTTCCAAAGCATTGAAACAGCAAGTACAATGATTTAAGATATTTACAAAATAACAACTAAATTCATGTTTGGTTTAATGATCTAATATTTCCAAAAAATATTTTAAAGTTCTGTAAGGTTCAGATGGTAATTTTTCTTGCATTTCAAGACCTGTGATGCAACAGCAGACTGTGCACAAATGGGTTGAATTCATAGGAGCTTTATTTATTTTATTGAGTTCTATTCTGTCCAATATTTAGGGAAAAACTCATATTAAACAATGAGCAGAGCATGATTTTGTATATCTCCTTTGTATAATTTCCCAACAAATTATATAAAAAGCCCAAGTTTTATATTTTCTTGAGTTGGTAAAAGAGAAATCCAGCAAATCCTGCTTCTTACATAAGAAATTGGCAGTTTACTTGTTTTAAAGTATGCCTCTTTTTCTTTTTGTAAATATTTTGGTCATATCATTGTTTGAGGAATGTATAGAACTTTGCATAGTTTGAATCTCTTAAGTTTAAATTTCTTTTCAGTAGTTCTCTTTGATGCAACTGTTTATGAAATGACTCATAAGAGTTTTTAACAGTATTTGGGGTTTTGGCCAAACTCTCCAGTTACCTGAGCTGAACGCTATTACTGTTGACTGAAACAACAGCTTTGAAAATCTGCCTTCAGTTCAGTCTCAGTGTTCAATTTCCTCTAAGCAGACCAATTAGATCCTGTTGGTTTGGGGGTATTTTCCCTTTACTTATTTTTTTAGGTATGCCATTTAGGACTTCATTAAGGAAGGGCAAATTTAGGCAGCATACAGTCAGAAGATAACTTGGAATTGTACTTATCAGATTCATATTTCACTCAATCTCCCACCTAGATCAAAATCCTGTGCTAATAAGAGTCATACATCTGCTTGTCCATGAATGATAATTATGCAGTTTAAACCACAGAAAGAAATTGGAATGCCCTGTTGTCTTTGATTTTACACCGATCAGTTGTGTTATATTTTTGTTTCAATACATACCCTGGACCATTCCTCTTCATTGGCAAGGCTTAGGTCTTATTCTGTGTACCTTATAATATATATATTGTGGATTTTATGCTGAAAATGTAGTTTGCTCTATTTTTAACCCAGCATATTAAAAGATATGTGAAAGTGACTTTGATCATCTAGGTAGCATACTGTTTTTACATTCTCTCTTAACTATTTTGTTAGTGTTCAATTTTTATATTTAATTCCATCTAATGAAATTACCTAATCTAATGCAATTTTTAAATGAAATGAGCATGCTCCAGACTGCAAGAACAACAACAGCTAAGGAAAAGAACCCAGAACAGTAAAAATCAATTGCTTCTTTTACATTTCCTGATTCTTTCTTCCTTTTTGAATTTGTGATTCAATCTTTCTGTTTTGTTTTGGTTTGTTTGTTTGTTTTTTTAAACAGGGAGTAATTATATGAATTTTCTCATTATATGAATCGTCTCAAATTTTCATTTTATCGTTCTGCCCAGATGTAACTAATATTTTCAGCATGAAAATTGTTTAACTACTTCAATTGTTTCTGGCTCAAAAAAAAGCATATGAATGGCCCAAATGAGTCACAGCAAAGGTTATCTTGTCTTTATGAACTTTGGAGATATAAATCAATGTCTCATTTTAGGCAAGCTGTTAAGGAATCACTGCCCAGGGCAGTGCAAGAGAAGGCACTAGGATATTTCACTCAAGAAGTCTCTTAGTCTCATGTAAAACAAATATGTTTTAATGTGACAGTTTAAATTCCAATAATGTTACATTTGATTGACCTGTATATAAACAAGAGCTTCAAGAAAAAGGATTTTTACAATTTTATTATTGTAAGATGTTTTGAGCCATAACCACCTAAATTTCTGTCATGAATGGTTCCCGTCTTTCTGTTATTTCATCTCTGAACTTATTCTCAGTAATAGCTCCAATATCCTGAAAGCATCCATGAAGGTACAATACTAAAACTTCTCTAGAAAAACAGTAACAATTTTTCTATGAAGTTGATAAAATAGAAAATTTCTTTTGAAAAAATTAAAAATCGATGTGAATTAAGAATGCTTAACTTTGTCATATCTTAAATGATTAAGCTAACTAAACAATTTTCCTATTTTATATAGGATATACCTTATTTTATACCTTCAGGCTCATTTGTTCCAAAGACCTAGAAAGTTCTTACACAGGTAGTAGATGGCATAACCATCTCAAAAAAATATCAAGGTTGTGTTATTACACATTGCATTTAGAGTTCTTGTATTATATTTTACTACATTAACATGCATTGTAGTCTCAAGATCCATTACTTTAAATGTTTGCAACCATGAAATTATCTGGAGATTCTAGTTAGATGCAGGACCCCATCACGTGAGATAATAATCATAACAGATAATGTCTTTAAGAATAGTGTTTCTGATAATTCATGTCATATTACTAAACATGTCAGATTTTGAGAAATTCTAAGTGTTAAATGTGAAAGCATTAAGTCCTGTTTAGGTAAAATCCGGTGTTTAATGCTACAGGTAATTTAAGGTTAGTAAAAAAGTCATTGCTTCTGTATCTGTAGTGATTTTTTACTATTTGTTAGCTGTTTACCCTCGAATAGAATATTGATTTGGTCTTATGTTCCATAAGTATATTTTAGATAAAGGTATTATGCTGTATGTTTGCACTGTTTTATGTGGTACTGTATGCACTAGGAAGTTTTGATTACAAAGGATTACCTGACAAGTTAACTGAGAACATCTATGCAGCAGATGAAGTTCAAGCAATTCATGTTAACTAAAAGGAGCCTCTTTCATTCAGTACTGGGAATTAAAACCAATGGCAACAAAGAAAATGCACAGTGTATTTATTTATTCCTAGAACTACAAGTCCTAGCTCTGTTAAAAATTACATAGAAAATAAACTAAAATACTACCAAATCTATATAAATTACATTAAATAAAGGCAAAAAAGTAATTTATGCTTCTAAATAGGTGTATTCAATTAACATGCAGCCTGGAATTTCATAAGTAAAAATTGTAAAACCATCCAACTTACAAGACAGCTTTGGAGAGATATATATCCCGTCAAGGATATTTCTTTCATATTTTTAGTATCTTTAAGTAAATTTTGACTAATTATTTGATTTGCATAATATTTGCTATTTCTATACTTTTCAGCAGACATTACATTCGTGAATGGTATGTCAACATGAATTTTATCACCGTAAGCCAAAGTAATTTTATTTCAAATTCGAGCACTTCAAATATAAGCTGTAGCCACCTGAAATTAATACAGGCCACAGTAACATTTCTGTGTTCAGCAATCCTGACAGATAAAGGTCCTTTACAAAATTACATTGCCCACAATAAATGAACATCTTCTTAAAGCATAACTTCAAAACGGAAAGTCATTGTATTTGCATATATCTGAATAACACACACAGACTGTATCTATAGGAGCAATATATGAGGATATACTTTAACTACAACACAAAATATTTTCTGTGTGATTAGATTATTTTAGACACTTATTTGCTTTGAGAGTGAAACAAAGAATTAAAAAACTACCCAAAGAAAATTTTTCTCTACCAGTATTTTTTAGCTAAGTGGAAATACATTTTTTTTTACATCCTAAATAGATAATCAAAGATGATTCTGGAGTACTGGTTTTTTTCTGATATTTCTTTTCATAAAAAAAAACAAAACCAAAACCAAAACCAAAACCAAAACAAAAAACCTTACTATAGAAAAAAATATGTGCAACAACCAAATTAATTCAATATTTGTTCACCTCCTAACCAAAAATTATGTGAGTGGTAAGTCACCCCTTAAATTCATTTTCACACATAAAACATTTGAATTGTTTGTTTGTTTGTTTGTTTAGTTTTTTTTTTTTTTTTCCCTGAGATGGATTAGAAGTTACTTTAATTTTTTTCTGAAATCTTCATCAATATAAAGGTCAACCATTCCAGAAAGAATGACCAACCTAAAACCCCACAAAAACCAACATAGTATTAGTATTTTGACTGTCTTGTACATTCCTGGTCTAATATAAATTACTATGTTTGTAATATGGATTATGAGTTTGCCTTTTTTTTCTCTTTCTTTTTTTTTTTTTTTCCCAGAAAGTCCTCTATACCACTGCTTTCTTCTGATCTACCTAGAGAAGTAATTTTCAAAGGCAATATTAATTATACTGGTGTAAAAACTTTATTATTGTCCTACATACATTTGTATTTCAGATGAAGTCCTTAGTTCTAAAAATTATAAAGCCAAACAATACCTTATAATGCATACCACCAAGGCCTGATATGTGTGCCCCACCTCATGGTCTGACTACCAAGTTGGAGTTTAATCTCTCTGCCCCTCTCTCTATGCTCTTGGTATCTGTGACTATTAAAAGATTTTCTATAAAGTGGATTTTTTTCAACACAAGAAATGTGAGAGGTATTCAATGGTCTTAGACATCTTAGGGTACTCCCAAGAGATAAGAGATAATATTTCCAATTTCTGCTTATAAACCTACAGACATGGGATTTGAATTTGTCTCTGCTACTTCTCCTGTGAATGCTTTAAGCACAAAGCTGCACTGTATGTTAAGCTGAAACTCTGAAGAATAGTTCTGTCAAGAGAGATTAGACTTTTTCTATGGTATAATATACCAAATTGTAAAGAATGATGACAATTATGAACATTTGGGTTGATAATAAAGATTTAGTGTTCCACTCTATTTATTACATATTTCTGTATTTCTGTAAGGAGATGGAATGCCTACAGTTATTTTCTACATGATGCCATAGGACACAAATTGTGTATTCATCACTGCAGACAGGGGATACAGAGACATTTCTCCCTCGTCATGAAAATACAGCTTGTGCCTGACAGACTTCATAAATTCCAATTTAAATTGAAAAAAATGGTAATTAACATATCTATCAGTAATGACAATGGTTTTTCTTTTTTCCTTTTTCCTTTTTCCTTTTTCCTTTTTCCTTTTTCCTTTTTCCTTTTTCCTTTTTCCTTTTTCCTTTTTCCTTTTTCCTTTTTCCTTTTTCCTTTTTTTTTTTTTTTTTTTTTGTTTTCTTTCCCTTTCCCTGTCTCTTTGCATTTTTCTTGGGAGTCAAATAATTAGTTTTGATAATCATTCTAATGATTATCTCATCTTTTCTTTAGTTGTGGAAATTTGGATGCCTACTCTGTATTCCAGTACTTTTGTCAAATAGTATATATTCAAGTAGGAGGAGACTATTACTTATTTTTAGAGAAGAAAGAAGGACCAGTGAACTGAAAAGAACTGAAAGAGCAGCATTACAGAGATAAGTACTCTGTTAGGGTTAACCACTGTAAGGGTGAATATATTAATTTTCCAATTACCTTTAGAATTTATGAAATGTCTGTTTTTAAGATTTATAGAAAAAAAATGCATCTAGAATTGCAACTTTAATTAAAAAATAACCCCAAACTCAAACACCATAGCATTAAATAGCCAAAGTTAGTGATAGAATTAGTCATGCTTAGCTCTGGCAATCCTTGTGTGGATAAGCATTTTTCTGAAAATATATCATGATGTATTTAGTCATTCCATAACTGTTTCAGGTTAAATACACCTGACTGTTTCTATGTGTGATGTCTACCCTAATTATAAGTCATCAACAAGTCATACAGAATCTTTTGAGATTGCTTGGAAAGCTCAATACTCTTTCCAAGAGATAATAATCTTACCCACCCTAATCTTACCCACCCTCATCTTACCCACCCTCTCACTTTTGCCTTGCACATAGATTTACCTATTTGTCTTGCACTTCTTCAAAGCATTTTGAAGCATCCACAACAACCATGTCAGAAGATAATCACATATCACATAGTTCAAAAATAAAACATGTATTCAGCAGAGAAAGTACAGCATAGAAAAGACATATTCTGTGTGTTTTCCCCAGAGGTTCAGAAAAATTACTCTCTCACATATTCTCATGCTGTCAATGAAAATATAAGTAGGTAGCTACGTAAGTAGTTAGACATGCAGACACAAGCAGAACAAGTTCTTTCATCAAATCAGAAAAGGAGAGGAGAAAAAGGAAGAAGACATGAATATTCTCTCCACAGAACTGTTGCAATAACTGTTAAAAGACACAAGTCTAAACACTGAGCACAGTTTGACAATAATGAATTAAAAATGCATTAATATATCTTCTCCTATTATAGGTATAGAACAAATCTTCATTCAGATAATTGCTTTTCTTCTGCTAGCACTGTTTCTTGTTGATTTGTTTCTTTTCCTGGACTTTTTTCTTTCCATCTCTTTCTTTGGTTTCTAGAAGCTGAGCCCACATTATTCTGTAATATATAACTCAGGTAGAAGGAGATCTAAATCTTGGCAGGGATATCTCCAGACAGGTTTCTTTGATACAGGAGATGTTTAACAACTAACCTAAGGAAAAATGCCAGATATTTCAGTTATACTGAAATATCAGAGCAAACAGAAAATATGGGATTGGCAAAGATACAGCACAAACAGTTTCACCCACATTTATATGAATAAATATGTTATGTTATAAAATCAGTATCACAGAACAGATGATATTGGCATGCATCTCTGAAGAACAATTAGTCTGAATCTCTGCCCAAAGCAGGGAGATGTCTGGAGCAGACTTCCCAGGGTTATGTCCATTCACATTTTTGACATCTCCAAGGTGGAAGATTTCACAGCTTTTCTGGGCAGCCTGTGCCAATGCTCAGTAACCCACACAGTAAAATAGGGCTTCCTGATCTTAGGAGGGAACCACAAGGCTATGTTCCTGGGTCATAGTAAACTTGTTGCTCATTAGGACCCTCAGGTCATTTTTCTGTCAAGCTGCTTTCTAGCTGGGTAGCCCCCAGCCTCTGCTAGTGTCAGCTTGTTCCTTCCCAGGTGCAGGACTTTTCACCTCTCCTCACTGAGCTGCACAAGGTTCCTGCCAGCCCATTTCTCCAGGGTCTGGGTGGTAATATGGCCTTTGAGTACATAAGGTACTCCCAATTCTGTATCATCTGCAAAACCCTTGAAGGTGCACTCTATGCTGTCATTCAGATCATTAAGGAAAAGGTGAACAGTGTTGCCCTCAGGTACTGATCTCTAGGGTTCCTGAGACTTTGTGCTGCTGATCACAGCTGCCCGAGACAGGCAGCTCAGCCAGTTATTAGCTCACCTCACTGTCGCTGGTCTAGGCTGCACTTCATCACTTCGCTACTGAAAACACGATGCAAAATACTGCAGAAATGTAGCACAGGGTATTTATTCTGTTTGTTGCTTTTACACCTCTGTCTTCCTATTTCCACCATGTTTTCAAGGCTGTATAGATGAGGCTGCTATTTTTCCATATTTTTATGATATAGGAAGAAGAATGTAAATCAAATAAATAAGAAGTTAGATATTTTCAAGGGAATCATAGAAAAAAGATTGTTGCTTCATATTTTTGTGTTCTGCTAGAGTAAGTATATTCTGCCAAATAATCCAATTGTTTTCCAGCAAAATTTTTGAAGATAAAATATGGCTTCAGATCCTGTTACACAGAAGTTTTAAAATATATCAACACCCCCACCCTCCAAAAAAACCCCTCCAGACAATAAAAAAATCCCACAGTATTTTTTTAACATTCTTTCAATATGCTATATTTTTTGCTTGGACTCAGCTGAATGTTTCATGCATTGTTTTATCTATGACAAAATACACGAGAGTCAAAAAAATACAACATAGATGTAAAAAACCCCAGCCTCATCAACAACAACAAAACATCACACCTGCATAAAAAACCCTATTAACTCTGAAACCTGAAAGTTATCCACTTGGACAAATAAACAAACAAAATCTACTAAATTAAGTGTTGTGTATGTATGTATGTATGGAAGACAAACATCGTATAATTTTTATCAATTTAGTGCTTATGAAAAGTGCCCTCGAGACATCTGGACAGCAGAATATCCTTCTGTCCACATGAGCAGTTGCAACATGTTTCCTCATGATGTCTGCCTATAGGTTTCAACTCTGACACACACATATCTACAGGTATGGCTTATTTAATGACTAAGTAAAAACAAAAAAATTGTTTGTGTGGATCACTTTTCTGATATAGAGGTCAATATCATATAGTCATCCTAATTACTTTTAGCTGATACTAACAAAAGCTGAATTTGAACTAGTGACCCAGAGGTGAAAGGCCTTTTTCCCAAATTGTGCCTCAGCTGCTGGTGACGTTCCTTTGACCATGCAGGAAGCATTTTTATGAGTTTCGAAAGCTGCTGGATGTCCGAGTCAAAGACTGAATTCTGCAAGTCATGTGTATTAGGCAGTGCTCCTGCTCTTACAGGAAGAAATGTCAACATTAAGAAGCCTTTCTATCACATGGAATATAAATCAACATCCATAAATTCATAGAATTATGTTATCATAAAGGCTAGAAAAGACCTTTAATATCATCAAGTACAATCCAGCACTACGACCATGTTCACCACATTCTCGGGTGCCATACCCAAGTATTTTTTTGAACGCTTCCGGCAGTGGTGTCTCCACCATCTCCCCGGGCAATCTGTTCTGATGCTTTACAGTCCATTCCATTACTTTTTTCCCTAACACCAAATTTAAACCTTTCCTGATGCAACTTGAGGCCATTTCATCTCATAATTTGTTTCTTGGGAAAAGGGGCTGACCCCCACCTTGCTACAACCTCCCTACAATTCACTGTAGAGAACATAAGGGGCCCCCTATACTTCTCTTCTGCAAGCTAAACATGCCCAGCTCCCTCAGCTGCTTCTTACAGGACTTGTGTTCCAGCCTCTTCCCCAGCTCCGTTTCCTTCTCTGGACACATCCCAGCACCTCAAAAAATCGTTTCCACTTAAAGGTCACTCCTCCAAGTCAGTAGCCCAAGTTGGGTTGGAAACTGTTCTAAAATTACCAAATAGTTTGGGGTATTTTTCCACTCAAAATGAAAACTGCTTTCTTATTCAAAGTATCTCTCTTTAGGGAATATTCTACACTTTTCACAGTTCCTGTTAGCTCAGCCATATGCCACTCTGCCATTCTTTCATGTGAGTACGAACTCATAGTGTCCTTGGGAATATCATGTTTGTATACTTGCTGTGATGTCACACACTGACTATTTGCTAAATGGGGGAATGCCTGCAGCTAAGAATAAGTGAAAGTTCTGTATATGATTTAAAATCAGCATCTGAGCTATCATGGATTCCTCTGGAGCTTTAACAGTCATAGAGGTTTCATTTTTTTCTGACTTTTGAGTACTATCTTATAATTTATAGCAAACAAACTAAAACATTTGAGATCCAACATTCTATTAATAATTTTGCATGTTAAACATCTGTCCACACAAACATCAGGAGTTACAGCTTATGTATTCACACTTACTGAATGACTTGATTACAATCAAGACTCGATGGCTCTTTAAAAGTTTGGGTGTAGCTCTAAAATAAGTGAGAATGCTGGTGGAGGGTGGTTTTCCTTCTGCTGATCATAGAGATAGCACATTAAGGCTCTCAAACACCTGCTGTTTGTGTCACAGTTTTCAAAATAGCTGAGAAAATGAGCAAAATTCTCATTTTATGGTTTCATTGTGAGCAGTTCTTTACAAAATACAATTTGATACGATTTTAATTTTCCAGCATATAAAGTGAAGCTTCCTAGAAAATTTCAATTCAATTGTTACAGCAATCACAAGTATGGGGAGTAATTTTCTTTTACATATATATAAACATTTTTTTTTCCATTTACAACTGAAAGATTCTGTTTAGTCAGCATTGTCAAGTACAATTTCCCCTGAACTTATCTTCCCTTTTTTTTATTCTTAACCTGGGTACAGTTATAAATTCAATTATTTCTTTTTTCTGGGATCTTTTTCCACAATATAAAATGTTTACCTGTCATGCAGTCAAAAGTCTAACTAATATTCATTATGTGATCAGAAGGCTTCACAAATTCTTCTAAGGTTCATATTTTTCCATGCTACAGGCAGCTACCGAGATGTGAAAAATGGCATACCAAAACCACTCTCAAAATAACCATTTAGGCCACATTTCAGTCAGGTCATACGGGAAACCAAAAGGGGTTGGCTCAGGTGAGACAGTGTCTGGAAAGTGGCCTAGCAGAAAAGGACTCTGGGGATGAAAATGAATATGAACCAGCTGTGCCCAGGTGGCCAAGAAGGCCAACAACACCTGGACTTTATCAACAACAGTGTTGTCTACCCTAATTATAAGCCATCAGCAAGACAGGAACTTGCTGATGGCTTATAATTAGGAGCAACAAGTAGCTAGAGCAGGGCAAAAGCCTTCCTGTGCTGGACACTTCTGAGGTCTCTTGAATCCTGTGTTCAGTTTCAGGCTCCTTGTTACTTGAAAGACGTTGAGGGGCTGGAGCATGTCCGGAGAAGGGCAGTGGAGCTGGTGAAGGGTCTGGAGCACAAGCCTGATAAGATGCAGCTGAGGGAGTTGGGACTGTTCAGCCTGGAGAAAGGAGGCCTAGCAGGGACGATATTGCTTTGTAAAGCCAACTAGAAGGAGGTTGTAAGCCTGGTGGGGGTTGATGTCTTTTCCTAGGGAGCCAACAACAGGACAAGTGTACACAGTCTTGACCTGCTCCAAGAGAGGTTTAGGTTGGATATTAAGAATGATTTCTTTACAGAAAGGGAGACTAGACATTGGAATGGGCTGCCCAGAGAGGTGATAAAGTCACCACCCCTGGAGACATTTAAGGAAAGAGTATATGTGGCATTTAGAGCCATGGTCTTTTTGATATGGCAGTGTTCAGTCATAGGGTGAACCCCAGGATCTCAGAGGTCTTTTCTAACTTAATTTTTTTTAAGATTCTTTGTTTGATTAAATTTGTTCAATTTGTTGTTGTTTTTTTTTTTTTTTTTAATTTGCATTAAACCTTTGTATTATTTTGGGTGGTGTTCCTTTTGTTCCTTTTTACTTGGGGAATGTTTTCTCATTGAGTTGATAGGAAGCACTAGTGGCTGTGTGCTTGAGACAGTGGGGCGGTGGCCAGGCCTCGGAGGAGGATGGTGTTTGGTGGCACTCCTCTGGTTTTTGGGATTTTCTCTTGGACGGGCAGAGGTGTTGTGAGAGTTGGGCAGGTAGGGAATGGGGCTGGGGCAGCTGCTGGTTCTCTCCTGCTCTCTGCTTTCAGAGGACGATTAGAGTTGCAGCTTGGGAAGGGAATTCATTGCTGCCAACAGAGCCCAGCTCAGAGCTGTTTCCTCCGCCGTGTAGCTTATAAGAGCAGCCACTAAACTGGGACCTTATTAACAGACACCTCACTAAAAGAGGGACCTATCCCCATCTTCCTGGGTGCCTGGGATCTTGGGCTCGCCTCTCTCTGCCCTGCTGGGAGCTGGGCTGCTGCTGTCCTGCCCCCCCCCTGCTTCTCCGGCCCTGCTCCGAGGTTTCTCTGCACTGCAGCCGCGCAGCCCCTGCCTGCTGAGACACCCTGGGGTCCAGCCACAGCTCCAGGGCTCCTGATACATCTCGTCCACCACCCCAGGAGTTTTGCTCATTCCTGCCATCCCAGCTTGCTGTTTCTGAGGGTCCTGCTGGGGCACTGGGATCGGCTGTCCCAGGGGTTTGGGAAGCAAAGCCTCTCCTCCATCCCTTCCCATGCCAGCCTGTCCACAACTACCGCAGCTCCCCGAGCCTGCCCACAGCGCCCCCTGCAGGCGCGGGGCAATCACTGCACCCGCCCTGCCCACCGGGAGCCCCCAGCGCCCCTGCCGGCCGTGAGAGGAACTGCACCCAACGGGAAAGCGCCGGGGCCGAGGAGGGGTCACAGGGTTTGTGGTTCTGATTGTTGTCACTGCCACTGCTGCTGTTGTTTGCCTTGTTGTACAGTAAAGAGCTGTTATTGCTATTCTTATATGTTTGTCTTAGAGCTCTTTAATTTAAAGATTATAAAAATTCGGAGGTAGGGGGTTTACATTTTTTCATTTCAAGGGAGGCTCCTAGTAGACACCTGTCTTTCAAAGTAAGACAATTATGATTCCATAAGATCTCATAACTGACACAGTTCAGCTTATTCTAAAATTGCTCCATGCTTCTTTTCAACATATTGTGCCAACAACTATGCCATTTTTCAGTTTTCATTTTGGATATCATGTCTCTTCAGGTATATGCATAGCAGTCTTTCAGAAAGCATATGGTAACTTGAAACTATAGTGCTGATCTGACCTGTTTGATTTGATTTTTTTTGAAATGTCTATGAACACACACAAGTTGAGATGCTGAAAATTAAAAGTGAAAATTAACTGAATGACTGTTGTGCTAGCAGTTCCCAGGTTTTCTCATATCACAGTAATGTTTTGAAAAAGCCATTTGGAAAAGAAGTGTTTCTTTTTTCCCATATATTGATAATTCAATGGACATTCTAACATCTCTATTTACAAAGTTACATTTTTCTTCATTTAAATGAGGGGGGATGTAATTTTATAAGGCAAATGAAAACGTTATTTTTTCAAAAATTCTAAAGGAATTCCAGGCAGTATTTTATTGAAGTGCAGAAGACCAAAATACAAAGGACGAGAGAATAGCAGAACAAGAATATTGGTTTGCTTCTTCACATGCAAAACAATCTGGGTGCTAATGACTACTTTGACATGCTACATGTATATATCTATTTGAGGACAGACATTAAAAAGTGGATTTAGGCTAAAAAAATCTGATTTGGTTGTAGTCTGGCTTGTTTATTTCATTCATTTTGATAGTTCAATATGGTAATCAGAGAAAAATAAAAACAAATGTTATTGTATGTGGGTAACCTGATGTGCAGCAGAGTTTTGTCAGTTTGATGAAGTCAGTACCATAGGAAAGAAACTTACAGTATCATTAATTTAGCTGCACAAAATTTTATTTATTTATTCATCAAATAAATAAATACATATTTAAATTTAATCTCTGTAGATTTGTTGACCTTTCTTGAAGCCATTTTGGTAAGATAGGGGACTGCTGCTTCATAAAATACAAATTTAAAAAGATCATATGAGCTGAGAGATCTAAATATAAATTTTTGATGCGCAACTTTGATACATATTGAAACCGTATAACAGCAAATGTATTATCCTTCAGAATAAGGAAACACCCTATCCCACATAAACCATCCAAGGTTAACTCTAGATGATGACTTGAATTATAAAAAGATGATGCTTTGAGTTAAGAAAAATTTATCCATGCCAGCTTGGGGAAAAAAACCCCAAAGAAACAAACAAAAACAACATCAAAACACCAGAAAACTACATCTTCATATAATAGGAAACAATATTTAAAACCACACATTCACCACAATGGAAAAGGAACAGCAAAGAGGCACTTAGGGGCAATGAACTGAAAAAAGGGAAGACAAGTGTTGGAGGTTTCCAACAGTGTTTCAGGGTTTCCTTTTATAAGATATATTTACTAATTTTGAACTTAAATTCTTCTCTTGTGGTAGAATTTTTTCCCATATGTCATACATAATTGAGGAAGGCCTAAAATTTTAGTAGCTAGAAAATGTTAAATTAAAAATGTTAAAGATATTTCACATCTGAACTCTGACACAGGAAGTCAAACCTGATACAATGATTGGTGAAATTTACTGCTAGTCTGGACTTAAAAGTTATTTTTTAATACACAGGAATGACTACCTCTCCACAAAAAGGAGCTGATAATCTTTAACCCTAAATTCCCTTCCTGCTTTTCTCTTCTTCCATCACTAGGAAGATAGAACATAATGATAAATTCTCTGCCTTTTTGTGTGCTATGTTGTGCTCTGATGCTTGATTAGTTTTACTTTTGACCTAATGTTCACTAAAAATGAAGACAAAATTGAGCTCAAACTTGTGTTTCAGAGGTCAAAGACCAGAACTTTCCCTACTAATTACTCAGTCCATTGTTTTTCTATCACTGCACAGCATTACATGCACTGCTTGATTACAGAATTTTTAGGCAGTCTCTGTAGAAAGCACAACCCTACAAAAAGGTTTTGGACTCTCAGTCTGCACAATAACACTGCATTTTGGAGGACCATTGGTAAAGCTTTGTATAGACTGAAAATTCCTAATTGCAATAGTATCTGACAAATATTAGGACATCACCAAGTATTGGAATGACGAAAAATACAAAATTGCCAGCATTTTCTAGAAAAATCCCAAGGAAACAAAACTAAAAGTTTTTCAGATAACCTTTTTTACAGATCAATGCAAACTTAATGTGACCAAACCTGTGATGAGAGTGCATTTCAAAAAATTTGCATATTTGTTCTGCTCTACTATAAGGATGTACAATAAACTTCATTAGATATATTTTTCATATTTCCTTCAGTAAACAACCTGATCATATTTTCCACAACTTATATTTAGACAACATAATTTTTCATTATGGTAAACTTCAAGAAAGAAGTTTATCACTCAAAATCTTAACTTTGAAAAACCAAAGATGAGTAGAAAATCTTGGTGTTTGAATCATGAGGCTGGAAATTATTAGGAAGAATGAAGCACAGAGATGTTATAAAATGATTGCAGCATTTAGGCTTGGATTTTTGAGGCACTTCTAATTTGAACAAATTTCTTCTACAATACTGAAGTATTTTACCTCAACTCACTTTTAGACAAATAATTTTACACATTAAAAAGAGAATGACTCAGAAAGGGAAATATATTTTGTCTTGTAGAGAGTCAAAAACTCTTTTTCTGCATAGGGAGTACTATTATTTCCTTGAGCAATCTTCCTAATTAAAAAAAAAGAAAAAAAAAAGAAAAAAAAAAGTCCTTTTAAATAATTTTATAAAAATTCATTTTTTCCTTGTGATAGTGTAAAACTGAATTACTAAAAATATACTTAAAGAATTATCTGCTATGAGTCATTGAACTCTTTAATACTGAAACTGATGTATGTTTTCTTTTACATTTAAATTCACTAACAAAACAAACCAAAAAATCCCCAGAACAAAACCAAAAAAACCCCTTTTGATGTAAATTAAAATCTCCCTGTGTAGGGAACACTTGACTGAACAATTGTATGCTTTCTAGAACCAGGTTGCGTATGGGTAACTTTTCATCAACAGTTTAGATATAATTTTTATATCTACATAAATATAATATATATATATATATATAGTTTTCAATCAAGGTTCACAAAGGTAACTTCAAATACATTCTTCAGCAAGTTTTGGTTTTAATCTATTTAGGTAGATTCAAACTTAACAAAGTAGATCTAATCTCACTAGACTCTGAAATGAAAAAAAATATTTTTCATTATAAGATCATAAAGTCCAATTCATTTACATCTAAGTTAAAAGAAAAAAACATCCAAGAGAGATGACTTCAAAAAACCCAAAGGAAAAAAAAAACTTACATGCAAATGTCTTTCAGTGGAGAAAAATCAGATTACTATTTTGCATTTTTTTAAATAGTGACATTTTTCTACATTGTTTTATAAAATAATCTTATATAATTTGATGGCTTGCTGATGAAAACTGTTATTGAATCCAGTTTCATGAGATGACATGCATTTATCTACTTTCCATTTTTTAACTAAAAGCAATCACACACTGCTGGAATGTTCCCACCAATTGTTCCCTCATTGTAGTTTAAAATTATTTTTCTTGGCTAAACATAAATCAAAATCCATTTAAGATTAATAATTACAAACCTATACCTGAGAGGCTTGTAATAACAATTCATCTGAACAGGAAATAAACACCAGTTTTTGTCAAGAATATTTGCACGCAAAGTTGGCAACATCATATATGCCTTCATTATATTTTAAACTGTTCAATTGACATAAGCAAAGGTATTCCCAAGATAAAGAACTTTTCTGAAGGAGAAACTGTTGAGAAAGAAATCTGGAAAGAGAGATGACCCACAGTGTGACTGGCATTTCACTATAACTCAGTCGTTACAGCACAGGAAGATGGATCAGACCATAAGTGGGGTTTGCTTCCTGCAGGCCTATTGAGGAAATGAAAGAAAAATACATGCATAATTATCCCTCCCTGCCACTCAGGGTGCAAATTATGATGTGGGGGAGAGAAAGGGAAGAAATACTTTTTATGACCCTTCGGTCTTGCATTCTTCTTCATACTGTTGCACTAAATCACAGGATAATCTTGCATGATAGAAGCTCAGTTTCTTCCTTCACTTGTCTGTGATATTTGCTGTACTGGCTTCTGGGATGGGATGGCTCTAACAAAAAGCCAAAGTGAAAATCAGAAGGAGTATTATTTTTCTATAGTATTCATCAGGCTTGGAATGAAAAGTCGTTCTTGGTTTCACAGAGTTTTATGCAGGTACACCTGAGCTAAAAGGAGTAAGAATAAACTTGGCAGGGAATGAAGAACCTGTGACTATTATCTGGTGAAGAATACAATTTTCTGTTTGGGAAGTCAGAATTTTTGTTGAATTTTTGAAACAACAAAAATGTGTCCAAAGTGATCCAATTTTGGAATCTTTCTTCTAAGTTTTGCCTGTCCTTTCACAAAGAGCCAACAAGTTTAAATTAAGGCAGCTCTGGAATCAGGCTGTGCGGTACCTCTACAAGAAATGATATCTCAGCTCACCAATACTACTGCCTAATGAACATTACATTGTCTGGTTTTAATATCTCACTTCCCTCCTCCATCAGCTTTCATCCACAGTCTAGCTCTGATACGCACACATAACCTTTTCTCAGGCCACTAATGTTGCTAAGTTGTAAGGATCAGCTGTGAGAAATTTTGAAGACCTGTGCAAGGTAAGGACAGCAAAACTGCAGGCAGAGGTAAGATTGCTGAAACAGAGGCAATCAGAAAGTCAAGGATTTTAAGAGGAAGACCACTGACCTGATGATTTAGAAAATACCAGGACCAAAACCATGAGATGTCAACAGACCAACCAGCAACATCAAATGTTCAGGAGCTCGAGGATCTGTCCCATTCCCATTCCAGCTGAAAGCTGCCTTGCCAGCAGATGCTCAGTGGCAGTGCTGGGCATCTTGACACTTAGCTCAGTAGCTTATTCCTCCTTATCATCTCTTGCACACAAGTTTACACTTCTGAATTTGTAAATTCTACCTGCTCATGGAAAAAGCTACACTAGCAAAGTAACTTGGAGAGGGATGGCTGTGTGGATGCTGTTCACTCAGTTTCAAGAACTGAAGTCTGGTCTGGAAGTTGATCAACTCTTTATACACACATGTGTTCCAAATACTTCTTGAATCAAGCTCTAGACTGGCCTTCAAGTCCCAAAATGCTTCAACATTTTTATCCTGTATGACAGTAACCTTAAAACTACAGCTAATGTTTTCACTGGATAGTAAAAAATTATATCAATGTGTAATAGGGATAGATGCTACATCCTCCACATTTCCAGAGTTTTGCATTCCAGTTTCCAAATGCCTTCAGTTAGATAAAATAAGTGTGTCAATAATTCAGCAACAAGCTGACAAAACCTTTGAATTATTTTACCAATTTTTTGTGCTTATATGGACCTGGTAAAAAGGTTAATGAAGATTGTAAAACAACTGTTATAGTTTCTGGTAATTATAATGGATAATTTTCATATATTTTTCTTAAAAACATTAACAACATTAACATTTATAAGAAAAAAAAAATAGTATATATCATGTAGGTTTTTTTAAAAAAATTAAATGGGTCATATAATATATTAGATGGATTAGATATGAGATTCTAGTGGTTTGGTTTTTTTCAAACAGTCACAGTAGGCTAATATTATATTGATACACTTTATTCAAATGGATTTGGATGTCTACAATTACTAAATCTGAGTACAATTAATTAATTTCAATAGCAGGGACAGATAGCTCTAAAATAGACCACAGGTCCTAGTTACTTTTCATCCTTGTGCTGGTTTTGGCAGACATAGAACTAATTTTCTTCACAGTGGCTAGTACAGGGCTGTGTTTTGGATTTGTGCTGGAAAGAGTGTTCATAACACAGGAATTTTTGCTGAGCAGGACTTGCATAGAGCCAAGTTGTTTTCTGCTTCTTATCCCAGCTGTGAGCAGGCTGGGAGGGGACACAGCCAGGTCAACAGACCCCCAATGGACCACAGGGATATTCCACAGGGATATATACAGCTTCGTGCTCTGGGTATAAAATTGTGGTGAGAAGAAGGAAGTGGGGGAATGTTTGGAGTGGTGGGGTTTGTCTTCCCAAATCACCATTATGCGTGGTAGAGCCCTGTTCTGCTGTGGATGGCTGAACACCTGCCAAGCCATGGAAAGTGGTGAATTAATTGCTTGTTTTGTTTTGCTTGTGTGTATTTTACTCTACCTATTAAACTCTTTTTTTCTCAATCCATGAGTTTTCTCATTTTTACTCCTCTGATTCTCCCACCATCCAAATGGGTGGTGGAAATGAGTGGCTCACTGTTTGGGGCTTAGTTTCATGCTAAGATTAAATCACGACAAATCTATTTTTCAAGAAATAGAAATATATTTCTAAACAAACAAACAAAAATTATAAAACTAACCTGTGAAATAATTGTTTCTTCCGAAGAATACATTTAATTATATACTTCATTTGAAAGTGAACACAACTCTGGCAATGGCATTAAACATCTGTCAAATTTTAGAGTGTAGTTAGAAGCCATGTCTCTTTTTAACCAAAGAACAAAAGATTCCTTCAGAGCAGGAATCTAAATTAAGAGTTTCTGTTTTTTTCACTGGAGCACATTATGCCTCATCACTGAATGATGGTTTAGCTTAGGGAATGTAAGCCAATTATATGGAATGTATCATTCATATATCAATTATATTGAACCTTACTTTTTACTCTTTGAATACCTCTCACTGGTTTAATTATTTGTCTTTAGATAAGGTATAATTGTCATTACTAAGCAAGTAACTTCATGCAAACAAGCAGGCAATCTAGGGATATAAATAAATCTATCTTGTCAGAACTAAGGATTAACTTGTTAATATTAACAAAAGATTCTAAAATGTAATGGGTAGATATTTGGGAAAACAAAGTCTTCCTACAGCAACTTTCTTGGAAATATCATTCATATTTTTAATTTCGATTTGTCATTCAGAAATCCTCATTGTCATCCCAGAAATATTTTGGAGGATCTTCTTGGTCAGAAAAGTTTGTCACTTTTGCTGTAAGGTATTCAAGTGTGAGGATATTCAGTCCAGCAATTATGATGGAGATTGTGAAGAAAATGTGACTTTTTTGTTATCAGTTTTGAATTCATCTATAATTATACTTCCTGTGCTGTATCTCACAAAATAGAATAAAAAAAAATGAACAACTCCAATATAAAGTAAAAAACAGGTAAAAATTGCAAGATGCTGTTGTAGTCCTGAAGTCCAAGGGGGCTTTCCCATGTACCTAAGATCCTCCCTACCTCAGAATACACCTTCACACAAATTCGGAAAAAATGTTACTCTTAAGATCCAATTATAAGAGATGCCTCTGGCAGATGGTCTGTTTTGCACCTTAATTCAAGCAAAGTCAGATTTTATTTAACAGTAAACACGAGGGAGAGAGACAGAAAGAAATGGGAGGATAGGGGTGGGAGAGGAAGAAAGAGAGAGAGAGATAACAGAAAGGCACCATCACCATGCGTCTTCTGTGGCATCCCCATGAACCCTCTTCACCCTGGTCTTTGCAGTGTTGGAGAGGTCCCCAAAACTTTCTTCTGGTGTATCACCTTTATACAGTCCACATTCCACACAGGCCACAGGCACATAACACTCCATTACCATACTAGTGATGGCATGTATGTAAGCAGTTTCTTCTTTCTCACAGTTTGCCATGGTGGGAATCTTTCGTCTGGACACCAGCTGAACTTAGGCCCTCCAGCTGTGCCATCTCTGCTTATCTCAAGTTCCACTGCTTATCTCAAGTTCCACTGCTGTTGTCTGACAATGCAGGGCATTGTCAGACAACAGCAGACAGACAGACAACTGCATTCTTTAGGTCCTTACAGTTACAGGCAAGGGACAGAAAGGACCACATTGAAGAATTTCAAAGAAAAAAACCTGGCCATGGAACTCATTGTGTAAATTAAAGAAATCACCTGAAGCTCTTCTGTTGTTAGTATACTCCTGCAGCACTGTTAGGCACAAGGCATTGTATTACAACCAGACTGTAAGACACAGAGAATTGTAGCTCTCAAGAGTTCAGTTCTGTGGGTCTTAATGGGGAAAACAGCTTGGATGTATACCCTTGTGTAACATTGTGGTGTCAGAAGCAGGTAGCATAGAGTGGTTGCTTCAGCTCTCAGAGCACCTTTAGCTCTCCATTCTTTATAACACCTACATGAGAACCCTGCTGCAGTAAGCTCAGGATTTTTCAAAGGTCACTGTGACTTTGCCAACAGTGTGAGAAATAAGCTGTTTTATTTGCAGTTGCTTTCACAATGTACCACCTGTTGCTTTGGTTGTTGGTAACCCACATCAATAAATGACAGATACTTCAATGATTCAGTGATGAAAATTGTAGATGATACTGGACACTTTATGGAGATGCACTAAAGTCTTCTCTTTAATCTTTCCATATTCTGATCGTCTGATTATAAGCAGGACTCTGAATTTTAGCAAAAAAAATTGCTTCTTCCATTCATTCTATCAACTCTGAGAGGAAGTGAATGATGACAGGTGGGAGTAAGTTATAACATTAAATAATAGAAGCAAGAAACAATATTAGCTAGTAATAGGTCAACTGACAGTGTGAACTGAAACAACTGAATTTAATAAAACAAAGTTTTGGGAAACCAACCACTACAAGAAACTTACTTGCCAAAGAGGGAGTAGAAGAATTGGCTTCTACCCCAGCCATAGTTATTGAATCATATTTTTAGAATGGCTTTCTTGGTTTATACATCACATTTTGTCCTAAAGCTGTCTTTTTCAGGTAGTGTTTTATCACCATGTGAGAAAGAATTAAATGGGTTTTGAAAGACAAAAAATCTAAGAAGAAAATTACATCACGAATAGTCTGGAAATCATGGTTCATCTTAGTTTCCCTTTTTTACTAATGTTATATTTGAATATTCTGTAACTCAAATATGCTGTCTCCATAAAGACCTTAAAGAAACCAGGGTCTCTGTATGGGGTTGGAATCGGAGCACATGCAGATACAAACAGTGTGGTTAAAACATACATTCTCCTCTTTATTCCCAAAATGGCTGGTTTTATACAGTGTCAGATAGTTTACAGTTGCAGGTGCATTTCTATTGGCATTCAGCATGAGAAAGAATCCAAACAATCTTAGCTTAAGGCAGATACCGTGTTTCTACCCTAATTGTCCTAGCTAAAGCATGCACACACCTTAACTTAAATTCTAATGGCACCACATGTTTATCTACTACTACACGGGCCCAAATCTGAGGCCCAGTTTGGGATAGCTCAGCCTTCATTCCATAACACATCCTGCTCTTGCTACACCTTAATTAGAAATATACTAGTGAAGTAGTCCTGGAAGAGATAAAATGGCAGGCAAAACAAGAATAGATTTTTAAGCCCCCAATGGTTACAAACACATTATTTCACTTTTTTTATCTGTAGTTTAGATTGCATCATTGCAATCTCCCATAATATCTGAAAATTGATGATGTGCTATGACACTGAAATCAAGGTGAAGTACATCAGAAGAACCATTTAATCAGCAGAGTGCTTGGCCTTTATTTGTACTGGAAGAAAATTTATTGGTCATTGGTCGTTTTGAAGACTTCTTGCTGTGATAGGTCATCAGAAGGAAAAAAAGGAGAAATACTTGAAAGAAGATGGAAAGTGGACCAATAATATTGCAGGTCTGATAATGTGAGTTATCAGAGATGTGAGTGTATGCAGAGATAGTACACACAGGTAATAAAGATGAAACATATAAACACTATATGAATTGGAAGATTTTTTAAATAATCCATTTTATGCATTCTACTGGGTGATGATAATTACTGTAGAAAAAATAACATACAATGATGTGAGGATTTTGAATTTTCTTTTCTTCTTGCATTAAGAATTCAAAACAAAGATTTCTTTTAGTTAGAGCTCGAATTGTAACCCTAAGAAAAAAACAGAAATGAAAATGAAAAATAATGAGATTATCCCCTACAAAAAGGTTGTCTGAGCAAAACTTAGAATCTTAAAAATAAAATTACCTTATTAATAAGAACTATCAAGTAAGTGTGAAAAGAAAACCTCTTTCTCACAGGGAATCTGATTTCAAATCAGATCAGAAACTGGATTATTTGTAAAACATAGCACATTGCACCACTCTATCCAAGATTAAAAAAAATTAAGTAATTTCTCATGCAAATGGCAACATGGGAGTTTTTTGTTCTTAAAATTTCTGTTCCATGTTTCAGTCCTAATCAGAGAAACAAAATGTATAGAAATGGGGAATGCTGAAATCCTAAAACCTGTTCGCTTAATTTGCTAATTTAGTACCTGACTACAGGTTTTCTTTGTGTTACGTGTTACAATATGAAAAGAAAAGTCTTATTTAAGGCAGAAATTATGCAAAATGTGTGTGATGTAGTCTATGATTATCTGTTTGTTTCACCTGGATGTTGACCTCTGTGTCATATATTTATGCAATATTTATGCACTGTGCATTTGGAACACCAGAATTTATCCTGTCAGGGAAGCTTACAGTCTATCCATTTACTATAGTCATGATACAGAAATAAATTTCCGCCTTTTCTTTTTCAGTAAGACAAAGTTTCTTTTCCATCAAACTAAGCTGAGACCAGCACTGTATATGTGATTCCCTTGTGTTAAAGCCAGTAGGATTGCACCTCATGAAGCCCAAGGGTCGTGAGCCTTGCCTCAGCCATGGGGACACTGAGCACAAGCTCACAATTTGGTCCCAAAGAAGAATTCTGGGGTAATCAAAGCAGCTGAACATGTATCAGGTATATTGTAATTGCTATCAGTTCAGAGTCTCACACTGCATAATGACCGAGAAAGGAGCTCAGGGAAACAAATATACCACACCTTGTATCTGTATGACCCATTCTTTTTCTGCCCTCAGGTATGAATTTAGCCTGAAAAATACAAGATTAATGGTTTTACATGTTTAACAAAAACCAGATAATACTTCACCGAATGGTCCAGCTGGCATTTCTTTGTTAGTCTCAAAATCGGACCTGAATTTTGAATTTCTTATGGGATTTTTTTGTTGTTGTTTCTTTTGTCTCTTTCCATCAAAGGATTTTTTTCTAACCTGTATTCCTTAGGTCGTTACTAGTTTGACCTAACTCTGCAAGATGCAAAAAATTTACATTTGAGACATTTCTATTAACTCACCAGAAAGAGAGATAAGAATGACTGACTGGAAGTTCCCTATATTCTATTTGTTTAAAAAAAAAAAGTGTGATATTCCCTTTTCTGCAAGTCAGTGGGAACCTACATTACGTCTCAAAAAGCATCAGATGTCTGCCAAAAAACCCACAAAACCCCAAAACATAAAACAAAGGAAAACAATACCAAGCCCCACCAATTTTAAGTGTTCAACCAGGGAAAATTACTAGCTCTGTGTTGAAATCCATAAATATTATAGAGATAAATATTCATTTTTGTCTTCAAATTATTTGAAGAATGTCACTCACAGAAGTGGAAAAAATTTGGACTTGAAATTAAGTATTGCATTTTATGTATCTATGAAATTATTCCAAAAGTTGTAAGACCTCCTTTGTTTTAATTTTATTCCACCTTTAAGGGAAAATATAGTGGATGCTGGGCTTCACTTCTCTTTGGTATAAGATGTGCAAAAGTATTGGAGTAACGCCAGGGACTAATTTACTTCCTCTCACATCTACAAATCTTATAAATGAGTGAAAGAGAATTGCAGTTTCATGAGCTAATAGCTCCTGATGAGTGAATAAAAATATGATGAAGTCAGCTTTTTCACTGAGAAGCCTCTCAAGGCAAGATAGCTTTAAGGCTGATATCAGTCAGTCTTCAAAGCTATCAATATCAATTGCTTTTCCAAACTGAGACCTCTTTTCTCTCCTTAACCTACTTTAACCTTCTCCTAGAAGGAATATAATCAGGAGTTAATGCAATGTGACATATTGGAAAGATATGTTGGAAAAGAGAATAATCAACATTACCTGTGATAGAAGCTTTTTCTTTTTCTTTGGTTATTTAGAGGGCTGAAAAAAGAAGAGAGAAGAGATCACAAATGGTCAGGCTAAACAGAATCTGAACAGAACATCGAAATGGAAGAAACAGCCCCTGTCAGAAGATTTAAAATGCAGTGAAGAAACAAATGTATATACACAGCTGTCTGGATCCGTCAGCACTGGCTCTGGCTGATATGTATTGCTCATCTTGATTACTGAAAATGACAGCACTTCATTCTCAGAGAGCACATAGCAATTTTACTGCTCTCCCAATAAAAGTACAGACCACTCTGTGAACTCACAGTGTATGTTACGAGACAGAAATTTATGTTGAGCAAAGAGGGATATAAAATTTATAGAAGAGTTGAACACAAGAATATTAAAATTATTCTTCCTAAATTTTTAAAGCAATTAGTGCACAACCTAATTTGATACACTGTTTTTCAAAGCAGAAATAGGATTAAAATACTGTGAAAGACTGTATAACTTTGTTGTTATGAGTTTATCAGCAGCAACTTTCCTTTCTGCTTCAATTATTTTCATGTTTCCATATGACCACTGTAAAGCAAGGAGGGGTTACAGTATTTCAGTATTAAGAAAGAAATGAAAACACATGTAAGTTAAAAGACAAAGGTGCTACAAGAACATGTGAAAATTGACTAGTTGCAGGCCAAAAGGGACTAGAAATGGGAGGAAAACTGAACTCTCAAAACAAGGCTGTTCTGAAACAATCTTCAAGTAGACGTATTAGAGACAAAACAAACTAACTAGTTTTAAAGTGATTGGTCACTAAAGGAAGGTAATTGCAGTATTGTGTGCATAATCCCAGATGCTGTGTCCAACAGTTATAGCCATACACTTCTGTTTTACTGTTACCACCCTCTAGTACCTTGAAGTATCTTTGTAGCAATCCAGTTGTGTTCACACCGTACTTACCAGGTACTTGAATCACTAATATTCTGCATGCTTCCCAAGCCCATTTTGTCACTCATTCCATGATGCTTTACATTTTTTATATGATGGTATCTGACTCTAACAGTTTATGTTTGCAGTGATATATTTTTTAAATTTTTTTTTCAGCTTTTGTATACTTCCTGTACCATATGTATTTCCTTATGAACAACATGGAGAAATAAAGGATGTGAGGTTGGTTCTTTGTGACAGCACTATACATGACAGAGTCAGGGTGAGTCCACCCAATCTTTGCAATAAGTAATGAAGGAACTCCTGTGGCATGTATTCATTGAGTCTTTGTGCAAGAAAAGCTACTTTATCAGTAGAAAAGCTGCATACCTTTTCCTATGCTGTGTTGGCAGAGAAGCCAGACAGATCATATACATGTGAGGTGAGATCTCCTCATCATCTAAACTCCTGAATGATTTTTTCTGTCTGTCTTTTCCCTGTATTATTTCAGACTTGTATGTTTTGTGCAGGCAGAAAAGTTGCACATTTGCCACTGCAATACTGTGGTTATATGAACACCATATGAAAATATAGGCTGTCTCCTGGCATCTTTCCCAACTGGTTCAACAGGGAGAGGGGTCCTGCAAACTTATTCCCTGCTGCCACACAGAAAATTCTTCAGTAAACTAACTTGGACACTTATGGATAGCAAGCTGAGAACTTGTATCAGTCAGGATGTCACTGATAAAACAAACAAAAAAAAACATTTCTTAGGAGAAAGTGCAAAGATCTAGCTAGTCATGTAGGAGGAGGACTCAAAGTTTATCCTAGTTCCTGTGACCAGTCACTGTGATACTTGAAACAAACATTATTGCACTACTTTTGATGTTCTGGAGGTTTATTCTGAATCCCAGAGATGCATTATAGCAGACTCTGGAATTCTGCCATGCTAGATTCAGTGCAAGACCTATCAGTGTTGATTATTTTGGTATGTGCCTGGGATAATATTGTCCTAATGGTTCCAAAATATTTTTAAAATTAATATCCTTATGTTAGAAGTTAGTAGTAAGGTCATTGTCTAATCCTTACATGATTAATCCTTACATGATTAATCCTTACATACTTAACAGTGTTCTGTTCTAAACTGTATTTATGGCAAGGACATATATTTTTTAAGGGAAAATATTGTAAAACGGTCCAAACAGATTGGAGGTTTTCTTTTGCGGAAAAAAGAAATTCCATTGGAGGATCAAATGTAATCGTTAAAGTGCTGTTAATTAATTCAAATTTGTATTTAGTACTAAACATAAAAAGCCAAGGTTTTAAAGTCCTGTGTCATCTAATTGCTTTGAGCTAGCTGTTTGCATTTGTGCTCATTGTTGCATTGCTCATTTGTCTAAGTCTTCTTGCAAAGGTGGCAAGGTGTGAAGAATCTAATAGAAATGAGGATCATCATTTTTAAAACCACTTTGATAGAAAAATTCAGCTTTTAGTCATCCTAAAGTGTCTCATGTTCTGAGTGCCCTATTGTGTGAGAGAACGGTGAATAATCCCTCTGTAATTAGCTATGTTATGATCTTTCTATTACCCTAATACATTTTTTTCCTTAGAGCAAAGAGAGAATTGCTCTTTCTTTCTTCCTCACTGATATACAGCTTTTTTAAAAAGCAGATGGAATATTTTTCTAACCTTTCTCTATATCTTCTGCTGGAGGCTAGCGTATTGTGTAACAA
This sequence comes from Cisticola juncidis, assembly GCA_013400215.1. Lineage (NCBI taxonomy): Eukaryota > Metazoa > Chordata > Aves > Passeriformes > Cisticolidae > Cisticola > Cisticola juncidis. The sequence goes on from VXBR01007308.1 coordinate 399,985, forward strand.
ATTACTTGTGGCTCTGGGATGGATGAATTTGCAAGTATAATATGCTTTAGACTGAATAAAAATGAAACCATTGAAAAATACTACCCAAAGAATTATGATGTTCTAATGCACTAACTTAAAATACAGCATTCTTCTTCCAAATAAGAAGAAGTTTGCATGTGTACATGCAGACCAATATATGTTTGCACATTATATACAGAGAGAGAGGAAGCGAGGACAGAAGATCGGTGTGAGATTTTTGAAATCAAATCTGGTATCCTTGATTATACCAGTTACTCTTTGGCCCAAGGTGAGCTATTTAGCAATCTAGCATCAGAAAGGCCTAAGTGATGAAGCAGAGTACATCTCATGAGCTTTAATGTGAACAACATTTCCAATAATGTTAGCTGGGTAATAGCTCAGAAAAGAAGTAATTTTCTTCATTCTCTTCCTGGTTACATAATTCACATTACAGAATCAAATAATGGGACTAATCTGTGCGAGAAGATGCAGGGAAATACTCTGCCAAGGAAGCATAGAGGCTCATATTAATTATGAAAAGCCTTAAAAAAAAGATGAAGGTAAAGGAAAAGGAAAATGTTAATGTGACAAGAAACTTCCAAATTTCTGACTTAGATATGTGTGCATCATACCATGTGTCACAAGTCAATTTTCTAGTAATTGAAAGAAAACCCCATCTGCAATCTACATGGGTTTTTTGACCCTTCACCTGTAGTTATTTTGATAAAATACTTATTTGAAAAAAGTGAAGCTGCATGTGTTAAGTACTGTCTTCCTTGCCACACATATACATGACAAGTCTTCCTGGCAGAACTGATATCAATACTTGTCATTGCCATTACCCAGCATTTCCTATTACAGAAGGTTTTCAGTATGCCATATACATTATCAATTTGTACATTTGACCTGGAAGCATATTCACTGCATATATCTCTACAGGTGGTATGTCATGTAAAGTATTTTCACATTTCTCCCATACAAATCTTCTTAACAATCGAATGCATACTTTGGAATATTCTGTTAAAAATATATAAAAAAATTAGTTATATGTTCAAATCTTATTAATCAGTCTTAGAAAGTGAACAGACCAGCAAACTCTTGAAAACACAAGACAAACATAAACAGAGAAAAGATTTTTCTCTGTAGCAGTGTTGGAAATAGTATCCCCTAGTTGCAAGATATCTGGTACATATTTTACAGACAGGCAATACAATTGAGTTTCATTTCTTTGGACACACCCGTCCACGCTTCCAGGCCTATCTTGTGTCCCATTTTTTGGGACTGAGTGTGGCCAAGCCACCTGCCCACCAAGAGCCACTCCTGAGTTTTCATACATTTTAAGCTCACAAAGTCAAGATATTCTATTTTTACAAAATAAAAACATAATGAAAATTCATGTTGTACTTATATGAGAATTTATGTTTTATAGTCAAAACATCACATCTCTTCAAAGTTCAGATTGAAAAAAGAAATTTCCTGTATTCAACACACCCTATCTAGCTTTTTAGACAATTAGTTGGCTATCATCCCATTTTTGTTTTTTTCAGTCTTTTCTAAACTGTTTCACGAACTTGAAAAAGTTTTGATTTATATTTGAATGTCTACAATAAGTTGTTACAGACTGTTGAACGACTTGTGAGTTGTCACTTAAACTAGGTCTTAATTATATAAAGAGGCAAATCTTATTAAATAATTCCATTGTAGGTTTAAGTTAGGTTTTACTGTGCTGCACTCTCTTCCAGTGGATAATTTGCATTAAATAATACAAAATTTAGTGGCTTCACAGGGTGTGTGCATCTCCACCATGGAAGTATACACTATAAAAAAAGCTTTTTAAAATTATCTATTATGAAAGACAAAAATTTATGTGATACATCACTTACTACAATGCCATTACCAAAGCCAATATGACTACAATGCTAGAGAAAGTCAATATTAAGCCACAGAGGATTATTATATTATGGCAACTCTGTAAAAGGATTTTAGGCACTGCCTTAACAATCAGGAGCCAATTTATTAAGTAATGTAGGCAAAAATGTTTTAGCTCTGAAGCTCCTTTAAAAATTGTTGCTTGTTTTGCATGAGTAATAATACATACTATATTAACTGATAAACACTGGAATATTTTGTAATTGCTAATAAGCATGCTACTCATTTAGGAAAAAAGCAGGGGTTTTGTATGTTCTTTTATGATTATACATTTCCATAAAATTTTACATTTTTCCTCCATTTATTATTTTACAAAATTAATTTAAAAACTGCATCCTTCTATATAAGGTAACATTTTAAAAAGCTCTTATATCAAGTCGACCATGACAGCTCAGTATGCCTATTAAAATCATAGATTTTGTTTATTACTGAGAAAGTTTACTCATTATTCTAATAGAAAGACACTCTTTTTTTTTTTTTCCCTATTAAAACCAAAACTAAACCCCCTTGTATATCTACAAAGAGGCTAGCAAGAAATTAACCCATAAAACATAAAGCAATACTTTCTATTCATTCCACATAACCTCCCATTAAAATTAGAAACAAGCCTTCAGCTCCTGGATCCTGACACCTTATGTGGAGTGGAACTCTAAGATGTATGTTCTGTATTCATTCTGAGTGCAAAATTGCCACAGATGTCAGCAGAAGAAAACAAATGAGTTTAGGATTTACCCCTCTGGTATAGTAAAGTCAGACTAATAAGTCATTTAGAAACAATTGCAAGCCCTTGAGCATCTGTGGAGCTAAGACAAGGGCAACTTTCTTGTAACCTCAGGGGAGAAAGTAACCCCTATCTTAAGCTTATGCAGATACCTATATTTTTCTTACCTTCCTAAGCATATTCACACACTCTGGTTCAAATGCCACATATTTGTCTCAGAGGGATATAAATGGACTGAGCATACACAATATACCAGTGAAATATCAGGCAACAGAACTGGAAAATGAGCATTCCTCTCTACTAGCTAAGGGGCAGGTACCTTCAGTTCTTCAAGGCTCTCTAATATTTCCCAACTGACACCACAAAATACAGTTAATGAGAATTAATATCTGCCATAACAGAAACAGCTACTGTTAAGCAGACTCCTCTTTTTCTTCCCTCAGTGATGAACCTCTGAGGAACAGATCATTGTTTACAGACTGCAAAAATCTTGGAAATAACTTGTAGGAATTTATGTTTATGTGCACAAACAACTCCAAACTTTAAAGATGAATATTCTCTAGCTGTTTTAGCCACATGTTTGATCATTACCACAACCTCAAACTAGAGTTACTCTTACATCTCCTATTAGTTTACCTTGATCAGTAATCTTTCCTAGGAGCCAAAATGCTGATATGTCAAATTTTCACTTTTAATTAAAAGTAGCATAAGAATTTTGATCTATCACTTGCAAAAAGTAAATCAAATTAGTATGGATATCTCTAGTTAAAACAGTGGCAATTATACAGTTTGATAGGAAATAAGTGTCAAAAAAAATGTCATTCACATGTGTTGAAAAGTTCACCTCTGCATTTGAGAACCATCAAAGCACAAACTACTACCAATTTTTACTTCATGATTTAATATTATTAATTTCACTGAGGTCTCTAAAAGCTTTATTAAATATCAGATCCTGAATCAGATCCTGAACTTCTGAACTTCCTTGAACTCTTCTCTTAAAAAAACTCCAGTTTAAACCAAACAAACCAAACAAACCAAACCAGCCAATGAACCAATCTAAAAAAAAAAAAAAAAAAAAACCCCCACAAAAAAAAAAAAAAAAAAAAACCCCCACAAAAAAAAAAAAAAAAAAAAACCCCCACAAAAAAAAAAAAAAAAAAAAACCCCCACAAAAAAAAAAAAAAAAAAAAACCCCCACAAAAAAAAAAAAAAAAAAAAACAAACAAAAAAAAAAAACCCCACAAAAAAACCCCAAAACAAACCTACAAACCTCTTAATGTACGCTCTTGCAAAATCAAACAAAAAGCCAAAGCAGTTCATTAGACATCAGAAAAGAAATTACTTAACACTATAAAATCAAACCAAAGAACAAGGCAGAGATGCAGTTATACAACACAACTGTAATCCTTCTGGACTATGAAGGAAATAATCAATCTGAGAGTCCTAGGGTGACTTTCTGATGCTCGTATCCCCAACTGCCTGTTCTGTTTGTGCTGTATATTGAGTTCTACACCTTTAAGATTGGTTCTGAGAGCAAAGGGAGGAAAGAAGAAGGGTGCAGTTTGTTTGCAGAAACTGCACTTGCCTCTCCATATTCTGCTCCTGGACTGTGTTTGTCTGAAGCACAGAGTGACAGCAGGACAGAGATCTCCTGTGCTTTTAGTTAGTTTAGTGAGCTGAGGCAGGAGTTTCCTGGACTGTTTTTTTGCTTTTTTTGGGACTGTTTAACCCTTCTCTAGACTGAAAACCCAGAGGAGCATCAGGAGCTTGCACCTGTGGCCCACTGGGACCCAGGACAGCATTTTCCAGCACTGGAGGGACTGATAAAGAGACTGAGAGAGCCGAGCTGCACCCACAGCAAGGACATCCTCAATTTGCCATCTCTCTTCAAAATGATGAGAGGTTTTATTGTTTAGCACTAATAATTTTTTATGCTTGTGAACGCTTTGCTCATTGAACAAACAATTTTTTCCACTTTTCTCTAAGGAGATTTTTTTCCCGGATGAGGTGGGGGGAGGGCCACTTGGATTTGCTTTCTAGAGGGACCCCATTCAGAGGTTTCCTCCCAAGTTTGCCCTAAACCAGGACACTGAGATAAAATGAATTTGTGGTTGTTGTGGTTTATTGCAGAAACCATAGACTATGGTCACTTCAAATGTGATGATAAAGTTCATGCTGCTGATACCAAGTCAAGTGTCATAATGCTAATAAAAATTTAATGCAACTTTTGAATCATTTCACATGACCAGATGAGTTCTCCTGTTGTTTTAGAAAATGAATGTAAGAATGAATAAAACCATCTTTATCAGTTTGTAGTCCTTTCCATGTCTCTAATTCTTCTGTTTCAGTTTGTATTCAATTTCTACTTCTATGCAGCTAGCTAATGATTGTCTTCCATTAAGCAAGAATGTATCTTCAACCAGTAGTCTGACAGACTTTTTTCTTATATATTTCAACCTGCTTTTAAAGTGGTAACTTCTAAAGCTATGAGTTTTGAAAATCATTCTTGAAGGAAAATGAATAATAAGTATGTGTTGTATTTTTGATAGAAATGGTATATGAGCACACAATACTTAATAGAGAAATTTACAATTGACAACTTCAGTACTGGCCGTGTGGTGGCTGGAATACCTGAAGCAATTGTGGGGTTGGTTTTGCATTCCTAAAGAGTTCAGATTTCTTTTTTGGAAACTTCATTTGACTCTTCCTTGCTCAGAATAAGGTCAAAAAGTAAAAAACAACATTAAATTGTACTTACAAGACCAAGAAAGCCTTCATCACTTTTTCTTTCATCTCAGCTTGCTCTTTTCTGTCTTTGTACTCCCATAGCAGACACTGGAATTATTTGGCAAACGGTGTGAAATGAAAATCAAAATTGGCAGCATCTAGAAAAGAACAATCTACCCTTGCACACTTCTCATTTGAATGCTTATTTTAAATTATGAATACAAATATCAGGATATTAATATGAGTAGAAGCCTTAGTGATCCACTTGTGTTCAGGTAAGACCCAAGTCCTAGCCTTCAAGTACATTTGATGTGAAATATACCCTGCTCTTATCAGAAACTCTAAACATGGATAGGCTGTCTTAAAACCTGATTTCTTGCCACCAAATGCAGTCACTAATGTGATTTTGGTTTGTATTAATCAGATTTGATAGAGATTCTGTCTCAATATAATTTGAGTTTACAAATATTTTTATAATAGCTCACTGATATTATTACAACCTAGAAGAATATAATAAATCTACACAGGTGAGGAAGTGCAAGCCTAAACAGACATATGCATTTGAAAAATATAATTTTTAAAAGACCTATAGCTCTTTTCCATTTCTTTGGGGCACAGATTATGTTCTATTCTGTTCTCATGTTTGCAGGTTAGAGGAAAGTAATGTAATTCTTTTTCTTTTTTCCAACTGTATTAAAAATTAACAGAATTCAAACTTGTTGATGATGGCACATCTGCAGAAGTAGTGTCCTAGACCCTTTGCATTTAGATATATACACTTGTTATATTTTCTTCTGTCAAAAAAGGGTTTACCTAAAAAACATTTTTCTTCCCTTGAGTCTGAGTTAGCAATAGGACAAAAAAAATTGGATGGCCAAAAAGAAAGAATCCACTTGTGAGTTCACAAAGTACATCATGTTCTGGGTGCCAGGAGCACTTCTGTCAGGTGATATCAGCTCTGTATTACTTGGTTTAATGTTGCATTGGGACAGAACATAGTCAGTTAAAATACTTAAAAGGAAGATAACTAAATAGTTTTGAGATGGTAAAGAAAATTAATTTTGGTATATGTAAGATGGGTGGGGTCTTTTGGTTGTTTCCTTCTTGTTTTGATGGGGTTTTTCCTGAGCTGAGCACATAAGGGTGGACTCATCATTAAAATAAAGAACTATACCTCCATATTTCTTGTTAGGTTCAGATTCTTTCAGATACAGAGCCATGACTATATTTAAAGGGAATTTCATCAAAACTGTTGGTAAGATAAAACAGAGTATGTTGAGCAAGCTTTTTTCTTTCATTTACTAAACTTTCTAGCAGAAAATCTTCATTGCCCTTTTAGTTAAAAACATTGAAAACAATGTCCCACAGTGGCAAATGTTAGGCGTCCAGTTATTTGGAAGTAGCACTACTTATTATGCATAAAATATACTCACACAGCTTTTTTTCTTTATCAGAATCTACATTAAATTAATTTATGTCATTGTTTTCTTACCAATTAAATCTCTAACTATAAATAGGCAAGTGGTGAACAAAAAGACCGTGAAATGATAATCACATCAAACTAACTTTATTTAGTTTGAAGAACTAAATTCTGCTACTCTTTCTCTTTACATGACCTCTCTTATACATCAGTTCCAGCCAGCATATCAAGAAAAGAAATAATCTAATAAATTTTGTTGTGAATGCATCTTGCATAGATGATGGGGCATAGGTTAAACTATTTTGCCATTTAAAAGCATCTCCAAGAATTAATCCAATATTCTTGACTGGCAAAATATCAATCTTCCATTACTTTTGCACTGGTGACAATTAGAAAAATCAATGTCCTAAGAAAAAAGCTATTATTCTTTCCCACTCCTTTTCAGAAATTCATAAACAATTACAACTATGGAAGAGATTGTTCTGTGTATGCATACAGTTTTAGAGGTAAATAAATTACAACTTATTTTGTAGGAAGACATAAATATAGATTAATACCTAAAACTAACTGGCAAGCAAAGAGTTATCCTTTTGCAATTTAATATGAAAATATTTTCCAAGGAGATAGTCATGTAAGCCTAAATTCAATCTTCCATTTGATAGGTCAAAATTACTCATGAAAAATTCTGTATCCAACAGGTAGACCATCATGCCATCTCATCCCATTCCCTCACTTTCCTTCTCCCTGCCTCATGGATGCTGAATTCTTTCCTGGCAGTTCTGAAGAATCATCCAGCAAGGTGGAGAATACTCCTGCCCAACAGGTAGCTAAATCATTTAATGAAGCAGTAGATTTGAAACCTTTTAGGCAAAAACAAAACCTGAAGTGAAACGTCCTACAGTTCAGTTCTCCAAGACATTTTATTCTTAAATAAATAAATATAATATATCATTTTCTTATCCTGTGTTTTCTATAATGATGGTAATAAAAATATTTTCTAAAGTGTCTCATACCTGATACCCTAGATGAGCTCTAAGTCAAGTGCAACACTTAGTTTTGGGTTTTGTCAGATGTAGGTAAAAGCATTGCTAGACTGTTGAGTTGCACCTACAGCGGTACAAAGCTCTAAACAGAGCCATAACGAAGAAAAGAGGGGAGGAAAGGAGGAGAGACAGGGACAGGGACAGGGACAGGGACAGGGACAGGGACAGGGACAGGGACAGGGACAGGGAGAGAAGGAAGGGCAGAAGGGCGGAATGGTGGAAGGGCGGAAGGGCTGAAAGAAGGAAGGGCAGAAGGAAGGAAGGGCAGAAGGAAAGAAGGGCAGAAGGAAGGAAGGGCAGAAGGAAGGAAGCACAGAAGGAAGGAAGGGCAGAAGGAAGGAAGGGTGGAAGAAAGGGCGGAAGTAAGTAAGGAAGGAAGGGCAGAAGGAAGGAAGGGCGGAAGGGCGGAAGGAAGGAAGGGTGGAAGAAAGAGCAGAAGGAAGGGCAGAAGGAAGGGCAGAAGGAGGGAAGGAAGGAGGGAAGGAAGGAGGGAAGGAAGGAAGGAAGGGCAGAAGGAAGGGCAGAAGGAGGGAAGGAAGGAGGGAAGGAAGGAGGGAAGGAAGGAAGGAAGGAAGAAAGGAAGGAAGGAAGGAAGGAAGGAAGGAAGGAAGGAAGGAAGGAATTATATTTTCTGTGCTGTAGATAAAGGGTGTGTGAAGGGAGTGCTGCTCCTCCTCAGTTTGTATGCCTCAGTTTCTTTCACAGATAAGTCCAGAGTGAATTGGAAGATAGCACAACATGGAATCGCATCCTAGGGACTGTCTCATTCATAAGAGCATCCCCACCTTTAGAAAAGCTCATCTTAAGTGGGATTTTCAGGCTTATGAATTAGACTCTGGTGCCTGTGAACTCCAAGGTCTTATCTGTGTCGGTATCTACAATGTAAGTGTTACTCAGGAACTGTTAGTATCTAATAAAATAATTGACTGTAGAATTTTCAGAAATGTCAAACCAAATGCTATACCTTTGTTTACTTTCTTAACTATTGAATATTATTAAATGCAAAATGTTTGGGAGGTTATTGACTAACAAGGACAGTAACACACAATTTTAGGTTTGAGGTGATTTACCACCATATGTTTAAAGTGCTTAATAAGGTGAAAAAAAAATGTCCCAGTATTTTATTTACCTTCAAGGACATGCCAGAAAGGGGGATAGAGGAATTGCCTTCCATGCAAAAAAAAAAAAAAAAAAAAAAAAAAAAAAAAAAAAAAAAAAAAAAAAAAAAAAAAAAAAAAAAAAAAAAAAAAAAAAAAAAAAAAAAAAAAAAACAAAAAAAAAAAACCTGCAAAGAACTGTCATTGAAAAACCATGATGAATGAATGGACAGTTCTGGGTAAAAATTAGGGGCAAAGACAACAAAGGAGACCTCATGGCTGGTGTTTTCTACAGGTCGTCAGACTAAGGGGAGGCTGTTAACTGGAAGCAAGACCCTGTTCCTGCTGAAAGGCTTCAATGAGCCTGACAGATGCTGGAAAAGAGGCACAGCAAAATGTAAGTAGTCCAGGGAATTCCTGGAGTATGCTGAGGATAATTTTTAATCCAGGTGATAGACCACAAAATTGGAGGATAGAAGTTACTAGACTTGTTGCTTACCAACACATAAGAATTAAGTTGAGACATCACAGTTGGTTGAGTCTGGGCTTATAGTATCATGACCTGCTGAAATTCACATGTTTTAAGTACATGGGCCAGGTGAAGACTAGGCAAGACACTGAATTTTCAAAGAACATCTTAATTCTTTAAGGAAAAGGATCCCTTGTAAAACTGGTCTTAAGATAAAAAGGGCGTAACAAAGCTTGCAGCTCTGTAAGAACTTTGTTCTTAAAGCACAAGAACTTTCATTCTCATTACCACATATTACCAAATGTAATAAAACACAGAGGCAACTGGGATGTATATCCATTAAATATGTAAGGCAAGGAAAAGGAATGACGAGGCACAGCTGGAGTTTAATTTGGCAAGGGATGCTAAGGATAATAATAAGAGTTTTGGTGAGAAAATGAAATTTAAAAAAATATCTCTAATGAATACGATATGAGAGCTCATGACAATTGACAGGAAGAATGCTGAAGTACTCCACAGTATTTTTTATTCTGTTTTCAAGGGTGCTATTTCTTCCCATGTCTTAAGTTCCTTAACATCAAGGTAGGGAAAGGACAACAAGCAAATTCCGATTTGAGGTCATGGGAGTCTCCTGAACATGCACAAGTACATTCCAAAGTCTTGAGGAAGTTGTCTGATGTATTTGCCAAGCCACACATTTGAAAAGTCATGACAATCACATGAAATCTATTTTTTCTTGCTTATATGTAAAAAAATTCTAGAAGAATCTGGAAGATGTTTAACCTGCCACACAACATCAGTTCCCTGTTAGCAAAATAACTTGTCTTTCTCTGTGTCTGTTGTGAACAGTGTTGAAAAAAAAATATTTAGAGGCCAGGAAGGAATTTGGACTGCACAGTACTGGTTTGTACCCTTCTGAAATGGTTTCCTTAAATACTTAAAGATTTGTTGTAACTGATTGGAAAAATTGATTATAGTTTTTTCAGAAGATACTAAAATCTCCCTACAGGAAATTGTAATCTCTTTAAATTAAAATTAAAGGGAAAACAAAAGTAAGAAATAGACAAATCTGACTCCCACATTCAAGATCGTCTAGATTGCAATATTCCAGTCGAACTGCTATGTTTGATTTTGGGTTTGTCATACACATTCAATGTTTCCTTCTGCTGACAAAATGCTTGATAGAATCTGTGTTTCATCTGTGTCATACTTTTCCTCTCTCCTAATGTCTAGTCATCCTCCAGCTGGAGTACAGCTACTGTGATATAATGCAGACTTCAGCACCCTGAACTACTGCAAGGCATCAGTGTATCCCAGAATTTATGAGCTGGCTGAGGAGCGTCTGTTAAAAAGAAGAATGTGGTTTTGTGGACCCAAATGACAGTCAGATCACACCTAACACTGCAACTCCACTGAACAGTAAATAAAGTTGGATCATTTTGGGATGCAGGGTTTTAAAGATACATTGAACAAGCTGAAATAAAGTATTTTTTTTATTTCAAGACTGTCAGTCCTTCCTCTTTGTGGACACAAAGGAAGGTAAAATTGGTTTACGTATCTTTGATACCTCCAAATGCCTGTAGGACCCATATATTTTAGAAAGTATGTGAAAATAATTAATAACTTTATTATCCCTTTGCTATAATATATGCCTAATTATAGCTGGAAAAATTGAAAAGGATACTATGATGGGCTTTCAAACAACAAATATATTTTGGAGTGAATAGGGGGAAAAAGATGAGTATCCTAATTTGTAAAACAGTATGCATTATTTTGAATACTTTATGGGAAAAAATTATGTACTTCAAAGCATGTTGAGCAATTAAATTTTTCCTATGGAAGAGGATGCACCCACCACAGAAGATATCTAATGAGAATTTTTCATCTGTGCAGATGAAGATCATCTTTTAAATAGATTCAGCAGCTCAGCTGTTTTAATACATGGAGGAAATGAAGGCTGCCCTGCTAGTAAGTATGCAATAATTTCCTGTAGAGAATAGAAGTTTATTGGAAATCATTAAGATAAATGGGTTTACTGATAGCATAAAACCTTAATTTCATTTAGCATTTTCTTAAAATTGTTCTCAATTCCTTTGCACACATAAATAACAGATACAGAAAATAAATAAGAAAAAAAAACATGTAGGCAAAGAAAAATATAGAATGAAAATAAGTAAAATGGGTTTGGAGGGAAATTAAACGTATATCTGAAAATGGACTACATTAAAACAATATAATTTGAGGGTTTGAACAAATATAATGATACACAAAAAGCAAAAATACCACCCCTCAAAAAAACCAAAAAACCCCACACCAGAAAAAAACCACAACCAAACAAACCAACGAGCAAACAAACAAACAAAAAACACCACCAAAAAGAAAAACAAACAAACAAACACCCAAACCCACAAAAAAACCCAACCCCAAAACCCAGGTGTATTACCCTTTCTGCAGGTAATTCTTTAAACTGCTGAAATGGATTTACATCTCATTGGACATCTCTTTGGGATTATTAAATAGTTTTACTTATGTATATTAAAGTAAACTGGGATAGATAAGTCTAAGAAAAATAACTTTTATACATATACTTGTGTTTTCTAATGTTCTTCACTGCAGTGTATTTTTGGGTTTTTTTGTGAAGAAGACACCCCATGGCCTACTCCAGATGACACTGAAAGGCAGGAACTGTTTCACTTTGATTTGACTGGGGTGGGACATCTCTAAAAATGTGGTGGCATAAGTCTAGTTTGACTGCTGCTTTTACAGCAAGCATGAAAAAGTTGATTTTAATAACAAAGGAAATGTTAATGCAAATTCAGGAGTTGCCTGACTTGTTGACACAGTAACCTTAAATTTAATACAAAAAGCAAGAGCTATGTCCCTAAGTGCCACCTTCACAGGTTTAGGTTTGTCCTCTGAATCGAAAGATGGAAAGAGTATAAAGAGCTGAAGAAGAGCCATGAGCAAATTAAAAGCTGTTTGATGTTCCAGAGACTGATGCAACAAAGGGACCCTCATGGCTGGCATCCACTACAGCCCCCTGATAAATGGGAACCTGCTGATAAAACCTTCTCTTCAGCTGCAGAAGGCAGCAGGGTCCATCCTCTTATCCTGCTGGGAGACTTCAACCACCCAGACATCTGCTGGGAAAGTAGGACAGTGAGCTCTAGGGAATCCAGGAGACTCATGGAATGCATAGTAACATCTTAAGCCAGGTAATAGCTTAACCAGAAGGGATATGATACTGGATCTGTTGGTCACCAACACTCCGAGCTAATCACAGACACCAATACTGGAAGCAGCCTGGGCTCCAGTGACCACGAATTGGTAGAGTTTGCAGTCCTGAGGGATATTGGTCAGGCAAAGAGTAAAGTCAAGACCCTGAATTTAGGAAAGCAAAATTCCATCTGTCCAAAAAGATAGTCAATGGGACCTTGTGAAAACCAACACGAAATAACAAGGCAGAGGCACGAGGTCTGCAGTGCAAACTGCTCCTCAAAAAGAGGGTGAGCCTGTTTATTTCTTTAGTTTTATGCATTTGTGGGTCTGGTTGTGGATTGGCTTCTGGGCTTATTACCCCTTCACCCCCCTGGCCAGCCCAGCTGTCAACCAACATTATTTCAGACTAGAAAATACGTAAACAAAAGACAGTGAACAGAAACAAGAAGGTTTGTTTATGTTCCAAGGTGTGAGAAACTGAAAAACTGACTTCATCTTATGTACAGTGCAGAAGGCTTTAAAAAAACTCTGAAAAAACAGGGACACAGGACCTCCTGAGAAACTACCCACAGGGACAAGGAGAGAGAACAGATCTAGTAGGTCCTTAAGGACCTCTGCTATTACAACAGCTAGTGGTCTAGAGACACAAGGAATCAGGCAAGGGAAGGCAAGAGACTGGCATGGCTGAGTTGGGACCTGCTGGTCACACTTTAGGGCAATAAGCAAACGTACAAGAGGTAGAAGCAAGGACAGGTGTCCTGGAAAGAGTGTGGGGGCGATCTTTGGTTTTGTAGGGGTGGAACAAGGAAGTCCAGGAAGGAGCTGCAGCTGAACTTAACAAGGAATACAAATAACAAGAAGGATTTGTACAGGCAGGTTAGACAGAAAAGGAAGATCAAAGAAGGCGTACACCCACCCATGCCCAAAAAAGAAGACTGTCAGACTAGGAATAAAGTTCCCACAGAAGGCTGAGGTACTCAGCAATACTTTGGCTTCAGTCTTCAATGGCAGATTCTCTTCCCATACTTCTTGAATGGGTGGATAGCAAGACAGGAACTGAAGGAACAAAGTCCTTCCCACTGGAAGTGAAAATCAGTTTAGTGGCAGTCTGAGGAAGCTGATGGCACATGCATCTATGGGACCTGATGAGATGCATCCTAGAGTCCTAATGGAATTGGCTAATGTACTTGGCAAGTCGGTCTCCATGATATTTGAATATTTATGGCAATCAGTTGAAATCCCAGCTGATTGGAAAAGGGAAACTGTACCTTCCTTTAAAAAGGGTGGATGGGGGACCACTGACCTGTCAGCTTCACCTCTGTGCCTGGGAAGATCATGAACAGATTCTTCCAGGAACTATAGTAAAGCATATGAAGAGGAGGGGAGTGATTTACGACAGTCAGCATGGCTTCATCAAGGTGAATTCCTGCCTAATCAATCTAGTCATCTGTGATGGAATGACCACTTCAGTGAACAAGGGAAGGGCTATAGACTTCTGTAAGGTCTTTTATGTGGTCCTACGCAATATCCTCTCTAAATCAAATGAAGGATTTGACAACTGGACTGGTTAGTGGATGAGGAATTGGCTAGACAGTCATATCCAGAAGGAAATGCTTCATTGATGTGTACTGATAGGTCTTGTGATAAGTGGTGACTCTCGGGAGTCTGTACTGGGACAAATACTTATTAATGACACAGATGAAGAGATTGAGTCCACCCTCAGCAAGCTTAGAGGTGACACCAAGCTGAGTGGTACAGTTGACACTCCTGAGGGATGGGATGCCATCCAGAGGGCCCTGGACAAGCTCGAGCAGTGTCCCATGGGAATCTCATGAGGTTTAACAAGGCCAAGTGCTGGTTCTGCACCTGGGTCAGGGCAGCCCCCAGTGCCAGCCCAGGCTGGGGATGAACAGAACAAGAGCAGCCCTGCCCAGAGGGACTTGGGGGTGCTGGGGGTGAGAGCTGGACAGGAGCCAGCCATGGCACTGCCAGCCCAGAAAGCCAAGGGTGTCCTGGGCTGCACCCAAAGCCCCGTGGGCAGCAGGGGAGGGAGGGGATTCTGCCCCTCTGCCCCGCTCTGGTCAGACCCCACCTGCAGAGCTGCCCCCAGCCCTGGGGTGCCAGCACAGGAAGGACAGGGAGCTGTCAGAATAACTTAGGAAGAGACCCACAAAGATGATTAGAGGGATGGACCAGCTCTCCTTTGAGAAAAGATTGAGAGAATTGGGGTTGTTCAGCCTAAAGAAAAGAAGGGTATGGATTGACCTTAGAGTAGCATTTAAGTACCTGAAAGGGGCTTATAAGGACACTGGAGGGGGACTTTACATGGGCATGTAGTGCTAGGAAAAGTGAGGGCTGGCTGTAAACTCAAAGAAGGTAGATTTACTCTTTACTTGTTGTTCTGTCTGTATTTTTTTTCAACATTTAGACACTTCTACATTTTTATACAATGATGTCACTTAATTTTCAGTAGTAGTTGATGATCACAGTTGGGTTTGGGGCTTCTTACTCCAAACCCCACCAGTATGTCCCTTTGTAGGAATAACTATTAAACTTATGAGTAAGTAGTAATGAGGTACTCTAGCATGTGCTGAAAAAATCCATTGACTTTGACAATTCCTGATTCTAATATATGACAATTATGCTTAACAAAGATGAAAAATTTAATGTAATAGATTTCCTAATGCTTTACCCATAACATCTGACATTCAATTTGGAAAAATAATAAATGGATTAATATTTTCTCCTATCAAAGAAGTGTTTCTTAGTACTCAAATATTCTATTTTCCAGTTCCTCAAAAGCTAATAAACTCTCTCTCATGCTCACAGTACACCTTGACTGCTATTAAGATTTCTAACTGTCTCTCCTTCATTCTCATGACTAATTTGTACATATTTGTCCTTACTAATTTTTTCCTTTATGCTACTTTCTCCATCCCAATGATGATTTTATGTTGTTTGCTAACCTTCTTAAAGTTTCATTACCTCTCTCTTATAATGAGATGTCAAGGGTTGAAGAGATTTCCAGTAATCAAGAGAGCTAGAGACCTAGAGGAAAAAGAATTCTTATTGTGTTATTCTAGGTTTTGATGTATGGTTTATGAATATTACACCAAAATTGCATTAAAGTCATCTAAGAAGCTGTCTAAACCGTCAATAATTTAAAAGCATCTTTTCTTGCAGAAGAGCCAAAGCAAAGAAAGTATGAAAGAATCATGTTCCTCCTTGAATGTCAAATATGTGAAACTTGAAATAGAATGGCTAATTCAAGCTACTGTTCTCTGTCCCTGCTACAGAGCATTTTCCGTTATCTAGCCCATCATGTTTTGGCTGTATCTAAAGAGATCTGCCACACAGTGAAATTTCTGCAAAGTGGCAAAGCAGTCATTACTTCTATCAAGTTTCTGGCTTTGTTTTGAGAGTTTTCTGGCATTTAGTTTGCAGACCTTTTTCCTGTAAATCAATACAAAATTGGTAAGTAATAAGAATCATCTGATCCTGGAAGAATTGAGCAATAATTTACTAAATTCTAGCCAGAGAAGATCATACTTGTTATAGAAGTGATGTTGTCACAATCTTTCTCAACAATGATTTCACACTGTCTTCATGATATAAATTTGCTTTCAACTGGAAACAAAAATTTGACTAACAGAAATATAAATGAGAATGGCTAGTAAAATCAGTTATGCCATACTGTGGGATTAAGAAAAGTCTAATAAAACTATCTTTTGAACTGCTGATGAAGACATCTTTCTGTTTAAACCAGGAGCAATAAACTCAAACCTTTATTTCCAAATGATATTAAAAATCTTTTTCTGCTACTGCCTGTGTGAAATTGTAGTGAAACACTCTTTAGAAAAAAAATGTATTTTGGCATGCATGTACAAAATATCATCTATATATGTAACGTTTTTTATTTCTGTGGATGAATTCATCCCTACGTGCATTTTCATTGTTACTTCTTTACTATCGGTAGATCTGTGTTGGAGAGACATATCTACAAAAAATGTGAAGACAAGAAAATAAAAATCAGAATATGAAAGAAGGAAAGCATTCACTTATCTCCATCTTTTATAAATTATTTTATCTTAAAATAATTAGGGGTGGGCTTTTTTTTTGTATTTTTCTGATTTAACTTTTATTTGAAGACCCCACTGAAAGTGTCATCTGTGCTATGGAGCGTTTTCTAGAGGTGTCTATAAAAGAAAACATCTTTGGAATTTTGAGTTCCTCCTTCTTGTTTTTCTGCCTTCTTCCTGTCATCTACACATCATCAGCAAAGCACAGGCATCAGACAACTATAGTTGTCTGATTTTGATCCATATATTAATTTTGGTGTTTGTTAAGAATGACTCCTACCTTCTCAGGTCATCCTTGTTTAACTGAATATATCACAATGGATTTAAAATACCCAAAATGTACTTTTCCTACCCACATTATTCTTTCAGAACATTTTTTCTTGATATTTTTGTTCTGCTAATAAACAGAACTGATTCGCTTTCCCCTCAAAACCAAATGGTATTTATATAAGGCTATTTCAAAGTAAATACTAAATACATGATTTTTTATGTTTAGTGAATTTGGTAAGTCATTCACATTTGAATTTTGAATTTTGGGGACTAGTGGGAATAAATATTTGTTAGAAATTTAGGAATTAAAATCAGAACACAATATTTATTTCTTCATATGAAAACAAAAGAGAATTTCAATTAAAATCTTTCAGGGCAGAAAAGTAGTTACTGAAATGTGCTACATTTCTTAATCATCAGTGCAAACTCTGTAAAATAGACTGAATAACTAAAAAGGGGGAAAAAAAGACAGGATTTCCAGGGTTGGATAATACTTCATATTGCAAATTATGCATATGTAACTTTTTTTTAGGCATTTAATATAGCTGGATCCTACTGTTCCATCTGATCATTACCAGTTAAATAAAGGATGTTAATATTAAGACTGACTACTTAATTAGCACTATCTACTTTATGATGAGATGCCTGCCTGCCAGTGGTAAATGAGTTGTGAAGATGATACTCAAATAAAACAATTAGGTTGTCTCATAAAGCTTTGAGGCTGACATTTAGGCAGGTTTTCATGACCATAAAAATTCTGAACACACATAAGCAAGTACACAGTGTGATCTAGCCATGAATATATACTTAAACCAAAAATTGTTTTGGGAAACATGTTTGGGAAATGTTATGATCCACCTCAAGATGAACTGAACACATGTTAGTGCTTAAATATTAAAAGAAAATTTAACTACCCATATATTGGGCTGAATTTTACTACATTAGGCTGTTTGACATTGAGTCTACCAAGATGTTTCCTTATATGCACTTCACAGAATCAATTACAGCATCATAGAATTGCTTGGGTTGGAAGAGACCTTAAGAGATTACCTCATTCCAACTCCCCTGCCATGGGCAGGGACACCCTTCATTAGACCAGGTTGCTCAGAGCCCCATCCAGCCTGGCCTTGAACACTTCCAGCGATGGGACATCCTCAGCTTCTCTGGGCAACCTGTGCCAGGGCCTCACAATCCTAACAATAAAGAATTTCTCCCTAATATCTAAGTCAGTTTAATGCAATTGTCCCTTCTCCTATCACTGCACACCCTTGTAAAAAGTCCTTCTTCAGCTTTCATGTAGGCCCTCTTTAGGTACTCCATTCTCCTTCAAGGCTGTGTTTGAGCTTGGAGTTGCCCCAAGCCAGATTCAGGATTTTGTCCATGTCCATCTTGAACTTCATGAGGTTCACTTGGGGCTAACTCTCAAGCCTGTCAAGGGACATTCCCTCTGTCCAGCACGTGAATTGCACCACACAGCTTGGTGTTTTCAGTAAACTTGCTCAGAGTGCACTGATCCCACAGTTCATGTTACTGAAAAAGAAGTTAAAGAGCAACTCCCAGTACCAAACCCTGAGGAATGCCTCTTACCACGGATTTCCACTTGGACACTGAGCCATTGACAGCAGCCCTTTAAGTGCAACTATCCAGGCAATTCTTTATCCATTGAGTGGCCCATCTGTCAAATCCATGCTTCTCCAGTGTATAGATAATGACACCATACTTGCAAGCAGCACCAATCCTGAAATCAGTTTTATGGGATATCTCAGCCCAGTCATGGGTCCATCCCCTGGCCCAGCTCTGCTGCCTAAATAATAGGCCTGGAGCTTGGGATCCGGAGTGCTCCCATTACAGGAGGACTGCAGACAATGATGATGAATTTTATTAACTCAACATCAAAGGAAACCTCATTCCCTTGCAAGAACGTGTTCTGCCTCTGATATCGTCCTTCAACCAGTTTAATACCTTCTTGTAACTTGGCCTTCTTACTGTCAGGTCATTGTGCCAGATCACAAGTTCCCATAACTGAGTAGATACAATTACAATTTCCCTTTCAATCTTCTTGGAGAGTGTTGTAAGTGTTTAATACACATTACATCTTTTCAGAAAAAGAGCAGTCTGACAGGAAAGGAGCTTGGTGTTCGATGGTTTTTGAAGAGTTTAATGCAAAATTCACAGAAGCTGAGGAATCTACTGATAAATAACTCTAAAGAAATGCTTAACTGATTTTGAAAAATCTCTCAAGTACCACAAGGAGTCACTAACTTTGGGAAAAGTTTTGTTTGTCTAGTGTTCACCTAATGGCATCTTACCTCAGTACAGCACTGATCATCATGGCTGGCAGAGGATGTGCAGTGCTGAAGTAGAACTAAATATAAAGCAGGGTACTCTCTTTGACAGGACACCGTACAGGACACCGACAGGACACAGTACTCTCTTTTCACCCTGGTGGGACACCGTTAACTGGAAGATGAAACAGAAGTAATTCTGCATCAGGAGTTTCCTCTGCATTTGAGATTTAAACTCAAATGATTTAAACTCAAAATAATCAGAAATTTATCAAAATTAAAATTTGATGCAATCTATTTTCTTTTATTTCAAAACCTGCACTACTAATCCTTTTGTATAATTAAAAATATGTCAACTAAAAAGAAATCAGAACCTAAGTTACACATTTATTTGTTCTAAATTATCTGTTTGCATTGAAGTCTGGCAAGATGCCACCATCTCTTAGATCTTGACATCTCATATTCTTTTTTCTTCTGCATTCCTAAAATAAGTGAAAAAATCTTAAAAAGTAAAAAATAAATAATTAAGGATATAATAAATTGTATGGAAAAGAGTACATTTGTTGGTTCCACAGCATAATCTTTCCTTTGTACAATACATCAGTCAAGCCCTCCCACTCCAACCCATTTAGATTTGACTTAATTAAGTTTGAAAATTTGAATTGAAAAGTGATAAAATATCTCATCATACAATAAAGCTTTGTTAGTTAGGATGCAAGTGTTATCCTAGAATTTTTTTTTCACCTAAGTCATTAGTAATACATTTCAAAGTGATGTAAATATTTATTGAGGAAGTTTCCCATACAGGGTAGAATTCCTAAGAGTCCAACCATTGAATATGTACCCATTCTGAGAGAGTGACAGAAGGTTTTAACATGAAAAGACTGAGGAATTCTTCTCTGAACGACATTATAGTTAACAGTTAAGTCTTCCTAATGTCCTGTACTTAAAAAAAAAATATTTATAGATGGTATTATTGCTGTGAAATACTCTCTTTTAAAAATAAGGTGGAAGAAACATACAGGTGACATTGAGGAGATGTTAAAGTGTCCTTTTTTTATTCATTAAGTCTTGCAGTATACCTCTAGTACTAAATTTCTTCAGTATTTCATGCAGACATTTTTTAGTATGTGTAGAGTGACAGATGCACTGGAACCCTTAACCAAACAAGCAGCAGTTTGGTGCAGGTTTCAAAGGAGGTAAAATCCTAATCTGCACCTCTGCAAAGCACTCTGGTAGAGAACCCACAAAGGAGCAGAGTGACCCAGTGAGCATTCATACCCATGAGCTTGGAACAATGACCATGAAGTTAACAGATGAATAGCGTGTGGCTTTTGCAAGACTCATTTATCAAGGAACAAAGAAAGTTATGGATACCTCTTCCATTGCATGCAATTTAACTATGATTCTTCCACTTTATTCCGCAAATATTCCTGCCCAAGTGAGCCTTTGATATCTTTTCTAGGCAGTGTAGCTGCACGGTGGTACTTTCCCCTGGAGTCAGGATGCTTCTCAGGGTTCTCTTCCAGGTGGAAAGACTTTGTAGCAATATCAGATTTTTGGATGAGTCTAGTTTGAGTTCTCTCTATGTTGTAACTGTGCTGCATGCCAGATGATTCACCTTTTGAGCAGGCAGGAGGTTCTTTATTTGAATTTAAGAGATTCTTCTATGCTCAGGACAGAGAGATCCTTGGTAAGTGACTGACAGCATCCTTTCAGTCAATATAAATTATTTCAAACCTTGTATAGATAATTTCTTTAGATGTAAACCTTTGTGCACATCTATATATTTGTGATAAGGTAGTGAAATATCTTCCAAGTGAAATACTTCAAAAAGAATTTTTTGGACATGGCATCCAGTACTGTTCTGTATTTCAGGCTGTCTGTACTGTTTCAGAGTATTTTCAGAGCTGATTTCTTTTATACTGTCTCTTAGATAGATAGATAGATAGATAGATAGATAGATAGATAGATAAAGCTTGAGCTGAACATTCACGGGCAAGAAGGTTTCCACTTGAAAAAATCATCATGAATTCTGCTCAAATCATGTGCTATCAGTGATTTTTCTTCAAGTATGAATTTATTAAGGTACTCCCTTGTAAAACAGCCTACAGCCTAAAAACACCTAATTATTATTATGTAGGTAATCACTTCAAGATTATTTTATTGTGTAGTTCTGATTACTTTATAGAACTCCTATCATAAGTTTCTGCAGACACACTTGCTTTTTGTACTACCATTCAGAGCATTGGTCACCAAAACTGTAGCTATCCATTTAGGCAAAAATCACTCATGTTATACAGATTTCAAGAAGACTAAAAAAAAATTCAGTGGGCCTGAATTTTGTGTAGCCACCTTCTTCTTCACCTCTCTACCTAGTTTTACTCTAACTTCTGCAACTGGACACATTTATTAAGATTACCCCAGTGTAAGACAATTTATTTTAAACAAGAGTTCTTCAATGAATCCTAACCAATAATCAGGCCAGAATTCTTCTGAATAATTTTCTCTGTGACTGCAGATTTGCAAAGTAAACAGTGAATATCTGTTAACTGAATTTAAACTGGACGTTTGATACCTAGAGAAAAATAAGTGAGAAGGTGAATGAAGCAGTGGATACGTTTCTGAGGAATGAAGTCAGTAGATTGCAAGTGACAGGTTCAATTACTTGTCTGTGGACCAGTGACACATCTGCCTTTAACTCTGAGAAATGGGCAGTGGAAAAGGGATTAATAACTCTTAAGATTTGGAGAAAATATGTAACCATTCAGGCAGAAAATTAGCAATTACATTTTGTGCCATCAGTAATAAGTATTTCAAAAAAGATCTTAGGTTAACATCAGACTGTGTGACAGTATATCAACCATTACACCTGTGTTCAATCAGCAACCACATCCCTCAATGCGATACTGAGCTGCTTAGTTCAAATGTAACTTGTTAAATGATAAGTAAGATGGCTGACATCTGCTACAAAAGTATTCAAAAGCAATTTATTTCATATTCTTGATGGTGACTGTTGAAAGATTTTATTCTATTTTGTTAAATGTAGGCATTGATAATTTATCTCTTCATACTCTTATTCTGAAATCCCATCCTATTCCTCTCCAAACACACGTTGTCACATATGCCCCTCATAAACTACTACAAATAGATAATTGTGTTACATATGTAAGCAATATATTTGCTAGGAATAACTATGCAAGTGATAAATCAACCTACTGAATTCAGAAAAATGGAACTCTCTTTTCACCTGACTATGAAATTTAAAGTCATTATATGGAAGCTAAGTTCATTATCATTATTAGGCCACAAAAGAATAAAATTTAGTGTCAAAAGCCAATTAAAGACTACTTGATCAATGTAAAATAACATTAAAATGAAACAGTTCTAGAAATTTTAAAAATAGGCTCTGTTCTCACTTTTTAAGCTAAATATTTTTGAAGGACTCTCAAAAACTACTGAGAATATTTTCATCAGTTTTCTTTAGAAATGAAATTTTTTCATTAGTTTGGACCACAAAAAATTCGACCTGTATAAAGTATTTCCTACCTAAGCCAAGAACAGAAATAGTTTTTTCATTCTGACTGATTTTCAACATTGTTTGTTTGGATGTTCCTTTTGGGGCTTGGTGTTTTTGTTTGTTTGTTTGTTTTTCTTGGTGTGTATTTTGGATTTTAGGGGTTTTTAATATTAATTACTACCCTTGAAGTCTTTCAGCACATGTTCTTATTGCTGCTAGAAGTGAGTTTGTAGCTTTTGTCATCATACCAGGCTAAACCTAAACCACACTTATTAGTATACCCATAGCACAGAGGCAACTCCAGCTATTTGTCTGTGGGACCTGTAACTCTACTCAGGTATGAGAAGCTCCACACTATTGCAGTTTCATTGACAATAACCTTACATTAAACATCAAGTATCATTAAACATGTGGTGCAGAGTTACTCTCAGTATATTGCTCTTCAAATACATCTGAGTTTGCTTGGCATGAACTGGGGATCACAAAAAGGAGAAAAAAAAAACAAACAAAACCAAATAAACAAAAAACTAAAACAAACTAACAAAACAAAATGTAAGCAATAAAATGTATGAAACACAGTTATTTCACTGAGAGGTGTAAAAGACTCCAGTCAGCAACCCTAATCCCAGTATTTATGTTGCTCTTAGATTGTTCCACAGGAAAAGTTTTTACACACACACACCACATCCCTTTGACTTTGAGGTAAGACAAATACACCTGTTCAAGTGTGGCAGATAAAATTAAATTACACATGGGATATATCTTCACTTGACTTGTACATACTCCTGTTGTCATCATGTATGCAAAGATACAAACCAACAACAATAGCAAAATTTTCTTTTTGTAGTTATAGAAATCCAGAACAGAATTATGGGCATTATGTCTCTCAAACAGCTGAGTATGTTTTGACAAATGCAACCAGGTCTTTCCCTTTATAAAGGAAATCAAGATCTTTAAAAAAATTGTTTATTTTTATGTCTAATAGCCTATCTCTGCTTTTGTTTGCAAATGCTACATTGATCAATCCTCTAATATTTTTTTCCCACTTGAACATTGTGATTTGTATAACAAATAAGTTTATACATTTGTATTGAAGTTAAAAAGTAAATGATTTTTGAACTAGTTAAAGTGTGTAATAACAACAGGCAAAGAATTTTAAAAATAAAAGCTGTAGTTTTTATATGTTGTATCTTTCTAGGACTGTTTCCAATTAAAATTACCTTTATATTAAAATGTGTGAACACAAAGTGCAGAAGCTGTCATCTTTTGAAAAAAAATCTTAAAAATTTACTTTTGCTAAGCTTACCTTATTTGCCTTTCAGTTCTAGATCATTCTAGAAAAATAAAAATTATGGTTTTTCAATATCTCTTTTTCTCAAGAGAACTGCTGGTTAGAAAAAATAGGTTGATGTCTACTAGCACTAGGATATTTTCTGTAAGAGGTGAGAAGCAGTAGTTAGATGGGATTGAGTATTGGTGACTTAATTTCCAAAGGACCCTGATGTTTGCCTTGAGGCTTCTCTACCTGATGACATCTTCCTGTACAACATCTGTAACACAGACAGTGTCTTTAAGGACCTATGATTTTTTGTATATTGCCTTGCTGATTTTAACTTTCTTCTTGCTACATGTCTGTGTGGTAGGTGCAGATGAGGGGGGCACTTTAGCATCACAGATTTATAGGTATTACACCTTTCCACTAGAAATACAAGAAGTGTTTCTTTTTCTACCATTTCAGCAGCTCAAAAGGAGTGGTACCATAGATGATGATGCCATTCACTATTTCACACAAAATCTTTCTTCATAGATAGTAATTTATTCAATTTTTTTTCCCCTAGGTGTGTTTGGTCAGATGCTCTTTCTTGGCTGGAAAGAAAAACCTCTTTGAGCTCTGCCCAAGAATGTGCAAAACTAAATTGCATGTGTTTGTTACTCACAACATGGAAAATTTCCCAATTTATGGACAACAAATCCAAGAGTTTCAGCCCAATATAAGTTCACTAAAGTCACACTAAAGACAAGTGTTATGAAACCTTTAAAAAAGTGAATCCACCAAACTGTTTCAAGTCAGACTTTGAGGTTTAGGGCAAATTCAATCATACAGTCTCCTGACTAGGAGAGGATTAAAGAAGTAGGTGCAACCTTCATTTCCATTTTATCCATACTTACTGTTCTTTGCCAAGGTTAGAAGAAATTAAATTGTAGGTATTCATATTTCTTCCTAGACACATATTGTCATGTACTACTACATTTTAGTGCTTTGTGGAACTTTTGAAGTCATTTAGCTTTCTTACAGGGAAAAAACATTTATCCAAAAGCTAATCTTGAATTATATAGCATTTGAAGAAACTGTCTAAAGCATCCCATATCATATTGATAGTTAGTTCCCTTTGTTCACCATCAGAGACTGGAACAGCTGGCTCCTTGATCTGCAGATCCAAGTAGTTTTTAATATCAGGACCAAAAAAATAAAAAGATGGAGAGAAAATAGTAGAAAGCCATTAAAATCATCATGCATTCTAGAAACTTGTTCTTTTATGTGCAAAAATTTGATATAATGGCATTAAAATTATATTGTATATGGCTGGTATCCAATAATCAGCAAAATGTCAGTGTGTCACACCATGCACTTCTGATATAAGCACAGTCCTCTCGAAACCTGCAGCAATGCTCTCTGGTAAACTGAGTTGATGACACAGATAACTGTTTTCTTCCGGGTGCCAGACTGCATTTCCCAGAGCAGCTGGCACCAAGAGTCACCATTCCAGCCTTTTCAGGTCATCACCTTGCCCACAGATGGCCCTGAGTGTGCTTGCAGACATATCTTCTCCTGTTCCTCTCTATAACTTCCATAGAGCCCATGTTTCAACTTAATTTCAACTCATCTCAAAGAAGTTTCTCTAATGCAATAAACTTTTGTTTTAAAGCACAAGTGCTCTTCTGTCTGAAATTTCTCTCAGTTGTCAGAAGACCTTTCCACTCTCACTCTTACGATTCATAACTGTGGTAGTAAGACTTGTAAAAGTAGATAAAACCTCAGTTATTTACAGACAGATAATACAACGAAGTTCTCATTTCATGAAACATATATGAGTATGTGACATAGAGTAACACCTTTGTCCTTTCATCTGTCTATTGTTGAAAAGATTGAGGGTCTGCTTCTGGCATTCTGTACAAGTCAGTGGGTGTGGGATTGTGACCCATCAGTGATTTATAAACTATAGCAGCTTTTGCTGAGGTGTGTTGATGCCTAGATAATGAGTCATTATGGAGCGGAAGGATAGAAACACCGCTATTAGAGCAGTGCATCGAAATCCTACTTCAGCATGGGAAAATAAAACTAAAACTGACAGTATAACCAGATTTGTACAAGCATGAATAGCTGTTTAAACCTCTTGTAATATAGGTAAGAGGTAGGAATCTGTAATGTACCTGCAGTTTCTCTCAAAAATTGTTCTTCCATATGACTGTATCAACACATTGTTTTCTTCTATCAGATTTTATTTTCTGGAATCAAAGATGACAATTCAAATATATTCAGGTTGATAATATAGGTTGTTTTGCTATAAAGTATGCTGTTTATTCTGCTTTCATTTAGCTTTTCATTAACTAAGACTATGGGATATATTCTGCTTTGAGAATATATTCAAAGTTATGGGGAACTTTGTCTGGAAAACCAGTTTAGATCCACAACATGAAGACTGAAGCAGGCACCAGAAGGTCACACAGAGAGTTCTGGTTTCTGAGTTGTGTGCCAATGTTCTCCATGAGGTCTTACCAGATGGTAAGATGTAATGAGTCAGAATGAAGTAACACAGAATGAAGCAGACAGTTTTCCTTTATTCTTCATGGAAAAAATCATACATTGATAAAACACTTTGGTTGGAAGGAAAGTCACCAAACTCCAATGTCCCTGGAACACTTTCCGTTAGACCACCTTGGTAAAAATCCCATCCAGCCTGGCCCTGCACACTTTCAGTGAAGGAGCAGTCACATCTCTAGGCAAACTGTGCCAGGGCCTTACCTATGTCGAAATAAAGAATTTTTTCCTAGTATTCAATATGAACCTACTCTCTTTCACTTCCCTTGTCAAAAGTCCCTCTCCAGCTGACTTGTAGTCCTCCAAGGTGCTGGAAGGCTGTTAAGGTTTCCCCAGAGCCTTCTCTCCTCCAGGCTTTAACAACCCCCAAACTCAAAACCTGTTATCACAGCAGAGGTGCTCCAGCACCTCCTGGTTATCTTCTTGGCTTTCCTCTGGATTAGGTCCAGCAGATCCATGTTGTCTTATGTTGGAGATCCCAGAGTATTGTGCAGTATTGTAAAAAGACATATTTAATCTGCAATGCAACAACAGATACAGATAAAACGTGGATATCTTAGTGTGAAACATCTACTTATCTATTTTTCCATATGTGTACTTTTCACTGACAAATAATTTCAAGCATCTTTCTAAGAAATTCACAAGATTTTGCTACTTATCTTGGCAGCCACTTTCATGGACTATATTACCAATTTCTTAAAATTTTAATTCCTAAACATCACTAAAACACACTTTTGTGATGATGAGCATGTGTACAATTTTGAAAAAGTATGTGTGACATGACTTTTATGAGTATTTTCATTCATTACATGTGTTTTGTACATGAATTGTAGGATCTGATGCCAGCTCATGGCATGAGAAAGTGGTTGAAACCTACATCATATGATATCATGTTAATATCATATGAACACAGTGTAGTCAACAAAATCCAAAAGTTCTGTAAGAAGGCTCTATGAAAGATTCTTTAAGATTATTCAACTAATCAAGGTTTCTTGACACCCCTGCAAGTGCATAAGACAAAGACAGATAATTACCTGTTGGTTGTGAAGCAACAATGCATACTCATAGAATTAAGCTTTTCTTTCTAGAATGATCTGTTGCATGATTCTAACCTCAGGAAGATTAGAATAATTAATAAGCACAAATGGGATAAATATTTCTCTCAAATCTCTCCCTGCGTTGGAGCATAGAGGATGCTTTTAAAGCAAGAACTCACGTGTTTAATTGTTGTCAGATGACCAAATCCTTCTAAGAGCAAATAGCTTGGTACCTCTATCACTTGTAATCTTCCAGGTTCACAAGAATGACAGTTAATTCATTTTCATTTACAGTTCTCTGTCCCATTGCCATGTAATTCCCAAATATGTCTAGGTGTTTCTTTCAGTAATGAAAAATTTTAACTTTTTTACTATTATTTGTAAGCAGGTACTAGAACTTTTACTTTATTAAAAAAAGAAGATTTTGTCCACCTCAATAATTTGCATGCTTATACTGAAGCCACAGATTTTCCATGAATCCCTATTGTTTTATCATGGTACTTGCTCACAAATGCGTGATATCTCATGAATGCTTTTCCCCCATCATATCAATCAGTTATGCTGCCTGATTATACACTCAGTACTTTCCTTCACACTTTGCATTAAGTAGTCATTAATTCTCTAATTTTAATCTGTTTTAATTTTTTCTAAATTTTTTTTTTTTTTTACCCAGAAAGGCACTTAAACATGGACTTATTTTCCTGACTTCAATGAAACTACTTATGCACTAGTTACGTCCTTGCTGGAACAGGACGTGTAACCTTCTGGTTATAAGCCTTCATTTTTAAGCCTGCTACAACTATGAATAATTTATTTCTTTTAATTTATCATTCACGTCTGAGACTCCAAATGTGTAAAATACTTCACAGCCTCCTATTTATTTCAGAACAAACACAAGTTGCTTCTCCTTTTTTTATAACACATGGATTTATTGGCTAGACAAAACAAATACAAAGGGTTATTTTCATTGAATTATTTAATAAAGGCATCAATAAATGAAAGGTAACATTTTTCTTTGATCGTCAAGTAGATATGCAGCTCAAAAGACTAGAAACAGCCAAACATAGATCTGAGTATGACATACAATGTACTGACAGCAATTCATTATTATCTCAATAGCATCATTGGTACCATCTTAACTGCTTGGCACAAATTCGAAGAAAGTTGAAGGCCTTCACCCAAATTTTAGAGGACAAGTCAGCATCAAAAATCCACCAAGACAACAGCTGATCATTTCAGGAGACAGTCCTAGAGCTTAGTGTTTCACTTTTCTATACAGTGCTTCTGAGTGTAGTCAAATATAAATGGAGTGAAAGAGAGAAGGAAGAATATAGCAGTAGGTAATATTTACTTGTTTGATCATTAATCAGAAACTCATTGATGACAGTCTAAAATTTCCTATCTGAATTTATATTTGATTGAAAAAGCAAAAAAAGCTTATCTTTCCTTTTTTCTTGTCAAGAGAGGTGATGTGCTTTACTCTTGGCAGACTGCAAACGATGCAGCTTGCATGGGACATAAAAGTTAGATTCTAAACAAATGTTTTAGACATTCACATGCTGTGAGTCTCATAAATTTCTTAGAGAAGAAATGCTGTATGTATTTAGCCTTCCTTTTATGGATACAGAATAGATTAGAGTAATTAAAGATTCTGCTCTGTTTTTAGACTTCAAGGTTGAGCTTGGAGAACATTTTCTGAAAAGAGTGTACCCAACAATTGTGATGGGCAACTGCCATTCTAAAAGGCTGGGTATTTAATCCCTCATTCTTTTGTGTATTTTTTGAAGTCTACATGAAATTTTCTGGAATCTTATGCAGACGTGTACAGAACATTTCAGTTATGGTGATACAGTCTCCTTGAAATGTCATTGCTGAGTAAGAATGATTGAAGCCCCAGATATAGCAATAGGTTTACTTTGGGGAGTTTTTCTGTTTTATTTGTACTTCAGTGGAGATTCACTGCCTATGAAAACTGATAACTCTGAGGAGCATTTACAGTGACAGAAGATTCACTGAGGTCTGACTGGTTTCCATCAGAATAAGAAAAACAATGTATTAACACATAGTCCGGAATTCAGTATTTGTCACAGAGATGAATTCGGTGTCCTTTGTCTTCTGCTGCATAGATATGGTGTGTTTTAATTTTTGTATGCCTTATGCTCCTATAAAATCATGTGCTACAGAGACAGGTTGAGTTTAACCAATCCCCAAAGTTTGGCACATAGTGTGCTATGTGTTAACAGTTAAGTTCAGGCTTATTCATTTCAACAATACTATAGGCCCACTGGCCCTTTTCCTTTCTACCTCTTTCATACTTTATTTATCTATTTGTTTCTCAAATAACCTTTACAAAATACTCAAAAAAGTAACTGATCATGTCCTCTAGTGAATTATCTATAAATTGCTTACATATTTATCTGTTTTGTAGACTAGCCATGTACTACAATGATAGGAGGAATTTATCTTAGAATAAAGACTTCTGATTTTTATTTATTTATGTGTTTATTTATTTACAACTGAATTTTATTTCTATATTCCATTCTCAAACTTACAAAAATATCAATCTAGCAATTCATTATTAATTAAATATTTAACAAAACATTATATCATGAATTTCTATTCCAAATTAAGCAGGCTTCTAGACTTTATCTGCTGCAACAAAGGGAAAAAAAGGCTATCTTTCAATTCTTTGAGTCTTTTTATAAGAGGAGGCTAAATAATGTGAATATAATAAAATGATGACACAGAATCAGAAAATACTGACTCCCACTACTTCTTTCCCCAAGAACAGTGAGATAATATTTGAAGTTTTGACCATGCAGTTATAATTTAAAAACTACTGGATACACTTATTTAATTTTCTAGAAGTTCAAATTCAAATTATTTACAGATACACATAAGGCTAATTTCATAAGAAAGTATATGTCAAGTCATGAACATTTGAAATTTAAAATCATTTTAACTAGTCTCTCAAAATAAGTCGTCAGCAGGGACTGTGTTATTACTGAATTAGATTCTCCACATGGTTTTAAAGCTCCCACACCATACAGAAAAAGCTTAACCTTTGTTATGTTTATTATGTTGGTAAATCAGCCCTTTACAGACAGAGGTTTTGATCACTTGGTGGAGATTTCAGTCTGGGCTTTGTAACATCAAAAAAGTTAATAGGTATAGAATGCATGAGGTAGGATTTATTTCCCCTGAAAGTTATTTTGTATAACTCCTGTAAAAGATAACCTAAGAATACGGGAAACATCCTGTTATGAGACAGTTTGTGAAGGCATAAACTCTATCTTGGGGAGATATCAGCTTATTGTAACTTCTTTTTCAGTTTATTATAAATTAATTTGTGAACAAAGAGCATTCTGAAGATTAAGTGCCTGTTATACTTTTTAAGACATCAAGAATAGCATGAAAGCTCTTTGAAAATTTACTGTTCTTGCTGAATAATTCTCACAAGAGAAAGGTAAAGCATTTGGGAGCCATTTCAAAATCTGCTTGGCTGTGTGCTTTTTCTCCTTTCACAACAGACTTTATAAACCAGATTTATTCTTCCATTAGGAAAAAAGTATGTGAATTTTATTGAGTTTTACTATATTTCCTCTCTTTTTCTATTCACATTCACTCTTTTAAGTATTAGGTCTTACTATAAGTTTGGTTTGGGAGTTGATATGAAGTAATTTGTAGTTTTCAAATTTTGTGCAAGGGTCAGACCCTTATTCCTTAATCTATGCTTGGCAACATTGGAAGTGTCAGATGCTTACTCAGTGACTGATAATTCAACCTCATTTTTCCAAATCTCATTTGTAGTTATGAATTTTTATTAAATTTAGAGTGGATTGTGAGAAATTTCTTATTTAGAAAGGTTTAATATCTGCATTTTTGAAAGGGATGCTTGATTCTGTGCAGGTCATCAAACAGGTTTGGTCTTAAAATTAGGCAATACCAAAAAGAGAAAATGGTATAAGTAGCAAAGAAAGAATAATATGGAATCACCCAGTTCCAACCAACCAAGTTAGAAGAGACCCAGAAGGATCCCTGAGTCCAGCTCCTGATTCTGCGCAGGACCATGTGCCTGAGAGTATTGCACAAATGCTTCTTGAACAGGCTTGATGTTGTGACCACTGCCCTGGGGAGCCTATTCCAGTGCCCAAACACACTGGGGGAAGAAGATTTTCTTGATACCCAAATAAAACCTCCCCTGCGTCAACCTCAGGCCATTCCCTTGGATCCTGTCACAGGTCAACAGAGTGAAAAGATCAGTGCCTGCCCCTCCTTGTACAACGAGGAAGTCGTAGGCTGAAACGAGGAAATATGGTACTTGGATAGGTGCTCCTGATAACTTTGAACATGTTACTGCAGTTTGTGATTTGGGATCCAAAGACAATTGAACATAAGCACTGGCTAGATGTTTTGCTGAATATGTTGCTTAGAAGTGACTAAAGGACATAAGTGGCAGAAAATTTGTATAATTCTGACCAAATATTCTTGTTTAGTAATAGATATTCTGAGAAATGCTGATCTTTAATCTGGATATATTCCACTGATTTCTTGACAGTGATATCAGTGGTGGCAATGTTCTTCTCAAGGGAGAGAGTGTCAGCACAGACTAGTTCACAGTCTGTCACCATGAGATTTCCTAGTTTTCTGAGTGTTCATATTAAAATAGGAGTTCTTACTTCTCACATTATCTTCATGTAAATAAGAGTTTTTTTCTGTTTTTTTCTAAATACTGCCATTGTTTTACATTCTTCTCCAGGAGAGAAGAGTGTTGAACGTCAGTCCTGTTAGCCAATGTGGATGAAGGGTGGGATTCCACCCTCCAATCCATGGTCACCTTTCTAAAAGTATATAATAGGATGAAATAAACAAAGGGCAGCCTTTCCGCCCCTGCTTTCTCTCAATTTCTGAACCTCTGTGTGGTCATTTGAGCATTGTGAACAGTGACAACAGTCCTCAAGAGTCTCTGAGTACAAGAATGTGCTGTGTGTCATTCAGTGTTTTGTATCATAGAAGACTTTTCTGGTTGCTCTGGAGAGGTGATGCCATACTTAATATCAGAGAACAGGCTTCTATCACCAGCTACATTTACCTTTCCACACAGCTTGTTATGTTCCATCTTAATTAGCCTCAGCCTCTCAGACCCCCAAGTAACCTCCACAAAACAGGTAAAAGTTGTGACCGGCCTCTCCCTTCCCTTTAGGGGACTTCCCAGATACTGGTTACCCTGTCTGCCCTCAGAAATTCCAGTGAACTCTAAACCAAAGGACACATAGCAAAGCATCAGTGAATTCAAGAGTAACTCTCAAATACCTCCTGGAACCATTTGCTTAACTTTCATGCTGATGTGTCTTAAACCACATTATTGTTTTGATTGTAATTGGTCTGTTTCACTAAGACTAATGTCTCTGCTCATCTGCAATAACAGTCCAAAGTAATTCTGCATTTTCATAACTGGTAATTAGTACAAGCACTGTTATCATCAGGTTGGTAATTGACAGCATTCAAAAATGTGCCTGATTTTATTTAGCAGGAAAAAGTTCAGGAATTACAGCTAGTGGCAGCAGCTATACCTGAATGAAAGACAGTGGGAAAGAACTGCATATTCTTCCTTCACCTCTCATTTCTCCCTAGCCAACAGCGCTAAAAAGAGATGCAGAAAGTGACCATTGTTATGCAGATCGCAACTATCATGACAGCTTAAATGAATCAGTGACTACTGGACTTCTGCTCTGTTGTTTTAAACGTGTTAGTTTATACAGCGATCAGCTAATTTAAAAACTTACTTTTTTCTCTTCACCTTACAGATATAATACAACATGTCTCCAGTGCCTTACAGCAAGTCTATTTTCCCAAATATGTTTCTATCTTCCGCTACACCTAGGTTTAAGTTTTTCAAATACTTTTTCACTTAAATCCTTAAGGATTAGAAAAATTGTATCTTACTGATCTGCTACTGATATATGGCATAAATTCTTTTCCTACTGAGATTGTTTTATTCTGCTTCATGGATGACGATCACTCAGCATCAAAACTCCAAAATCACCTCGATCAAAAGTCTAGATTTTCTTCAAATCAGTATGTTGAATCAGTAGGAAAACCATAAACTCATCCAAGAAAGAATATATGGAATTACATTAAACAGAAGTGGAATTTTCCAACTTGATTTGAAAATGGAAAAGCATGGCTGAAAACACTTTTGATAGTTACTTGAAGTTTGCTGAAACCTCTTCATATTCACAACTGTCTTCACCTTCCAACTAAAAAGCAATTACCATTCTTTCTGAAATGAAACAAAAACTTTACTGTCTTTAGCAAGAAAATAATTCATTAAATTTTTCTGTATAATTTAGGGACTTTAACACACTACTTCACACAGCCTTTGAACAAATGGATTAAAATCTCCTAATCTTTAGAAGTGATAAATGTTTTTCTTCTTGAAATTCTGTGAAATATTATATATCATGGGTAACAACGAACATTAAGAGTGGGAAAAAATTAACAAAACAAATACATGAGCAATTTAGGTCTGAACAGAATTTTTTTTGTTTTAAGCATTATTAAACAAAAATAGCTTCTGAATCTTATTCATTGGTTTATTCTATAGGGTTCCTTTTGTGTGCATTCAACAAAGAATAATCACATTATTCTTTTACTCTACACATTTTACATTAGTCATTAAATGAAAAAGCAGAATACTTATCTTAATTTGATAATTTATGAGAGTATATCAAGTATCAGATAAGAGCACACTGTATGATTATAACATTCTGTAAAAAAAAATCATTATATATCAAATTTGATATGGATTCACCAGACCTCATTCAGTTTAAAACCCCCATTTCCTCCTCTAGAAAGTCAAAAGGATTTAAATGACAGACCAGTTCGTTATTTTTCCTGACAGAAAACATGAATTGTATAAACATGATTGTTTTATACTAACTGTTCAGAAAGACACCTTTCTATTAAAAACTTTCTCTGTAAAAATTGTGGCCAAGTATGGGCAATGTCTCCTTTCAAGTTTCATTTCCTTCCTTTCACTTCTTCTCTCACTCTTGCTTGGGCCAGCCAATTAATTCCCTTGGACGCAATTTGTATCTGAGTTTCACTTTAAAATATTGGTGTGAATCGAGAACTCTGCATGCAACAAGCATTTTTCTGCATCTGTCATAATTTTGTGTCCACCCTGAACTGATATGATTATTTCACCATTAAAAGTTTTCATATTAAATGGATAATTTATATCCTCAGGTTATTCTTTCTAAGCAATTGATAAATGCCCTGATATTAGGAGTATTGAATATTCAGAAAACATCTTGATTATGTCTTTCATGTAACTGGCTGAAACTCATATTTCTTTTTTTTTACCGTACTTATTTGGAATAGTCACTATTTTTTTTATCAGAATTAGGTAAGTTGAGAGTAATATGTTATCAACAGAAAAATGTATTTTATTAAATTTTATTTAGGCTTTTAAGTTTAAAACATACAAGTTACAGAAGTTTAGGATAAACATAAAAGTAACATCTACATAAGAGAATTAATTTCTTTGGAAGATAATTCTACAATAGAATTCCATACTTGAAACAGATATAAACTTCCTAATCAACTTGTCTCAAACTAGACTAGCAATGAAGAATTTGATATCTTGCATTTATGATTTTGTTTTATCTGTCTCAGAACACTGTATGATCAGAGGGAAACAATATTTTAATAGCAAGGAAATAGCAAAGGAGAAGCACAGAAAACCAAGAGGTACAGAAAATTATATATTCCAATGAAGGCCTGAGAGGATGTGTTAGAATTTTAGAGAAAATATCAGTTTCAGAAGTAGTTTGATTAATTCCTCTGAAACTGATTCTTCTATTAAATATGAAACTACCTGAAACACAAAACCACTTCTGACCACATGGCAAATCTATATGTGTGAAAAACTACTGAGCTCTACAGAGTATCATAAAAGTTACAATATAATAATATTAAATAATATTGAGCATTACATTTCACGTTTTCTTCCTACTAACATTTGTCACTCATACAATCTCTAATAGTGCAAAAAGTATTTCTAATACTAGTTACAGTCTTAACCACAAAACCTTAGGCAGTAACCTTAAGTAGAAAAATAAAAGTTGATAAATGTGTGCTAAAGTTTGGTGGTTGTCTCATTTATGAATAACACAAAATGGGAAGTAATTTGGAGTTGAAAAAAATAGCTTGGAGGAGAGAAATCAGGTTTTAACTGGTTGCACATATTAGCCTGGATGGCTGTTTGTAAATGTTTGAGTCTACATTTGATTTGCTATTACTCTACATAAACAAAGTTTTCTGATTTCATAAAAATAGTGGGGGTTTTATTTTCACTCTCCCATAAGGGAACAGAAAGTGAAGGAGAAAGTCTAACACCAGGCAAAATAGACAAACAAAAATAGATCAATCAAAACATGAGCAATTTTGGTTTCAAAATTCAAGAGTGTGATGAAACACATTTGTTAAAAAAGACATAGTTTTGCATGTCAGACTGCAGTCTTCAGTCTTGCACTCCCAGTAATGGGAAAAAAAATCCCCCAAATAGCCAGAATTCTTCAGAGTCTTGCACAATGTAACTGGTGTTTAAAATTTCTTCAACTTAAGGTATGAAAGCATTTTTAAGACCTTGCACATGTTGGTTGTCATCCTGATTACAGGCCCAATCATTACAGAAAAAAGACTCTCAGCAAGAAGCAAAATTGCTCTGTTCCTCTCACCCATGGAAGATTAAGTCTAGTGCAGAATAGTATTTTCCTACTCTTTCCAGTGTCTTAATGTGAAATTTCTGACAGCAATGATGCAAATTTGTCCCTGGGGATCATTTGGCCTACAGAAACAAGTTTTTAATGTTTTTTTTTACTTTATGATTCCCATGATGTGTTTTAATGAAGCTGTCAGACTAGTAACAGGATGGCCTGAGCTGGAAACATTAAGAGTTCACTGGAGTTTTCTTAGAGGTTTACAAATCATGACATTTCAAAAAGTATATAAAAAATGTAACTTGCCATAAGCAATATTAAAAAATATATTGTTTACAATTAAAAGTTTTATAATTCACTAGTTACAGTAACATTTAAAGAGATTTAATACCCAAATGTGGTTATTGCATTCACTGCAGTTTGGGGTGAAAGAAATTTACAAAAAATCAATAATTACTTACATCATGTAGAAAATTCTTCTATGGAAATAACTAGACACAAATGTGCATTCTTTTAAAATAAACAAAAAAAAAGACATTTCTTTTCATGGACATATATTTTTAAATAGTATGACTGAATCAATACAGTAATTTGTCCTCCAAAGATTCAAAGCTGATCAGGTTTTGCTTCAACAAAATTATGGATGGACATATACTTTTAAATCTCCATCCAGATAATGAGAAATTCTGTCTACAACTTCTGTCTGTTCTATATATGGTTCTCAATGCATTAAAAGAACTGCCAGACCCATATTCTTGGTCAATTCTGAAGAAATTCAAAGTAAAGAGAAGAGTATTCCTTCAAAAATAATAGTACTGCCTCCGTATACTAAACAATGGAGATCCACAGTATCTCTTCACTGTATGT
The DNA here is from genome assembly GCA_013400215.1 of Cisticola juncidis. NCBI lineage: Eukaryota > Metazoa > Chordata > Aves > Passeriformes > Cisticolidae > Cisticola > Cisticola juncidis. Next base: position 437,214 of record VXBR01007308.1, read on the forward strand.
ATACAACACTTTATTACTAGTAGATACCTGACTTAAAAGTCATTTCATATGTAGATTTGACAGTGGCTCCAACATGAGGTCCTAGACACATCTTAACCACACTTATAAAGAGGCTCTGTACTAACAATGTATAGTAAAGTAATTAAAAAAAAAAAAAAAAGATGCTACAAGAAGAGGAACTTTGTTTTTGTGATGTTGCTTTTTTGATTACAGTACCTATGTTCTTTTTATTTTAAAGGAAAGAAAAAGAAATTATGGCATGGGGATTCAGATCTACCTTACATTTCTTCTCTTTTTATTTTCCCAAATGATAATTTTCTTTTTTAAAAACACTTTTTAGAGTGTTTCGTCTTCAGCACTTTGATCCTAAGTTCTTTTTAGATTCAGCTAGTCTTGTTGGTAAAGCTAAAATGTCTCAATGGAAATGAGTGAACCCACATCTTCCACGTCATTCTTGAGAAGCCAAATCTGAATTTGCACATTACTGTCAGGAGGGAGACTACAGTTAAAGATTTTTTTGTTGTTGTTTCTTATTGCCTTATCTTTAAATATTGCTCTGGACCCTTGCTCTACTAATTCTTCCACCTCTTCAGCTAGCTCAGGAAAAAAATATTACCTTGAAATTGAGAGAATCTGTTTGAATTTCAAAACAACTTCAACTGAAAAGCAAAAAAGCACAAATTTTGTGCTTACTGTCAAAGATTTGGGGTTAATTCCACTTTATGCTTTCTTGTTTGTTTTTTGTTCTGAATTGGTATTTAGCATATGTATCTTTACAAATGAAAAGCTCTCATAATATTTGCAGTTGGAGATGGATTTTAAACCATCAAAAATATTCTGTCAGTGATCTATGTCACGTGAAACATGACATATGTAATTCCTATGTAACAGCAGCCACTGAACTTAAGGAAATATTTTCAATCCACTGCTCTTTGTCTAGCCACTATCCCCTCAATAGATGACCCAGTACATCCATTTTTCCACTTGTATTTTGCCCCATAAAATTGTGAATTTGGGTTCCTGTCATAGTTTAAAACTGGCTCAATGCCAGAAAAGCCATTCGCTCACCCTTCCCTGCCACAAAACAGGCTCAACTTAAACTGCAAAGTGAATTTACTACTAACAGAATCAGAGGAGGATAATGAGAAGTAAAATAAGCCCTTAAAACACCTCTTCTCCCCAGTTCCTCCCTCCTTCCCACTGGCAGTGCAGGGAGACAGGGCAGGGGCTTTGCTGAGTTCATCACCGAGATTTGTTCCGCTGCTCCAGGAGAGGAGTCCTTCCCCTGTGAGGCCGTGGGGTCCCTCCCTCGGATCAGCTCTCCCTGCCCTTCCCCGCCGTGGCTCCGCTCTCAGAGCAGCAGCCGAGCCGCCCCTGCTGCAGCGTGNCTCTGCATTCCCCATGGATCCCCACGGGCTGCGGGTGGATCTCTGCATTCCCCATGGATCCCCACGGGCTGCGGGTGGGTCTCTGCATTCCCCGTGGATCCCCACGGGCTGCGGGTGGATCTCTGAGTTCCTCGTGGATCCCCATGGGCTGCGGGTGGATCTCTGCATTCCCCATGGATCCCCACGGGCTGAGGGGCACAGCTGCTTCCCCAGGGTCTCACCACAGCCTGCAGAGGAACCTCGGCTCCGGGGCCTGCAGCACCTCCTGCCCTCCTTCTCCGCGGTCCTTGGTGTCTCCGTGTTGTTTCCTCTCTAGCTGGCCCAGCTTTGCCCAGCAGCATGTTCATCCTCAGAGCCTTCAGGGAATGACTCTGCCAGACATGGTGGAAGCTGCCAGCAGCTTCTCACAGGAGCCCTTTCTGGCCTCCCCACTGCCAAAAAAAAGGCTGAGCAAAACTGATACAATTTCGCAAAAATAAGCCATATGAAGTTACTGTAATAAATAAAGTGGTTGTTAAAGGCTTTCTCAGTGATTGATTCAGCACACCATAATGCTAGACAATTATTTTAATCCATTTTCAATGTCCAGGATACCAGGTGAAAGCTATCTGCAGACTAGATTTGGTGACTGAAAATTTCAATATGTGATACAGAATCACTGAAATAATGTTTTAGATTATGAAATCAGATCTAAAGCCTACTGAAGTCATTAAGAGTTATTTTTACATCTTTGTACTCCACGAAATTATAACAAACACTTTTTACATGAACAGGCCATGCTTTTTCTAGATGAAGAGACCATTTTTCTTAAATTATTTATATTTCTAATATCGGAATTGTGGTAATTGTCTCTCTAGCTGACTACTAAAGTCATCTGTTTGTCTTGTCTACTTTGTGCTAGCAAAATTGTACCATTTTAAAATATTTCTAACAATATGTACCATCACATAAAAGGATGACTGAAATGACAACTCAGTTGGCAAACACTGGGTTCTCTCACTTCACTGCTTTTCATGAAACTAAATTTGAGTTCATCCACTTAATAAAAATGAACCATTCGTGATTCTTTCTTAATGGCTCTAAAATTATTTATGTAGAAGTGAAGCAATGTGAAGATAAATCTTTTTTAAAACTAACTATAATTCTGTAAAATAACTGCATGTCAATGTAGCTGAAAATTAGAGAAAATTCTTTGCATTACAACTATATGCGTTATATATAAGTAATAAGTATCTTAGATACAGTAAAGTTACATGGCTAATAGACAAAACCAGGGATGATATGAAAATATCTTACTTTTTGCTGGAAATGCTTTACAATGTTAATATAATCTCATGTATTGTTAATTTTATGTAATTCTCTGTCCTTCATTACACTATGTGAATAGGAAAGATATGTTCAACATATACTTTCAATAACTGGAAATTTTATGGAATCTTCTGAAAATTTCTTTTAGAGACAGATGGACTGGGATTAGAAGAGCCACTGTAATTTGAAGCAGTTCTGAAGAATATTTTGTGAATATCAGATGTTGTTTCTTTACTGATGCCCTGTTAACGGTATGTCATTGGCTTCTTCTGTTGCCGCTCACTCATATGCACACCTCAATTGCCTGAAAGTCTGGCAATTACAGCAGCACAGCTAAAAATAGTATTCATTCATAGTAAGGAGAGACCATGCTAGCTTTATGTCTGTTTTTGTTCAATATTCCAAACCCTTTAGAACAATGGGAATACAAGGAAAGGAAGAATGCATAATTTCTATTATTTTGTTTTCATAACTTACTAAGCTGTATGAGCAAAACCTAAACAATTTGTAATACTTGTTTGATACAGATATGCTCTAGAGCTACCTAGCCTAAAGTCTAAACATATTTTGAAACAATAATTCGTCTTTAGCATCCCTCAATATCTTGCAGGTCCTTTCTATTGATTGGGTTAGTGGTATTTTTAGCCCACATTCTCTTTGGAATCTGTAGCATACAGTTTCATTGTACTTTTTAGGAAAGAACGAAGGAAGGAAGGGCAGAAGGGTGGAAGGAAGGGTGAAGGAAAGAAAAGAAAGAAAAGAAAGAAAGAAAGACAGAAAGGAAGAAAGGAAGAAAGGAAGAAAGAAAGGAAGAAAGGAAGAAAGAAAGGAAGAAAGAAAGGAAGAAAGAAAGGAAGAAAGGAAGAAAGGAAGAAAGAAAGAAAGAAAGAAAGAAGGAAAGAAAGAAAGAAAAGAAAGAAAGAAAGAGAAAGAAGAAATAAAAGGAAGAAAGAAAAGGAAGGAAAGTGCAGAAGGCAGGAAGGCACGGAAGGTACGGAAGGCACGGAAGGCAGGAACAAAGGAACAAAGGAAGGCAGGAAGGAATTCAAGAAGGCTGGAAGGAAGGTGCAAAAGGCACTGAAGGAGGGTGTGGAAGTCACGGAAGGAGGCACAGAACAAAGGTGTGGAAGGAGGACGCGGAAGGAAGGCACGGAAGGAAGGTGCGGAAAGAGGGAAGGCATGGAAGGCGCGGAAGGAAGGAAGGCGTGGAAGGAAGGAAGGCGCGGAAAGAAGGTGCAGAAGGAAGGAAGGTAGGTGCGGAAGGAAGGAAGGGAAGGGAGGGAGGAAGGAAGGAAGGAAGGAAGGAATTCTGCACTGCTCAGGTTATGAAGCATTGCAAAAGTCTGGTGAACAGATGCGAATGAAGCATTGCCTGATTACAGGCAAAGGAAGAGTTCTGGAAAGGACCCAGTACCAGCCTCAATTGGCATGGAGCCTGGAAATAGAAAAGGAAAGACATAAGCACAAATAAAATTCCCAAGTCTTCAAGACAGCAGCAGTGAGAGGGCCACTGGCTCATAAATATCCCAGTTCTGTGTGCAGTGTTGACGACAAATAAAATAAAATAAAAAAGGAACATATCATTGAGACTTTCTGTGAAAAATCAACCCATCAATAAAAGGAGAAGCCATTTTTAGCAAAAATTTGGGGAGTTATTTATTTCATTAATGTGAATGGTAATATTTTTCTGATATTTTCAAATTTCTTGAGAGACCATGCCAGTCTAGTTTCATCGAAAGACATTATCTCCATAACAATTTTCAAATATTCACTGACTTCACCAGGCACACTTTACACATGATGTGTTAAAGCTCAACATTTACTCCTCATCCACAAGTTATTTATTTATTTCACAGTGTCTGGTGCTATAATGATCATCCTACACTGAATTTGTTCTTGCACACATAATAATCTGTTTCTCGGGAAAAGTAATGTCCTTTAAACTGCAACAGGAAATACAGATGTCTCTCACAAATTGTACTTAATCAGTCCTGTAGTTTCTTTAATGTTCTATAGTTCAGATTAAAATTCTTTGTTGAAGAATTTTAGGATGTTTGTTGCAAAACTGTGTTTAAATCTATTACATACAGAATTTTGAGGATTAATTATGTATGATGTTATGTTTTCTCCTGCCTGTTACTTTTTAATCAAAAAGAAGAATATGCAGAGGAAACCAAATTTTTGAATGGGAAGAGTCAAATATCTTCTGCTTACTTTTATCTAACTATATTAGAGGACCACAATAATGTTTTTTATCAGCATATTAAGAACCAGCTGCAGTTAAAGTGCCAACATATGATGCTTAGTTGTACAAAATATTTCACTGTAGTTTTGACTATAAATAACCCTTGTGTCATTCTTGGGTTTACTTAGCTGAGTTTTCTGTGTTCTAGCCTCTAATGCCTAACACAAAACCCTCACTTGGTCTTCAAATTTGTGCTTCAATTTATATCTCTCAGGCTGCATCAGCACTGCTGCTTCATCAAAGTGCTATTACAGATTCCTAGGAAACACAAGCATTCCTTGACCATGAGGAACTGAAGGCATGATGTGAAAATACCATCTCTTTCATCAGCATGGCATAACTGATGTTGTTAAATTGTTGTTGGACTGAGGACTTGAAATTTGCACAGTACATGTGCTATTCTTATTATTATAGAACATACTTTAAGTTTTAATTAAATTCAACTTGGTAAAATAATTTTAAGAAAGGATCCTGGAATGTGTGGGTTTTACCCAAGAAAGGTGTGCTGTGAAGGGAACATTCTTTCACTAGACAGTGAGAAACTGTTTTGCATGGAAGCAGCATCAATTATTTTGGTTTCTTAGTAAGAAGAGCATAGATATTCAAACCTAGCTAACTAGCTAGGGTGAAAATTGCAGGAAAGGAAACAGCAATCTCACATGCCTTCTGCTCCTGTGAGTGCTGACTGCTGCAGTATTCGAGGAGCCTCTCCTCACAGCAGACCCTGATGGGGCTGTGCAGAGTTGCCTTGCATAATGAGATCCACCAACTCCAAGTTTTCTCATACTTCTATAGAGTTTTTCTCACAATATAGAGGCATTATTCACTGATCACAGACATATCTGTGTGGAATTAGTTTTGAAGATACCCTTGGACAGTATGCCTCAATGCAATAAAGTCACCACTCCCCAGCAGGTGCTTATTTCATATCAACCAGACAAAACACCATTTATAGTTTTGTGATGAAGTACACATACAGTTAATGTATGTTGCTCAACTATGCACTGCTTGTGTGTACCGTGCTTAATTCCACCATTCAATAGAGTGGTCATATGCTACCCATTATATGGAGGAGCACACCTCAGCAGTTGGGATTCTCTCCCCCATCTGGCTGGTGAGTTGACACAGTCTGCTCACAGTGCTCCTGTATACACAAGAAGAAACCAAGGATTTGAATCACTAATTCCTCGTACAGAAATCTTGAAGAATACACTGCATACCTACAGAGAGAGAGTTAGCCTAAACACTTTTCTCTCTCCTTGTCAGCCCATCCAAATCACCAGTTTTTCTACAGTCTTACTCCTTTTTAAATGTGGGTCCATTTAAATGTGGGTCTGCACTAACTGATCCATCCTGACATCCTGAATATTTTTTAATATTCACTTCAATAAAATAAAAGGATTAAAATATCCCAAGCTGGATTCAATGTGCTCCACAGATGAAAAACATAATTTCGTAGGTGGTTTTGCATATTTTCAAGAAACATCACTTCCAATGTATCACAAAATCTTGCAGTAAACCCCATTAACATCTAAACTATGAACCCAGCTAAGGGTAGATCTGTTATGTCTTAACAAGAGACTGAGCACACTTTTTCTACACACACAAGGGAAAGATCACAATGAAATAATGGAAATTATTAAAAATTTGGTCAACAAGTAATTTTGAAAGGCTAAGTACAAAGAAGGACATTTCATAAGACTTCACCAGTATGCACTTTGCTTTCCACTCAAGAAGTGAACTGAGATTAAAAGTGAAGTTAATTAAGGACAAGTCCAAGACAGATCTCAGAAGAGAATCGAAATCCACAACCCAAAAAGTAGAGCAGCTGGGTTGCAAAGCAATAAAGAAGTCTATTTAAAGAGCCAGGAACAAGAGTCATAGTAGATCAAAGACTGAAGGCATTTTTCTGGTGGTAGTGCAGAATAAACAAGTTTCACTAACATATATATACTGCAAATGCTGATTATTGTCAGAGCAGACCCAAAAACAGAAATCAAAATTTATGATGGGAAGAGTCTAGGAGGCACTAGCCCAAGGAGGCTGAGTAAGGACATAATATTTATGAAACACTATTCTTTTAAAGGGATGTAAACAAAACCCTGACAGTACTTCTTTCTTTTCTTTTTCCCTCCTCTTTTTGTTTATCTTATTCAATATAGAAGGGCTGGAGTTACATTACTGTATTTGAATACTATAACTTAGTGTCACTCAAATTTAAGTCCAAAGAAATGAGACACATATAAAAAAGAATATTGTAAATATATTGTGAGGAAACATTGAACTAGGTTTAAAAAAAAGGTAAAAAAATCCTCAAAAAATAATAAAGCCTGTAAAGGGTGACAGGGTCTCATTATTTTCTTTATAAAAATATAATGGAATTTTATTTTATAGAAGTTTTTCTGTGAAGAATGTAAATATTCTTTCCACTAAAGGTACATGCACTCACGGTAATGTTTACAGATAACACAGAAGAAATGAAATTGTAGCTCCACTTATGCTATCCTATGTTATCAAAATGCCAGAGAATTAGGAAATCTCATGCTCCTGTTACTCAAGAGGGAAGTCATACATGGGTACACTGTAAACAAAAGGCTTGTCCTCTGAAATGCCTTGGTTGGGCGAAGGACTTCTAAGCAGGGACCACTCATTTGTGTCACTTTATATGTGTATATATGTATACACACATATATATATAGACATAGATATATACACACACGTATATATATATACACGTGTATATACACACACACACACACACACACACACACACATATATATCTCCTTTTTCGCTTTCTCTCCTAGATTGTTACTCTTTAGTGCTGTCATCCCACTGCCTCACTTGCCTTGTTATTATATCCAAATTTAGGTATTAATGTTACAGTTGTTGTAGCAATCCACTTTAGCCAGGATTTGCAAAGCTGCTTCAGGTTTTAGGGTTCTATTAAGTTGGTTGGTTTGCTTTTTCTTTTTTTTTTACTTATGTACATTGTGTGGCCATTTCTCATAGTTTTAAATCATCTGGGTTAGTCATCTTTATGGATATTATATTATTTTTGATTTCAGGAAGGCTTTGTCTTGTTAGTGTAGATATATGGTAAAAATAGACCTTTTGTTCACATAGCAGCCAACTTATTTGATAATAAATATTTTCTTTAACATTTAGGTAAATTTTTCGGACAAAGAGTTAGGCAACAATGCAAATGGCTATGGAGGGAGTTTGTTGAACTGATCTAACCAAAAATTATTCAAGTATTTAAAAATATTTATTGATTCATACTTATCCTGCTTTCGAAAATGATCAAAAATCCTTTCAAGATTATATATCCACGGTTAGAATTATAATATCTAACATTTGATACAGAAAAACAGCTTTATTTCATCTAATTACCAATCATCTTTTCCCATACTACCTTTTTCCACTTTAAACTCTTCAAAACAGGTTTTTGAAGAAAAGTTTCATTTTTCCCTAACTATGCAAAGAGATACATTTGATGTAATTTTCACTGAGCATTGCTATGTTTACATATATGCAAGATATTTCATAAAGAAAAAAAATCCTATTTTTCAGGCACATTTTTGAGCTCAATAAAATAGTAAGGAAATAAGCTGTAAGAAACACAGATGGTACATCTTGTTCAGGTCACCTTATTTACTGTGCAGACCATAGTTTAGTTACTGGAACAGATGTGCCCACTGCACATAGAATAACCCCCATTTCCCCTCGTCCATTAATATTGTCAAGTGGACTGATGAATGACAGACACCTGAGTTTCTTTCTAGAACCAATAGGAACTAGAGGAAATATAATTTACTCTGTCTAGTCAACTTATTTAAAATATGGAGTTACTTATAATAGTTTGATTGAGTGCTACTGAACATCCTACACTTCATTTTTGTTAGTTAGTCTGTACCAGCTGGTTTGTGCAAATTTGCTTGCAATTGCCTGTACAGTGTACCAAGCTACCTCCAAATTCTTCTCACTGTGATGATGGGAAACAGATGGCTCAAAGTTTTCAGTTAAAATTGTTTTGACAGAAAACTGGTTTTCAGCAGAATAATTCTTGTTTGTGTGAAAAATGTCTGCTTCCTGTGGAAAATCTCATCATTTTGTCTATAAAACTCTCCAAACACGATGATACAGAATATTTTCCAATAGAAGTCCACAAGTCTGAGATATGGGATTTTTTGTGTAAATGTTTTGTGTGCTCAAACTTCTGTTTGGGCCAGATCTCGCAGATGGATTGTATCTTCTGTGATGCAATAAAATTTCATCAAGTCTTCACTGGCTTGAAATGCAAGGTCTGTAGAATGACATGAAACAAAACATTTGCTGAAGGACTTCAGCTGATAGAAAATAATGTATGCAAAAAGTAATTCAACAGCACTTTTCATGGATTTATTGAGCACTTGCAAATCAACATTTCTCCCCTCGTTATTCCCTCATTCACTATTTTTTCTCAAAGGTTCCCTTGTATGGCCCATATTCTGGAAATATGCATTTGCCAGCTGAACAGGAACATTGGCTCTTTCTTTGGAAAGAGCCTTCTGTTGTATCTCCTGTGCACATTTGCGTTTCCTTTGTCTTCAAATATGACTGCCGTTCTTACATAACAGATGTAGATGGATGAGAAGAAGGAAGTATAAAAGTATAGATGTTACCATTCTGCTTTAGTTTCCTGAAATCAAGCCTTATTCCAAAGACTTTCATTCTGCATGTTTTTTCTATTCATTCTCCTCCTTCTCCCATTCTCATCAACCTTCTCTTGTTGCACTGATATAGTCAGCAGGTTTGATATTTGAATGAGAGACAATGGCAAACAACGATTATTTATTATTTGCTTTTAATTTTAGAAAACAAATTGGACATTTTTTTCAGTGAGCATACTCTTAAGTAAATTATTTAAGTGATATTGGTAAGAAAAGATGAGAGAAAACACAATCTAGTAACTCATCTACATAGTCAAAGAAAATTCCTCTCTTTTCCAGTTCACGTGATCTGTTTCAGCAATAAGCCTTTAAATAGCAACATTTCCCCAGAATGTTTTAATCAAGTTCTACCATATGTAAAAGAAGGTCGAGCACTTTTATTCCTACAAGCCAATAAACTCGCTAAAATATTTTATTTATAATTTTATTTCCTCTAAGATTAATTTGCAAAAGAAACAGAGAATATAAAATCAATCATCTTCCCAATATATGTTTCTTCATGAACTTTCAGTAACCTATGGACACAGGTAGGTATGAAATATCTTAGGAGGTTAGGTTAGCATTAGTATTTTTTCATAGGATAACATATTAGGATATTGAGGGAAAAATTGAGAATGGTTGGAATTCATTTAGACTGTTTTAATTTCATTACATGTACAAGGAATAGCAATTGTGAATTTAAAACACTTTTTAACTGGTTTGCTTGTTCCAATCAAATATATGAATTTCATGTCAAATGTTTTTAGTCGGCCAGAAATAGATGTATTACATTGAATGCTTGCAAGTAGTCACAAAAACACAGGGTGGAGGAGGACAATACCAAAACAAACTGCAGCAGGTTGACCCTGGCTGAGCACCAGATGCCCACTAAGCCACTCTGTCACTGCCTTCCCCAATGGAACAGAGCGGAGAAACATCAGGGTGAGGTAACAGTTTTATTACAGTAAAGGAAGAAAGAAGCAGAGATCTGCATGCACATGAGATAAGGAGAACAAAATGTCCATCTGTGTTTCCCATCGGCAGCAATGTTTGGACACTTCCAGGGAAGCCGGGCTTCAGCTTGTATAAAGGTTCCTCCAGAAGGCAAACACTGAGAAACTCACAAATGTTCCCCCTGCATCCTCTCTTCCTTAGCTTATATATATGAGCTGACATCATATGGTATGGAATATCCCTTGGCTAATTGGGATCAGATGGCCTGGTTGTGTCCCATCCCAGAATCTTGCTGACTCCCTTCCCCGTTGATGGAGAAGGAATGTCAGAGGTGCTGCTCAGCCGTAGCCAAACCACTGGTCTGTTATCAACACCCTTCCAGCTACCAATGCAAAGCACAGCACTGTAAGTGCTGTGAACTTTACCTCAGTCAGACCCAACACACCAACAAAACAAAATCAAGTCAAAACCAAAACCCTGCATCTTGTTTCTCTTTTTAAACTTCAGCTATTTACCACTAGAGATTTTAAGATAAATTCAAACTGTTATTTTCTCGTCTTCTTTCTGCAGTTATTTATTTCATGAGTAAATAGATCTGCATAAATTAGGCTACTTGTCAAGTACTTTACAAGCAGAAAACCAATTATGTGTTGAATATTATTTATACCATACTAGTCAGTATATAAGTCACAATTCAGTATTACTAAGATAAAGATGATACTTCTTTCATCTTTGCAGCAAGTTCACTGGGCTATCAGTTTTGTAAAAGTATCTTGCTAATCATATGTGAACTGATGATACTTCATTCCAGTAAAATGGTTATCAGGATTAACTGCAGTGTAGATTGAATGATCATGAAAAAAATAAATGCTATCTACTTCTTTTGCTTTATTTCTCCAGGAAAATTGTGGATTAGATCATATCATTGCTAGGTGACAGGATGAGCAACTCAATTACTGAATCACAGAATAAGCTAGGTTGGAAAAGACTTTGGAGGTCATCAAGTCCAACCTATGACCTAACACCTCTCCATCAAGTAAACCATGGCACTGAGTGCCACATCCAGATTTTTTTAAAATACATCCAGGAACTGTTACTCCACCACTGCCCTGAGCAGATAATTCCATTGCCCAATCACTCGTTCAGTGAGGATTTTTTTCCCAAATCAACCTAACCTTACCCTTGTGTAGCTTAAGACTGTGTCATCTCGTTGTGTCAGTGGTTGCCTGGAAGAACAGGCCAACTCCCACCTGAGTGTAACCACCTTTCAGGCAGTTGTAGAGAGTGATAAGATCACCCCTGAGTCTCCTTTTCTCCAGGCTAAACAGCCCCAGCTCCCTCAGTCGTTCCTTACAGGATTTGTGTTCCCAGCACCTCACCAGCCTCGTTGCGTCCTCTGGATGCACTCAAGTGTCTCAGTGTCCTTCCTAAACTGAGGGGCCAAAACTGGACACAGCACTTGAGGTGTGGCCTCACCAGTGCCAAGTGCAGGGGAAGAATGACCTCCCTGCTCCTGCTGGACACACCATTCCTGATACAGAAAGCCAGGAGGCCATTGGTCTTCTTGGCCACCAGGGCACACTGCTGGCTCATGTTCAGTTAGCTGTTGACCAGAACCCTCAGGTCCCTTTCAACCTGGGCAGTGCCCAGCCATTCTATCCCCAGCCTATAACATTGCAGGGGAGTTTTGTGGCCAAAATGCAGGACTGGGCAATTTGATTTGTTAAACTTAATCTTGTTGGACTTAGCTCATTTATCCAGCCTGTCCAGGTCACTTTGCAGAGTCCTCCTACCCTCCAACAGAGCAACACATGCTCCTGGCTTGGCGTCATCTGCAAATTTACTGAATGAGGACTCAATATCCTCATCCATATTATCAATAAAAATATTGAACAAAACTGGCCCCAGCACAGGCCCCAGAGGGACACCACTGGTGTCTGGCCCCAGCTGGATGCAGCAATGTTCACCATCACTCTGGGCCCGGCCATCCAGCCAGTTCCTAACCCAGCAAGGAGTGCTCCTGTCCAAGCCTGGACTGCCAGCTTTTCCAGGAGTGTGCTGTGGACAGTATTTTCCAGTATTATGACAGTGTCAAAGGCTTTGCTGAAGTCCAGGTAGACAATATCCACAGCCTTTCCATCAGCTGGGTCACCTGGTTGTAAAAGGAGATCAGGTTGGTTAAGCACAACCTACCCCTCCTAAACCCATGCTGGCTGAAGGTGTTAAGTCAGGCACCTGTAGGTGCCATGTGATGGCACTCAAGATCATCTGTTTCATAATTTTGCTGTGCACAAAAGTCAGGCTCACTGACCTGTAGTTTCCCAAATCCTCCCTCCAGTCTTTCTTGTAGATGTTAGGTTGGCTGGTTTGCAATCATTTAGAACCTCCCCAGTGACCCAGGATTGTTGGTAAATCATGGAGAGTGGCTTCACAAGCTTGTCTGCCCATAGATTTATGAGCATCTAAGTGGCTCAACAGGTCTCTGACTGTTTCCTCCTGGATAACCAGGGGGCTATTCTTCTCCCTGTCATCAGCCCAGGAGATCAGGTGTCCTGAGGGCAATCTGTCTTTCTGTTGAAAACTGAGGCAAAGAAGGTGTTAAGTTCCTTTGCCTTTCCTCAGCTTTAGTTATTGAATTTCCTTCCACATCTAATAGAGAATGGAGGTTGTCCTTGCCTTTCCTTTTGCCATTAGTGTATTTATAAAAATATTTTTATTGTCATTCACAGATATAGTCAGATTGAGTTCTAACTGGGTTTTTACCTCTCTATTTTTTTTTCCTACATGATCTAGCAACTCTCTTAAGCATTTCCTGTGATACTTGACCCTCCTTCCAAAGGTGGTACACACTCTTTTTTCTTTCCTTACTTCCTTCAAGAGCTGCTTGCCTATCCAGGCTGCATGTTTTCCTCATCAGCTCATCTTTTAGCACATAGGTATAGTCTGTTTCTGTACCTTCAAGATTTTTGTTTTGAAGCATATCCATCCTTCCTTGATTCCTTTGTTCTTAAGGGTTGCTTCCCAAGGAACTCTCTGAGTAAGTATCTTGAATAGTCCAAAGTCTGCCCTCTGGAAGTCCCGTGTGCAGGTTTTATTGATGCCCTTCCTTGTTTCCCTAAATATTGAAAACTCTATAGTTTTATGATTGCTGTGCCTCAGATGGCCTCCAACCACCACATATCCCACCAGCCCATCTCTGCTTGTAAACAGCAGGTCTAGTGCAGTCCTTCCCCTGGTAGGCTCACTCACCAGCTGTGACAAGAAGTTGTCCTTCACACACTCAAGAACCTCCTAGACTGCCTCTTATCTGATGTGTTGAGTTCCCAGCTGATGTCTGGTAGGTTAAAATCGCCTACAAGACCAAGGGCTGTTGATCTTGAAACATCCTCTAGCTGCTTGTGGAAGAAGTTATCCACCTCTTCTTCCTGGCTGTGTGCCTATAACAGACTCCCGCCAGGATGTCAGCCTTATTAGACTACCCCCTGATTCTTACCCATAGTCACTTGACTTTATCATCATTAGTTTCAATTTCCATGGTGTAAAGAACCTCCTCCACCTCTTCTCCCTCTCCTGTCCCAGTGCTGCCAGAGCTTGTAGCCATCCCTTGCAGAATGTGCATTGCTCCACCACGTTTCCATGATGATGGCTGCATCATGCTGTACCATGGTTTCCAGATCCTCGTGTTTTTTATCCATGCAGCATGCATTAGTGTACATGCACTTCCACTGGGCTGCTGATTTCACCCCTGACTCTGGCCTACCACCCTTGGACTTGTTTCTGAAGAGCCTAGTTGTATTCCCCTCTGAATGAAGCCCCTTTAAACCCCTCTTGAAGAGCTCTGCCCATTCATGGGCTAGGATCCCATGGGCTAGCCCTTAATCGATAGATTGAGCCTTGGCTCTGGCAGGCCAGGTCCCATGAAAGTTGCCCTGTGAACAAAGAACCCAAAATTCTTCCAATGACACCAGTCTTTAAGCCACTTGCTGATAACGTGGGTTCTCCTGTTCCTTTCATCTTTTGTCTCTGTGACTGAAGGGACTGAGCAGAACGCCACCTGTGCTCCTGCCCCATCAACCACTTGACCCAGAGCCCTGAAGTCCCTTTTAATTGCCTTTTAATTGCCTGCTGCTCTGCTTTTCAGTCTCATCACTGCCAGCCTGGAGTACCAGCAGTGGGTAACAATCAGAGGGCTGAATCAGCCCAGGGAGTCTCCTGGTGAGATCTCATACCAGGCCCAAGGGAAAGAGCAGACATCCCTGTGGGATGAGTTCAGTTGACATACAGGGCCTTCTGTTCCCCTCAGAAGGGGGTCAAGTGCTACGACTACCCTTCTTTCCTTTTAATGCTAGAGGCATTGATCTGACAGATGAATTGTAATTGGGACACTCTCCTGGCAGATTATTTTCTTTGATGTCATCTGGCTGTCCCTCTGGATCCAGGGCCTCATACCTATTCTTAGTGACACCTGGGTAGGTGATGAGGGGCTGGGAGGAATTTTCATTACCTCCCCTTGGAGGGACCCATTTCCATTTCCCTTCATCAGCTAGGTCTCCTCCTACTGATAGGTCTCTCCACCTGATGATAGGAGGCACGGGAGTCCTCTGACTCCTGGTGGGCTTCTCTCAGGGATGGAAGGGTAAAACTCCACTAATCTATTTCACTTTCACTTTCCCTAATACTCCCTAGCCTTTGTGCTTCCCCCCTAAACTCAGCCTCCAGACAGGAGATCATTCACCTGTTCACTCCACAGGCATGTGTCTTTTGCACCGACCCCTGATACTACTAACAGTAGTATTTACAGGAACAGGTCTGGGCAGATGCATCTTTCTTGGAGGGTTCTGTTTGTCTTGGAACACTTTTACTAGCCTATAGCTTTTGATTATTTGGAGATCAGCTGAAAAAAATCTAAAAATCAACACATTATGAAGATTCAGGGATACAATGTAAAAAAAAAGTAAGAGCATATCTTCCCTATAGTAATGATTATAATTTGCTAGTTAGACTCATATTTCTGTGACAGTTGGCTTGTTTGCTTGTTTTTGTTGTTGTTGTTGTTGTTTATTTGTTTTTGACAGCTCACTGTTGTAGAATTATACAATACATATCGTACAGATTATATAGAAGGTTTATCCCTTCAGAAAGAAAGCTGAATTTATGCACTGACTTCTTGCTGGATTACCATACAGTGGTGTTTTACAAGAGTTCACTTTCAATCTTCCTGAAAGATGAAATTAGAGTAGTCTGTAATAATGGAAATATTGGCACAAAAAATTACTGATTCAATCTAAAATGTCTTTGGAGATTATCTTACAGCTATATTTTTAAACTATATGCACAGCAGTCTGTTCTTCTGTCTAATGCAATTTTGATCAATCTGAGAAGAAAACAGAACAGAAAGAGTCTAAAAGATTGATGTGCAGCAAGAACAACATCCTGAGTGACAAAAATCTTGCCACAAGCTGCAATGCCTATGGACCTTGGAAGCTTGCCCACAGTATCTTCTTTGAATTAGAAAAAAATAATTAGAACATGTTGTTAGTCTACTGGCAGGTAGACACAGGTCGATATTCCATTCCTGTGCTTGCTTTCTTTTTCTAGCTCCAGTTTGCATATCTAATCGATCTCTTTGCCTGTGTGATTGATCAAAAGGAAGTGCAATGCAAAAGGAGAAGCCAGAGAGATATGCAAACCCATGTGTTATGACAGGTGGAAGCTAATGTCACATCATGCAGTAATTTTCTGGCACCTTTTTCTTGCTGGGCTGCTTTAAGAAAAATTATGCCTTGCTCATACATTTCTATTCTGGCTTCTGTTAATTGTTGCATGACTTTGTCATTCAGTACTCTGTGATGAGCTGTCTCCTTTGCATCATGGGCAGTCACAATACAAGCAGCTCAGCAGTAATAATTAAGACGTGACCTAGATTGCTGTTAAAATACCCATCCTCACACAGCTCTACAGACTGTGCTTCACACACGTCTGAAAGCAGAAAGACAGTGAGATGCACCTTTCTTCTTATGCCACAATCAGAAATGCCTCCTCATGTCTTTAAATCAAAGTTTAAATACAATGCAGTTATATCAAAGAAAAGACTGCAGTTGAAAATATCAAATAAAAATTGAATTTAGGGCAACCTAAATTTTAGCCAATATTCCGCAAAGCCCATTTGAGTCATGGATGAGTCATGCCTGTCCTACGGCTATATATATATATATATTTTTTTTTTCCTAAACAGGAAACTTTTAAAATTTGTCATTAAAACATCTGCACCACTGATGCACAAAGAATTGTTTTACTTAGGAGAATCTGTTTTGAAATTTATACATTTATGTATTATGTCTCCTATTGTCTTCCTTTTTCCTAAAAGTAGTTTTTTCATACTCTGACCCTGAATCATCTCTTCACAATTTGAAAAAAAGGCTGTCAAGAAAAGCACTTATGGTGCATACTGCCTTTCTGATAGTGGTCTCGTCACACAAGATGGCAGCCAAAAAATGACTTATCTTTGCATTCATTCTTTTAAAATAAAAACAGGAAAAGTCATCTCAGAAACAATTCTTATGTGAGAAGAGCTAGCACATATTCTGGAAAATAAATCTTATTTGAAGTTCTTACTCTTAGCAGTAAGTAATAGTATATATTTAAGATAATTGCACCCTTGTTTGTTAATTGATATCAAAACATTTGAAATTTTATATAATGCCTTCTATCACAGGTATTTCAAGCCATGGAAGAATCTCAAAATTTGTCATCTTATCCACTAAAACAGGTATTTTAAATTTCTTTTCATATAATGCTTCACTGAACT
Source organism: Cisticola juncidis (assembly GCA_013400215.1). Taxonomy (NCBI): domain Eukaryota; kingdom Metazoa; phylum Chordata; class Aves; order Passeriformes; family Cisticolidae; genus Cisticola; species Cisticola juncidis. The sequence continues at coordinate 454,606 of VXBR01007308.1, forward strand.
GCAAGGAATGCTGTACTAGAGGGTGTGAGAAGCAGCAGTGGTGGCAGTGGTGGGAAGCAATATGGGGAATACATGTGCACATGGAGAGGTAAACAAGCACTCTTCCCTGAGCTGGTCAGGCCAGACTTATTTATTGTTCAAGCCTGTAAGGGACTCAGCCTTCACTGATTAGTTTAGGTGATTTAAACAGGATTAAAAATCAGTCCATTTAATTTTAATAAAGGCATACATATACATCTCCCAGCAGGCGGATACGTGGTAACATGATGGTCACCAAAAAAAATCATGTCCTCAGCTTATCCAGAGCTTCTAGAACTGATCTGGACATGCAGACACCTGTCTGGGCATGCAGCCACCTAGGTTTCAGGTTGCAGGGTGTGCCTGGAGATGGATGATAACAATAACTCCTTTGGGACATAACAGGAATGCTTTTGGGGGGTACACTCAGGTAGATGAGTGATTTTACTTGGTCACTGAGCTTTGGGAGGAGGAGGAATAGAGGAGACTGAGGAATATTTCAGAGTCTGAGAAGGAGTTAGATCAATGGAAACATGGTCTGACATTTCTGATACACACAGCATGGATATGTACAGTATCTGTTTTGAGTCAGGATGAATATGATATTACTAAGGACAAAGGAAGTAGTAGTTTGTGGAACTGCCAGAGAAACACCTCCTTACTCTCTCCATCCCTTACCCTTACCTCTTATACCTTAACAGAACATATATCAGGCTCTGTGAATGGTGAAGGAAAGCCATGACAAGGTAGAAAAGGAAGAATCTGTGTAAGTACTTTTACCAAAGCCAGATTATCAGCCCCTTTTGCCAAGCACTGCGTTAAGACTAGCACTAAGAAGGCCATGTTGTAGTGGTCATAGCTGGCTCCCTTCTGAGCAGAATGGAGGCATGCACCTGCAGACTGGGCTGTCTTTTCATGAAACTCTACTGCCTCCCTGGGACCCAAATTAAGGTTGTCACCAGACAACAGATCAGCAGTACAGTCTTTTGATTACGACACACTTTTGCTCTGTTACATTGATACATATTACATTACAGTAAGAAATCAAAGGTCAACCAAAAGAGATTCCAGAGCCCTGAGAAAAATGATTCAGGAACACAGGTGATGTTTTTCTTAATTGTCCCATTAACTGGGAGAGACATTGGAAGATGTACATAAAAACCCAGCACCAGGACTGGTGCCTCTTCCAGAAATTTGATTTTTATATTTTCATGTGCAGTGTCCGGGAGCCTGAGGAGATTCACTTATCCCAATGGGATAAATGTCCTTTTCTTGTAAGCTGGTAGGACTGATTAATGGGACTTGGAACTACAGTTTAAGGGGGAAATGAATAACATCAGGAAAGCTAAAGATAAGCAAAATTTTGGTATGGCATCAGCTCAGAGTGACAATGCTAATGGCAGCACTTAAACTTGCCCAAGGGAACATCTAAAACAGTCATACTCTAAAGCAGATAATATGAGATTCACACAAGTAAGACTGGAAGTGTTCTATTAAAAAAATCTGTTATTTTCCATGATTTGGAGTACTGGGATGGAGAGCTGTTTAAGAGGGATAGGCAGTGCAGAAAAAGTAGAAGAATTCCACTATAGGCAAGGGAGAGTTTTGACTGTATAACCCCTACAGTTAAGAGTTATGTGGTTGAAGGCCTCTGGATGAGGAGTAAGGGATGCAAAACAATGCAGATGTTGTAGTGTGTGTCTGTGACTAATAAACAGGCCAGCAGGGATAAAGTATTCTATAGGCAATTACAAGAAATTTCTCCAATAGTAGCCTTTGTTCTTTATGGGAGTTTTCAGCTTCCAAGACATCAGCTGGAAATGCTATACTGCTGTAATAAGCAAGTCTGGAAAATTCCTGAAATTCATTAAAGACAATTTATTGTCACAAATATTCAGTGAGACAACTAGAAAATATGCTCTACTACAACTTGTTATTTGTGAAAAGATAAGGATTAATGGGAGATATGCTGGTAGATTAGCAGTCTTGGCAGTCACCACAGTCACCACAGTGATAAAGAGATGGCTGAGTTTAAAAATTTTTATTATAAGAGGGGCAAAAGATCAGCAGACTTGCTATCCTAGATCTCAAGAGAACAAACATTAAGCTATTCAGGCGGCTACTTTATAGTGTCCTGTGGGAATCTATTTATGAGGGCTTGGGAATCCCTAAGAACTGATCAGTTTTTAAGGACTACTTTTTAAAAACAGAGGAGCACACGACTCCCTCATGTCGCAAATCAAGCAAGCATGACAAAAAAACAGCTTTGTTAAACAGGGAACTCCTCTTGGAACTCCTGAGGAGATAGGGACTGTATGACTTCTGAAATAGAGGTCAGACTTTGGAAGAGGATTACAGAGCCCTTCAGGGAGAAGTCAAAAAATACAAAAGCAATGAAATAACTTTTTATCATATTCCAACCAAATATAACAAGAACATTCTTCTCTAACTACCTGATTGTACTAAATAGCCACCTGAATTAAATTTGAGTTTTAAACTCCTCTATAATGCCAATGTGGATGTTTTACCAATCTAGCTTTTTACAGAAGTTAATAAATGTTAATACTTGTCAACTAACAAGAATAGCTGTGAAACTCTAAAACTATTTTGGATTTTATTTTGTTGTCCATTCTCCATATTTGACATTTATTCATCTTTCACTCATCTTCCTGGTCATCTTTCAAAATAATTAGATTTATATTGTTGATATTTAGTGAGAAATATTAATACTACTTCTTGTAAACGTACCAAATGGTTACACTACATTTACTTAATATTAGCATACAGACCTAATGGAATTAATTAATGCTGAAAGTATGAATAGCATAAGATGCCAAAAATGTGCTCAAACTGAAAGATACATTAATGAACACTGACATTTAGATTAAGAAGTATGCAGGGAATTCTGAATCACAAAATTTAAAGTCAGAGTATGTTAGAGTTCTTGGCTTTGTCAAGGACAGCATGTAACACATTTCCTATTTTGTTCTATTTCTGTCAGGTTTGACCTATTATTTCAGTTCAAATTTATCCACTAGATAACAAAGAGAAATAAAATCATTACCATCATTATTTTTCCTGAGGCTACCAAAAGCACCTACAAAGTATGTAATGTGGTTTGGAATTTGAAAGGAAAGTATGAGATAAAAATAAGATCAGTAACCCAAAGTTATGACATAAGTCACTATTACTATGACATAATTGGCAAGAAGACCTTTATAAATTATAAAATATATTTTCATCTCCTGAAATGTCTCAGATTTCCCCAATCACTCTGTTCAAATCCACCTTAAAAAATCAAATATTGAGTTTTTTAAGTCTGAGAAATTTGGGCTGAGAAGTTTCTTTAAATTTAATATACCAACAGTTAAAAATTATTCTTTAGTTATGATTTTTGTATAGTTTATTAGCTATTAGGAAGTAAGGAGGAATTCTGAAAATCAACATAATGACTTATTTTTAAAATTTTGTTTCAAGTTATCTAATTAGTGAAATATTAGGTAGTTGGAAGAAGAAGAAAGAAGAAAGAAGAAGAAAGAAGAAGGAAAAAGAAGGAGGAGAAGAAGAAGAAGAAGAAGAAGAAGAAGAAGAAGAAGAAGAAGAAGAAGAAGAAGAAGAAGAAGAAGAAGAAAGAAGAAGAAGAAGAAAGAAGAAGAAAGAAGAAGAAGAAGAAAGAAGAAGAAAGAAGAAGTTTTACTTTGACAGTTTGGTCCAGGTAATTTTTAAACATTGTATATATGTAGTTTGGTTATGGATTTGCCAGGGACAGAAAAAGGGTTATAAGCCATCATAAACCTGACTGTACATTCCTGTCCCTCTCAAGCTCCATGACGACAGCTTAGCCACAGACCTACATTATCCATCATTCATTTTCTCCATCACAATGACTCAGGCCAGAATTACATCTAATCTTCTGAAAAAAATTCATTAAAAGTGGAAAAAAATTAAATTCTTTTCAGGTGGATTTAGGTACAGGTATGTGAGTCTTAATAAAGTTTAGGCTGTTTTTACTACAGTTCATGAGTTTGTCATGGGCTCTCTCTTTTGCCTTTCCAAACCTCCCCTCCTCCCACCAGCGTCGGGGGTATTGAGTGAGTGGCTGTAGGGTGCTTAATTTCTGGCTGGGGTTGAATCAGAACATCCAAGGAGGGAAAGATACAGGAGTCACTAACTCTGTGACTATCAAAATCTCTTGTGGAGGAGCAGAGTTCTTTTGTTTTATGGCACATGTTCGAGCTTAGCACTGCTGACCACATTCATCTGTCACAAATCTGTAAAATATGTTATTTTGTTTCCTTGACTTTCAGATTAAAAAAGCTTTACTCTTTTTTTTCTTTCTGCCTTATATTTGGCATCTTAACAATAATAGCATTCCCAAATGCATCTTAACTGGAAAATGAGATTATTGGTGGAAGAGAGGATGGGAAATATATTACCCAATAGTCTTTCAGGAGATAAAGTAGGAAAAGACAGACAAAATGAATGCAATAAAGATGAACTAGTCAGGTTATGAAATGAAAGGAAGCCAAATTCAAAAATAGTACTAACTGTCTCCAATAACCATACCAATAAATGCTGCCTAGAAAAAATGGGGATTTCTGGATTTTTTTTAACCATTTCAAAGACTACTTAAAATGTATTTTGGTAGCTGACTTAAATGCATTTCTCTCAATTTCTTTCTTGGTTTTGGTAACACTTGGTGTTGCTCTTTTTTCTATTATTTTGACCCCCCTGGTTTTGCCCTGAGGGCTGAATACTTAGCATCAGCCCCAAAAGGCGAACCTCTGTCTATTTTACATAGAACTCTCTGTCTAGTGGAACAGAAGGAAAAAGAAGAGAAAAGAACACTGTTAAGAATGAAGATGAGACTGATTTTCCTGTTCTCAGGGGGACACAGAGGAAAGAGCTGCCTCTCCCCTGGTACCCAGTAATGCCTCTGGCTAGGATTCTGCACAGCACAGGAGCATCAGATAATTTCATCTGTGGCTGTACTCTGTGTCTAACACAAAGCAGGATAAGCAGCATGTGGCCTTCAAGGTTTTAAAAAAATGAAGTCTCCTTGACTTGTGATGACGATGTACGTATCTTTATGTATGTGTATATATGTAAAAAGCAGACATTTATTTCTCTGCAAGTTTTAGTAGCCCTTTGGCCTTTGAAAGACTTTTTATAGATATCAAAAGCATAGCTTAGACAGCCAACATAAAAATCTATTCTTTGATTTTCCATAATTTCTGTGATATTGCTTAAAAGCATAATAATACATATACAGTACTGCTGTGTCTTTCTGGGAGGCCACATAAATGTTAAATGCAGTGGACATGAAGGCTGGAATGAAAAATGTAGAATAAATTGGCTAGTTTATGGAATAGGATTAAGAGGAAAATAATAAAAGCAATTCTTAACATGTGTCTAAGATCTGTTCAACTTACAAAGGTTAAATTCTACATATCATCTTAGGAAATATTGAAAGCAAAAGTCATTAGATGAGGCAAATCTTGGGAAAGGTGTCGCAGTGCCTCTGTGAGCCTCCTGCTCTAGGCCTCGGCTAGCCCAGGCACTGGGACAAGCGCAGATGAGGGTCACCCCACAGCTTCGTGAGCAGGGCTGACTCCTGCGGGCTCTTTTGCCCTGAAAGGGGCTTTGAGGAGATGTCGTTGCGGCAAGGTGGAGGGAAAAGAAAGAGGGATCCAATCCAGGTACAGCAGAGTGGGTTTATTCGCCCAGTCCTGAGCCCCGGATCTGACCCAGACACGCGGTCTGCACGATGTTTTAAGGGATACAAAAGGGGAGTAAATAGGGGTGGAGTTGTCTGCTTCTAGCCAGTGGGGGATTGTCTCTGGGGAAGATGGGGGTGAAGGATAGCACTTCGGACCAGTTACAAGGAGTTGGGAGGGGAAACCAAAGGCGGGAAAAGGTTAACAAAAGGCGCGAAGGGATCAGCAAAAGGCGGGAAGGATGATGGACAGGTAACGGGCTGCCGCATAACAGCAGGGGCACACACGTGGAGAAGACCAAACAAAGGAATACTAATTAGGTGGGGGAAGGGTACATGGAACTGAACTTAACACAAAGGAATTAAACTTTACATCAAACAGAACTTATTACAGAACAACACATTTAAAAAACATGCACTGCCACAGAAAGGAAAATAGATCATAATTTTATTAATATTACTACAGTAGGATCCTAGGAAAATAAGATATGTTTTAGTTCAGTGTTTTACAACTGACTCCAATAGCAGAGTAATTTTGAAAGGAAAGGATGTGCCCTTCTGACACAAATTACTTAAGAGTGAAAATATTGTTAGAGTTATGAAATAAGTTATTCAGTACAATGACTCTTTTAGACATGTACCAAACTCTACAATCTTGCCTTTTTGTTTGAAGGGATTTTTGTTTGTTTCCAGAGAAAAATAAGACAAGACAGGACACCAACCAGACAAGACGTTTAACCCCAAACAGTTTTTTGCTGCTTGGGGTTTTTTTGTTATGTCCTCACAGAGAGCAAATGTGATCTTTGTGGTTTCAAAAGGTATGGATTTTCTATACAGTTTTAAAACCAGCTGTTCTCCTGTACTAAAAATGTTTCCAGTAGCAACTTGAAGGAAAGTGCAATAAATTTATCTGAAATTCTTCCTGCATCCAGAGATGCAGTACAGTACAGTAAAATTACCTGTTCTTTGTACTGAACATTTATTGTCTCTCTATTTTCATGAAACCAGAAAGAAATCAAGGTTGAATGTCAAGACCTTGAGTCCATTGTGAGAATTGTCCATAAATAGCAGTTTCCATTGTTTAGTGATCCTTTTGAATTTACCTCCCTGTTTTAATAAACTGCTCAGAAGTAATCTTTGTCTTTCCAGTTAAAACTAATGAAAGTATCAAGAATCTGTATGTAAAATGGCTGATGATAACCTACTGCCAGTGTCATAGTGACTAGCAGAAGTCACCAGAACCTCTTCCAAAACAAAGACTGTTACTGCCTCCAAGTCACACAGACCAGCTGCAGATGTATACTGCAGCACTTCAGCTTAGCTGAGACAGTATTTTGGAGCTCTAAGGTGTCCCAGTATGCTCCTGTGCTTTGGCTTTCAGTTGTAGGTCATCCAAAATAGATACAGTGCTTTGGTATTTACCAAAGATTTTATAATTATTTGCAAGAAGCCAGGTTTAAGTAAAAGCAAATTAAAATTACTTTCCCCACCAAAGTTACAAAGATTTTTATACAAACAGGTGACATAAAAGAGAAAGTAATTTTCTCTGTTTCCCCACTGTTAAATCTGAAAGACCACGCTCTCTTCCTGTCTCACCCAGATGAAAACCTGTGGATAAATTACCTGAGTGTAGTCTTTTTGTACCTCTTCAATTCCAGCTCTGTTATCACTAAAGAGAGCAACTGGCTGGGGAAGAATGCCATTCTTTATACTTACAACCTTGTTTGGGATTTATTCCAGGTTTCATTTAGATTCTAATCTTCCCAGACTCATTTTCTTTTCAAGAATATTGATACTTAGTTTATTTTAGGGGACAGTTTTAGCCCTGTCATCTTGGGTTATGTATAGACAGTTTATGTACTCATATCTGTCATCTTTACAAGTGTTTTACTTTACTAGTGGGTATAACTCTTCTTTCCCTGTTGTTGCACTATGACAATCCTAACTGAAGCCACTCCTTATACCAATATACATGAAAATGCAAATCAACCTGCTAATTATCAATTAAGACCAGATAGAAGAGTTATTCACCACTCTGGAACAATAACCTCTTTGAAATCTTTAATCTATCCTGTCTCTCAAGACAAACAAAAGGCAAAAAATATATCTTGGAAAAAATCAGATTTCCCACTAAAATAATATCTGAAATCCTCAAGTCTAGAGGGTGAGGCAGCAGAAATCCTATAATCTCTTCAAGATTTCTCTTTACCAGGGCTTTTTACACATATTTGTATGTCAAATGTAAGACCAAATGAAGGACTCCAAAAACTATGCAGATTTGATGAGTTAAAAACACTATATTCATATACATCCAAAAATATAAATCATGTACCAATTTCTGGATTTTTTTTCCACCGTATCCCTATTCCTTAAGAGCAACATCCCATTCTTCCTTTGTATGTTTGCTGAGAGCCTGACAGCATTGAATCTTCTGGTCTGCTTCAGCAGATGTTATATGACAGAAGGAGACATTGCTGTTTGACTAAAGCACACTTTCTTATGCCAAGCCTCATACTGAACTTCTGATGTTTACATCAACTTTTACTTCATGCTGGCAGAAATAAAACATTCTATACCAACTACCAAATAAAAATTTACAAAGAGGATTCGGGGTGGAAAAAAATGAACTGGTGAAATACGAATAAAAATTGGGTTTTGAAAGGTAGTAACATTTGATGAAAATTCCAACTTCCTTGCAAAAATTTTAGCTGAGCTACTAATAGCATAGTACATAGAAATGCATGATTAATTGTAGTTATTTCATCTAAAATGCATTACAATATATAGTAAAAATAAGCAAACTGACAGCTCCAAGATTATGCTTACTTTAATGCACCCTTCATCTTACATTTTAAATGACTGAAATCGTATCCATAAGTTCTGTTTATGCCTTCTTTATTAATGAGACATGGATTTAAATGGGCAACACTTTTTAAGAAGAAATGTGGTCATGTGTAGATTATAGCTCAAGACTTGTTAACCAGACTCTGAGAAAAATCATGCAAGTTAAAACTGACACAGTTCATTCCAGTAACTTTACTTTTGCTAACAAAATTTTAACCAACACAATATAGGCTTCAGCCAGATTAGTCAGAGGTCAAGATAAATTCACCTAGTGGAAGGAACAGAGGCTAAAGTATGTGCCTCTTCAAAGGATCTTGGATTCACCTGTTTATTTTACCAAAACATTGCAGAATTACTTTTAACTTGAATTATTTCTCAGTAAAGGGACATTTTGTCTATTCAAGGAAGATTTATTTTCCATCTCCTCTTTGTTGGAAAAAAAAAAAAATCCAAGTCAGCTAGTGAATGCTGCTTTGAATATTTTACGCAGAAAAAATGTAATAACCCACACCTAGAGATAATCAATACTCAGTAAAATATAGTACTCAGTAGGACTGGTTTAGTCTTTGTGCTCTTACTGTTTCATTTTTCGAGCCATCTGATGAAGAGCTGAAATTCAGTGACACTGCAAGAAGAGGTCATTTTCTGCCTTGAGAAGTTCCGTGTTAAATTTCAATTATTTTGCCACTTTGTACAACCGTCTTTCAGTCTTCCTTACATTCCTAGCACATGTAGGTGGCTAATGTCTCTTCACATATGTTTCACAGCAGGTTGTGAACTATTAGAGCACTTAACAACTAAAAGTTCTTTTCCAGTAGAGCATGTAAATGTGACCCCTGTTGGGGGATGTTCGTATAGTACCTGATAAGAATCACTTAATCAAGTACTGCATTGATAGAGGCGAACAGCAGAAGAAACTGTTCTTATCAACTCACATTACAAATTATAATAACAAAGCAGAAGTAAGCCACACCATAGGTGCATTTAAATGAAGCTATCTGTAGGACTGCCCACAATACCTGCTTCTTCGGCACCTTTTTTTTTTTTTTTTTGTGTGTGTGTGTGTGTGATAAAAAAGCTTGAGATTTCACACATTGTATTTCTTTGGATTTTTTAAACAGGTTGGAAAACCAAGACCAAACCTCCAGTTTTAGTTTGTTTGCAGGTTATGTTCAGGGGGATAGTGAAAGTGGCAGGATGAATGTGCTTCCTTCTTAGCTTGAATTCCTATCTTGGGTATGGGAAAGACACAATCAATGCTTGGCCTAAAACATTGCAGCAACTAGTTTTTCCATATCTCCAGTAATGAGGCTATATATGAATCTCAGAAACCTTGTGGCTCTTTCCTTGTGACTTTGATCTGAAAGGTCAGTCTATTCATATCCGACACTATTACAACCATAATTTCTCAGAAATATACTGGTGAAAATTCCTTCCTATTTCAATTACTTGTGTTAAAATTGAGCCTAGGATTCTGATATATATGTGAAAACTTTGTCTGAATATATGTGCATCCACACTTCCACAGATTTTGCGTATCTTCCTACATAAAAAAATCCCATTACTTTATGTTTTGTTTTGATCTTCTGTTCTTGGTTAAGCATCGATTTTCTGATTGCAAAGGCATGAGCATATTTACTGTGCGGCTTTGGGAGCTTTAAGAAGTTCTTGTTAACAAAGTCCTGGGTCATATGCTTCAATTACACATTAAAATAATCCCCAAAGTAAGAAAGAAAAACAAAGAATCCATGTAAGTTCTTAAAATCATAACATAAGTGATATCATAAATAAAATAGAACACCCTATAATGAGATCAGGAACATTTATAAAGAGAACTCAAAACAAACAAACCAACCAAAATCAAAAGCAAACAAACACAAAACCCCCCTAAGATGTTTTCCTGTGAAATTAAGGTAACAAGGATGTATCCTTCAAATAGAGGTAAAAATTCTCAGTATCAGAGGAGCAGTACAATACCTTGAGTGTGCTGCACTCTTCTTCAGCTATTTTATGCACATATTGACTTAGAATTACCTCTCCTAGTTTCCAAAAAAATTTTGTACCTGATTAGATGTTACAAAAATCCCACCAGGTAAGTTCTGAAAAGCAGAAATATCTAGTACTTTATTTCTTCTTTACATTATATATCAAATTAAAGAACACAACTAGCTCCTTTGCAGAGTCTTCATCTGCTAATTTGTGAGCTAACAAGTACGTTCATACAAAAATACCAAAACATCCTTCTTTTTTCTACTAATGTTTAACTGAAATATCAAGATAAACATTAAATTCTGGACAGAGTTTGAACTTAAACTGAAAAAAGGCCCTGTATTTTTTTCTCTGTAAACATATTTTAACTATCTCATATAAATGCAGAATATATTTTCTTAGATACTATAATAGTAGAATAACATTTGAAATTATTAGCATACTTTAAACAGAGTTTAGAATAAAGAGAATCTCGTTCTGTGCTACCATTTATGAACCTCACAACACTATATTAACAGCATGTTTCCCTCAGAAAGATGATCCCTGAGCACTAACATCATAATATCAGCAAAAAAACAGATAGGGTGGCAGAGGAAGGGTTGTGCTGATGTAAATACATAGCCATAAATTTATATTACAAATACAGGATTTCTTCTGAATACATTGTTTTTCTCTACTTTTGTCTCTCAAACCAAACAAACAAAAAACAAACAAAAACACAACCCAACAAAACAAAAACAAACAATCCACCAAAAGAGCACTAGAAAAACAGGTGTCATCTAGGTAACTAAAATACTTATGGGAGAACACCAACATCATTAGAAGGCTAAAAAACAAAATTGAAGGGATCAGGCAAAACACCAGCTTTGAAAACTGAGTTGTGTTACAGAGTCACTAAAGATATATGTTCAAATACTCCACTATATAAAACAGGGAAACATTTGGATTTCTGAGGTTGTTGATTCCAGTATTTCACCTCAAATTTGTGGTGCCCTGAAAAGCAGATTTACAAAACAAATTATTCTTCTTTACTTGTTTTACATTCCATTTCACTGACTGAATGAGCTACATGATTTTGGTGTTAATCTTGGTAAAGGGATAGTAACTGGACAAAAAGGAAAAACACCTAACTGGGTAGAACAGAAAAACCCTAAAAGTGACACAAGTGTTCTGGAAAAAAAAAAAAACAACTATAAAAATAGACAAGCAAAATAATGAAAACTCCTCCTAGTGCTGGAAATTTATGATTTCCATCTGAATGTTATACTCCCTGGTAAGTCTAATTTTATTTACCCTTCACATTTTATCCTGTGAAAAATTTTGATCTTGAAACTTCACTTTCTGAAACTTGTCTTTGCCTTCTAAAAAAACTCTGAGATTGAAAAAAGCAGAGCTTTGTTTAACCAGTCTTAGAAAAATAGTCATCTACAAGTCTTCCTTTTTATTACTGAATTTATTTCTGTTCCTTATTCCCCAAATGGTAAAGAATTAAATGTTATTTTTTTCTAATATTGGGCAAAGTACCATTCAGTATGGTCAAAATAAATCTCTGAAGAAGTTTGTCCTCAAAACTGTTGATCCTGGATTTTGGTGTTGAAAACCACTAGAAAAAAAGGCTCTATTAGTAATTCAGATGTATATGAAAAAATATTTTCCCCACTAATCCTGGGGTTTTTTTCCCCTTCACATTTGGTTCAACATCATCATCCAATATTAAAAGTATAAACTATTAATAGTGAGGATAAAGATAGGAGATGTTATTTTTTATTCTTCCTAGTAACAGTGTGTCTATCACTGCTCTTGAATCTGAGGAGCAACTTTCAAATAGATAAAGCAACACTGTCTACTGCTGATTTAGGAGCTGTTTGGTATGTTTGTTCATTTTAATTTTTTCAGTATCTAGTCCAGACACATTGATCCTTGGAGGGCTGCAGGGTATGTCTTGTACTACTCAATATTTCTTACTCCTTTTTTGTTAGTCTAACTTAAAGTTTTCGAAATTCTACTGGTCAATCTTAATTTGAACTTTGGTCATTCACATTCACAATTTATAAAGATGGTGAACATCTATTCTTATGCTGCCAATATTTGATTCACTAAGCTTCAACCATTATTTCAGAAATCTCATTTTGATCACAGATGATGCTATTTTTTCAAAATATTGTAAATTGTAGATACATTAACAGGAGTAATATTAAACAATTGAGCATACTTTAACACAAATTAAGATGAAGATTCTTGTTATCTAGACTGCTGTCACCATTTATTGCATTATGTAAGTGAAGATGAGAGTGGTATAAGAACGGCTATGAATAATCATCAGGAGTACTCCTAAGAATACTGTTAGTTGTGTGTTTGGGTTATGGGTTTGGGTTGTTTTTTTTTCTGTGCCAATTTGCCTAGGAAGTTTCTGCCATCGTATTTTTTCTTAATATTTGGTTTTGGTTGGGGTTGGGTTTGGGTTTTGTTTTGGTTTTGTTTCTGTTTTGGAGACAACACTGAAAGATTATTTACCTGTTACATTTGCTACTTAAAATATTGCTTTTTTCTCCGCTGATTTAAATTACTACCATTCAACAGTCAAATGAATAACATGATAGCAACATCAGAATGGGGTGCTGGTGTTGTAAATACGTGTTTCAGTGACAGACAAGCAGCCTAAAAGAATTGGAGGCTCTGTCTTCATACTGATATGTTAATGTCATTTTGATGAATTGACTCCTGCTGTAGTTATTTGGGGCTATTCATTGTGATTTAAAGGACAAAAGCATTTGAAAGCAATTCTTAAAAATCTCATCATTAATTTTGTTCCTTTTACTATGGAGTCATAAAATAATCCCGAACGACCCAACAGTTCTATAAGTATTTTGTTTCCAATTTATTCTATGTTTCTTTCTCTGGAAAGCTTACTAGCTCTTAGACTAAGAATACTTCTTAAGGTATCAGAAATTTTTATTGTCTTGTTAATCTTATTTCTCAAATTAAATTATTTTTGATGGTGTAAAGATTATTATGTAAGCTTTTGCTCATTGTGTAGGTTACAAATATGACAAAGCTCAACTAAAGTCTTTGAAACTAGTGTGTTTTCTTCAGTTAACAAGAAAAGGCACTCCAGAATTTCTGAGGGACTAGAGATAAGGCATATAATTAATATTAAGAACTTTATATCCAATTAACTTTGATAGCTTTGGTCTTCTCACCAAGGTGCTATTTGCCCCTTTCCTTTAATCTATAAGCTAAATATTTCAGCATTAAAAAGAGAAGTTTAAATTAAGGTGATATTTCCATAGTCATGGGTTGAAGCAAGGGGGAGAAAAACTAAAAAGAAACAGGAATAAAAAATTTCCCATTTTATAAACAATTTCAAGCAAAATATTAAATAAACTGTACTGAACTGGAAGATTGTTTTTCCCCTGATGTTGTTATGCGCTTCTGTTTGATCTTTTTTTCTTAGTTCTTTGCTTCCAGCAATGAACGGAATGATTTGTGGTAAATGCTGTCAAACTTAGGGACAGAAAGGGCATGTTTTTATTTATTCAGTTCAGATAATTGTGGTTGGGGTTTTTTTGTTAATACTTTCCCTGAGGAAAAGCTTACCAAGTTTGTTTTTTTTTTAAAGGCCCCCACATCTAGTATAATTTTTTAATTGTCTAATCATCTCAATAAGCTGCTTTTTGAAAATATTTTAGCTAATTTTATTTTAGTATTTCTGATATTTCCTTAGGTGATATTTAGCTCATGAATGCAGTCTCATAACAAATATGCAGGACATATGTCAGAAAAGTGAGGTTTTTATTCATTTTAATAATTGTACAGGTTAGATTTTTTAGTTAATTTTAACAGTTAGAAAACATTCCAATGTTTAAATATTATTTCATTGCTCTTTACAAATAATTTTCTGATCTATCCTTTGCTTTCTATCATAGTTCCATGGTATAAAAATCACTTTCTGAAACATTAAAGTGCTAAAGTTCTCACAGATTTGTAACATTTCATTTAATATGTCATCAACCCAAAAGGTATTACATTTTTATGTAGGAATTACATTTTAGGTCCCATTTTCCTTCCATGGCTAGGGTATCTAAGAACTGCAGGTCCCAGAACCCACATCATCAGAAGAGACATACAGAACAAGAGCAATCCCATCACAGTGATGTCATGTCTGGGCACAGTGTATTAGTTGGCTGATGATTATGGAGAAATGCTAGCTGAATGCTGCACAAGTTGTAAAAGAAGTGTTTTGATATAATTTATTAAGCCAAAAGAAATATTTTAAACTATTTGTCCTGTAGAATGTTGAAATACTGGGATATCTAGAGATGCTGAAATTCATGTGCCTCCATTCATTTTAGATACTTTTGAGGTGTACAGTCTTATCCAGAAGCAAAAAACAGAAATGAACTTGTCTATGTTATCCCCAAAGTGCCAATTAAGTAGTGCTAGAAGGTGTTTCACTCCAAACAAGTTCTTGTCACTTACAAGTCTTCCAGAAATTGTTTAAAATTTGTCATATTTTTCTGTCTGTGTTTGTTAAGATAACTTGCAATAAATTCTTTTGTTCTTTACTCTTTTTTAAAAAGTAGGCTATTAATAAACCTTCTTGTTCTAGATTACAATTTCCCATGACATTGGAGTATGGTTTTTTCACAGCTGCCGGTAGGATTAGGTGTCTATATAAAAGCAGTAACCTTGTTTATTTCTACTTCAAATGTTGCAACTCAGATTGTGTAAATGTACTTTGTTACTGTCTTATAAGTGCTGCACAGAGACATTTTTTGAAGCTGGTTTATAAAGTGATGTTACTTTGTTTTAAAGCTGGTGTTCTTAAAAACATGTCATTTAAACCTTTCTCTGGTGATAAGTGCATAGTTCAGATCCTGTTCACAAGTATCCTACAAAAGCATCAAACCTATTTCCCACATTCTTTACTGGCTTGCAGCAATATAATTTGGTGAGTTGACATTTGCTTGCCACCAGGAATGAACCAAACTGCTTTCTTACTCCCCTTCCTCAGCAGGACAGGAGAAAATGTACTAAAAAGCTCATAGGTCAAGATAAGGGCAGGAAAATCAATCAATGAGTACCACCATGAGAAAAAAAAAAAAAAAAAAAAAAGAAAAAAAAAAAAAATCTAACTCAAACTGGGGAAGATTAATTTAATTAATTGCTAGTTGAAAACAGAGTAGGATAGAAACAAAAGAGTGTGAGAAACTGAAATGAAAGAAAACACTTCTTTACCCCAATTCTCCTTCTTCCCATATTCAGCTTCATTTTTAAAACTTCTACTTGCTCCACACCCTGAGAAGTACAGGAAAATGAGGAATAGAAATTTCAGTCAGCCCATAAGAGGTCCTCTCTTCTACTTCTTTCCCACATGTTCTAGCATGATCCATCATGGGATCCCTCTTATGGGACAAAATCCTTCAAGAACTGCTCCAGTGTGGATCCTTTCAGTGGGCTGCAATGTTCAGAAAAAGAGTTCTGCAGTGTGGGACTCCCATGGGCTCTGACATTGACTCTCCATGGGCTGCAGTTATGAATATCTGTTCCAACATGTTTTTTCATGAACTGCAGGGAAATTTCTGCTCTGGAGATGGAGAAAATTCTCCCCCTCTTCATTCAGTAGCCTTAATGTCTTTCTTTCACATTTTCCTCATCCTTTTCTCTCACAGATGGTGTACATTCTTTTTTTACCCGTTATCAAATGTTTTATCACAGACGTGCTGTGCCGCCAACAAGGCTGACTGGATCAGTTTGAGTAGTGCCAGATCCCTATTGGAGCTGTTCCTTCTGAAATAAAAACAGCTCGTAGTGTCTTTTCACAGAAGCCACTCCTGCAGATCTTACACTACAGAAACCTTCCATATAAGCCAAAACGTATTATTGATTCAGTCTGTGCTTTCAGGTTTTTTCCCTCCCTTTTTTATAAAAGCATCCAGGATATAAAGTTTAAATCACAGCTTCACTCTTAGGCACAAAAAACCCAAAACCCTGAAAAAAACCAGTATCCTAGATGTTAAACTGATCCTTGGAATAAGAATAATTTCTTTAAAATTATTTTATAAATTATTTTTCTCCATAGTAAAAGAAAAAAAAAAAAAAAAAGAAAGAAAAGATGAAATTTTTATACCTTTTGATAGAACCAGACGAAGACTTTTTTTTTATTGTCTCCTAATTCTGAAAATAGTCCAAAGGAAAAAATTAAAAACAGGGGGATACAATGAGAAAACAATTAAGAATATCATTGACATACTCATTTCTTGGATACCATTGCAATTATCTGAAGTACTCTGGAGATTTATAATAAAATCTTGGATCACTTTAGCATGTAAAAATGATGGTGATATGATAAAAAAGATAAATAATTTTTACCAAAGTATTGGGTGATGGAGGAGAACTTAAGAACTTTAATAGCCAAAACTGAAATATTCTGGCAAGATGCTATTGTGATAAGGAAAAGCCTCACATCATTTCCATCTAGGCTGGTCTGGGATTCAGACTATTATTAACTCAAAGAAGATTTTATGTTGACAGACTCTACAGCATACACACACACACACAAACACAGTAAAAATGTATAACTACATTTTCCATTTTATGCTAAAAATCAATGAAAAACAGGTAAAACCCACTCTTATGTTCGAAAACATCTCTCAATAAAGACTTTATTTCCAAAAAAAGAAATCTTTTCGAATTCCTAGAGCTATGTTGTAATCCAGTGTATGAGGAGAAATAACAAGCAACTAGATAGCAGCTTGATAGACAAAAAAAAGACCCCTTTGAAAATGGGGAAATAATTTAGATCTGTATATTAATATGTATATTTAAAGAGAAAAACTTGTTAAAACACCAAACAATCTGTTAAACCAGCAAACAGGCAGAAAAGCAGAACCATACATTTTGTGCATCCATATAGTGCTTTTCTATACCCAGATATTGTATTTGAGGTGACTAAATGCATCCATTTTTCTTCTCTTGTACAGGGTGACATTTCTTCAGCACAATTTCTTCTCCACAGAAACACAAATTTTGAAATTTGCTATTTGTTTGTACAGAATTTCTCTGCATGTTGTGATATATTCATACATATTGTCAATCCACTGGGATAAAAAAAACCCACCTACATAATGCCTTCATCCCTAAAAGAAAATAAAATTGGTTGTATGCATTTTTAACTTGCATAGTAATATTTTTACAATTGAGGTCATCTCTGTTCTTTAGATCCTTCATTTGCTCTTTAAATCACATAAATAGGAGTGCTCACAGTTTTTACTCCAAATTCTTAATTTAATTTAAATATGTAACATCAATATACAGATAAAGAATTTGTGAAGCTGCAATATTATGTACAACAACTCTGGATGTCAGCAGTGTCTGAAGTTTTATTATCTTCTATCCTTGTATTGAAATTCTTATGGCAAGTTGCCAGCTGTTAAAGACTTGGATATATTGCTCTGGCTTACAAATTAAGTGTTCTGTCTGATCTTTGGCACAACAGATACCTCTGACACCTTTATTCATTATTTGCTGAGAATGTTTTTTAATCAGCATTCTTATTTTAAATGAAGACACTATTTCAGTGGCTCTGGTCTCCTAGCAACAAGTTTATTGTCACTGACTTTTGTAATTTCAAAAGATCTGTGTTCAGAATGGTTTTCATGGCTTTTAGTTCTCTGTATGGTATCACAGGCATAATACTTTGTTACCCCATATCAGAACTGATTTATTTTACTGCAACCAACAATATATCAAGCACAAGAATAACTTAAAATGACTACTACCTAAACTCATAGCAAACCGAATTCTAAGAGGAGAAGAAGAATTTTATTTTTTTATAAAGATCATTTTATAAAGATCATGCATTTAAGGTTTGTGTTTTGGTTAATTTGTGTTCTAAAATTTATCCTGTTGGATAAATAAGAATGAAGAATCATGTAAAAGAACACTGCACTTAGCTGTCATCTATTTTCAGAAATAAATTTAGCTCAAAATATTTTGCTGTTTACCTTTTTTTAAAGTAAAAATTACCTTTCTGGATTTGTTATTGCATGAAAAGCATCTGCACTTTTTAGTAATTAGAGATGCTGTGCTAGTTTTATCCAGATTTGATTTAGTTTTTTCTCACAATAGCTGGTATAGGGCTGTCCTTTTGATTTCTGCCAAACCCAGGGTTGGTAATTCAGCAATGTTTTTGTTACTGCTGAGCAGGGATTTCACAGAGCCAAGGTCTTTCCTGCTTTTCACACCACCACATTGGTGATGATGTGGGGGGAGGCTTGGGAGCTTGGGAGAAGACACAGTTGGGACAGGTGACTCAAACTGACCCAAGGGATATTCCAGACCGTGTGACATGATGTTCAGTGTATAAAGTGAGGACAAGAAGAAAGAAGGGGGGACATTTGGAGTGATGGTGTCTTCCTCAGTCATCATTACATGTGATATGGCCTTGCTCTGCTGGGGATGGCTGAACACCTGCCCATCCATAGGAAGGTGTGACTCCCTCCCATGTGTGGCTTTGCTTGTGTGCATAGCCTTTGCTTTCCCTATTAAACTATCTCATTCATGAAGTTTTGTAATTTTCACCCTTCCAGTTCTCTCCTCATCCCTACTGGTGGGGGAGTGAGCGAGTGGCTGTCTGGGGCTGGGCTGCTGGCTGGGATCATGACAGATGGGATTAGAATAGGGTTTGTCAGAAGAGATTTGGTTGAGTTCTTTTCCCCTGGAACAGATACTACTAGTTTGTATAATTGCAGTAGTCATCAAATATGGATTTAACATAAAGGCAAATCTTTGTGAAATCTACACCTTGACCTCCAGTACTTATATTTCTAAAGAAATTTTTCAAAGTATGGAGTAAAAAAAATTTTAAGAGGACAAACATACTATATGATTAACTTGTTATTGAGCTACTTGAATTATTTTGAAAATGCAGAATTATTTCTCAATTTAAAAGGAACAGTATAGATTACAGAAATTTTCATTATTCCATGATTTATGTGAGCTAACTGAAGTATACACTCCTTTAAATGAAGAAAATGTATAGAAACAAAGTGAAAAATAGTATAGTTGATGTGAACAAACAAATGAACTGTCTTTCCATAAGGAGTGCATAAACTAATTACTTTGGAAAGGCTGGACAGTAAACCATAATTTTTCAAGAAATGATGTTATGCTTTTGATATAATTGTAAATAGTGTTCCTTTTTCATCCTAAATTATGTAATAAAAGACATGCAGAAGGCTTTGGAGAAAATGTAGATTAAAAAAAATTAAAAAGAGGGTCTATGAAATGATTGATTGCATCTTTCCCAAATTGAGGACATATTCTTTTCATATCACAGAAAAATCAGTACAGTAATGTTAGAATATCAAACTAATCAGCAGATGAACAGTCTAGAAGAGAGCTACAAAGTGAAAGGTAATCTATAAAGGAGAAAGAGAGAAACTGAAAGGAATTAGTGAAGTACGGAACATTCAACTCAGACAGTATTCAGATGGCAAGAAAGGAAAAAAACAGCTGAAATATACTCTAAATATCTTTCACATGTAAGCAAAGAAATTGTGTTGAAACTACCTAAAAGAGCAGAATAATAACTAGGGGGTAGTAGATGTAGAGGGGGTAAAAATAGAAAAACATACACACGTAGAGTAAAAACCCCAACAGCAACAAAACAAGCAAACAAAAAAATCAGAAAAACCTCAACAAAGTCCCTGATAATTATGAGAACACAAATATCACCTGAGACAAATGTAACACAATTCAAAAGAAACTGATTTGTTTTACTTATTTGCGTGTGTATGCAAATCAGTGGATTCTCTCCCTTCAAGTCAGAACTGTAATGGTATACAGGCAAGAAAAAAACAGGGACAGCTGTCTGGGCATTAATAGCAGTGTCCACCTTAGTGTCTGGGCAGCAAAGGGAGATGAGAAATAAAACCTATTATGGAATATTAATTGTTATGTTTACAAAAGTCTTTATCACTATACAAAAATAAATATTCATAATGGGTGTTGCTGCTTACCTAGAAAAATTAAAATAAGAAAAATAAACTGGAGGGGGAAAGGAAGTTTCTGGAAATCACATTTCATGGAGAATTTTCCATCTAAAATAGTTTTAAGCAATAAAAAAATGCATTATTTCCCATTGCAAAGTTTTTTTTGGTCATCAAAATTCCTCCCCACAGTCCCCATACCAAGTGGAATTTACTAGGCTGGGGTGTAGATTCAGGCTCCGTTTTCCTTGTTATATGAGAGAAAAGCAAATAAGATATATGAAATCTAGCTTTTCCAATCCTGAGTTGGTGTCAGATTTCCAGCATGAAAACACATCTGTTTTTTGAGACTGAAACAAGTTTTGGGGCAAGTTTATGTTTTCAAATGGGATTCTGAAAATTTTCTCTTTTCTATCTTCTGTCTCTGATATGGAAAGACTAGATTCAGTATCTGGTATACTTCATGAATCAGAATCGTTGACCCCAGTGAGTCAACTTCAAATGGTTTAATGTAAAATCAGAATTTATGCAAAAAATGCTGTAATAAAAACAACTGGGAGCAATAAGCTGCAACCCACACAGTGAGAAATAAAATTGTATGGGTGTGTTAGGGAAGCTAAGGGCTTTAGTAAGACCCCATTTGCTATTGGTGTTATGAAAGTTGTAATCTATTTATAAATGAATCCCATTGTTCCTTAGTCCATTTAGGCTGGTGTACAACTAATTTTGCCTGGGGCAGAGTTAAGTTTCCTCACGGTAGCTTGTACAGTGCTATTTTTTACATTTGTGATGAGAACAGTGGTGTTAACACACAAGGGTTTAGGTGCTGCTCAGCAGTGCTCACAGCATAAAGGCCTTTTCTGCTCCTCAGACTGCCCAGCCAGGAAGGTGGCAGGGAGAGGGGACAACTGGGACAAATGACCCCAACTGCTCAAAGACATATCATGTGGCATCACACTCAATGGTGAAAGCTGGGGTAACGAGCGAGAAATGTGGAAGCTGAGTTAACACTGCTTGTCTTAAAGTAGAAACGAGATGAGGAAGACTAAGTCTCCCCTGGAATTAAATCTTATCAGGGATGTCAAGGGCAACAAAGGGCTTCTTCAAATGCATCAGTAACAGAAGGTAAACAAAGGATAATGTGGGACTATTACCAAACAAAGGGGGCCCTGGTAACAGAGAATGCCAAGAACGTAGAGTTACTGAATGCTTTCTTCACTGACAAGACCAGGACTCAGAAATCTCTGACCCAGCAAACTAGGGAAAAGAAATGGTGGGAGGAAAACTTTCCTTTGGTTGGGAAGGATTGGATTAGAAAAATATGGGAAAACATGTTATCCACTAGTCCAGAGGCCTTGATTCTCAATATCCACAAGTGCTCAGCATCCATGTGCTCACAATGATGAAGCTGCTCGTGATCATCTCTGAAAGGTCATGGCCATCAGGAGAGGTTTCTAAGAACCTCTGAGATATTTTCAAGAAAGCAGATATCATCCCTGTCTTCAAAAGGGCAAGGAAGGCGCAGGGAAAAACTGGCCAGTGATCCGCATCTGAGTCCCTGGAAGAGTGTTGGAGTGCCTCATTCTGGAGGCCATCTCATTCATGTGGATGACAAGAAGGTGATCAGGAGTGGTCAGCATGGATTCTCTGAAGGCAAATCATGCTCAACCAACCTGATTGCCTTCTACAATGAGACAACCACATGGATGGATGAAGGGAGAGTAATGGATGTTGTCTAGGTCTTCAGCAAGGCTGTGACACTGTCTCTCACAACCTCCTCACAGGCAAACTCAGGAAGTATGGACTGGATGAGTGAACTGAGGGGTGAATTGACAACTGGTTGAGGGCAGATTCTGGAAGATTCTAGTAAGTGGCACAGGATCTAGCTGTGCCTGTCAGCAGTGGTGTTCCCCAAGGGCCAACACTGGCCCCAGTATTGTTTAAGTTATTCTTCAATGACCTGGATGAAGGGGCAGGTGCCTCCCCAGCCTGTTCACTGATGACACAAAGCTGAGAGGAGTGGCTGATACCCCAGAGAGCTGTGCAGCCCTGCAGAAGGACCTCCACAGGTTGGAGAGATGGGCAGAGAAGGACTAGATAAATTTTAATAAAGGCAAGGGCAAGGTCTTGCACTCAGGGAAGGACCCCCCCCGGAAGGCTCCAGGACCTGCTGGGGATTGACCTGCTGGAAAGCAGCTCTGCAGGGGACTTGGGAGTCGTGGTGGACAACAAAATGTCCATGAGTCAGCAGTGCCCTGTGGACCATGAAGATGAAAGAGCTGGGACCGTTCAGTCTTGAGAAGAGAGGACTGAGACTGGACCTTATCAGTGTATGTGACTGTCTGAAGAGGGGCTTGTTTCCAGGCTCTTCACAGTGGTGCCCAGCAACATGACGAGAGGCAATGGGCAGAAACTGATGCACAGTAAATTCGCCCTGAACACATGGAAGAATGTCTTTACTGTGTGGGTACCTGAGCACAGGAACAGATTGCTCATTGAGGGTATGGAGTCTCCCTCACTGGAGTTATTCTGGAACCTGAAAACAATCCTGTGCCATGTGCTCTGGGATAACCCTACTGGAGCAGGGAGGCCGGACCACACAACCGCATTGTGGTTTCTTCAAAATTTACCCATTCTGTGACTCCCTGATTTTGTCATGGACCCCTGCTTTACTGGAGATGGCTTAACTCCTGGCTGTTGATCAGAGGAGTGAACAAATTCCTTGTTTTGTTTAAATGCACACACAGATTTTGGATTACTTACAAATGGTCTTTCTCTTAACCTATAAAGTTTCTCACACTCTTCTGGCCCTCTTTCCCATTCATCTAGGGGAAAGTGCACAATCAGCTTTGTGGGGCTTAGCTGCCTACTATGGTTAAGCCACAATGCCTGGTCTTCCATCCTCATCTGATTAATTGATTTGTACTCTCTTTAAGTCTTCTGAAAATCTTTCTTTGCCATGGAATTGGTGCTGAATGAAGAGGCAGCCAGTTTTATCCTAGAGGGTAGATTGAATTGAGTCCACTGAAATCAGAAAAGGGTTTTGATATTGATTTTGAGGGGGAGCTGGAATGTCACTCTTTTTAACAAACAGCTTATCACTGTGTTTTCCTTCTAATGACTCAGTTGAACAGGAAAAAAAAAAAAAAAAAGCTTTCTCCCAGAATGCCATTTTCTTTGGAGAATTGTTTTTTTTAGGGAAGCCATAAACAAGATTTGTACATCCTGATGCCGAGGTGTAAAAAGTATCTTTCTAAAGTGTCAATTTGCCACACAAACATGTTGTTTGCTTCTGGTGTAGGTTGTTTTATTTTTATTTTCCTTTACAGTAACCATGCATTGTGCTCTTTCCCCAAAGTTTTAAATCATAAAATTTAAGTTCTAAAATAGATACTGTTTTATAAAATGAAATAATCAGCAATGTATTTGCCATGTATAAAATACTTATTTTATTTTTTTTGAGATTTCAGGACAGATGATATAGGAACTGAGTAAAAAATGCACTCAGGATTGAAGACGCCTAAATATTACTCAGGGCTTGAGATTTCTTACTTTATCATTCCTTAATTTAAGTCAGAAACCAAATAAATTTTGGCCCAGTTTTTTAAATTAAAATGTATTTGAACTGTAGCTTAATTTTATGTTTTTATGTCACAGAGCACTGCATATTTTATTTAAAAAAATGTTTGCACAAGTTTTAGAATTTTCCTAGAAACCTATTCTCATGTACCAGTCATAATGTAAACCTGTGAAAAACGCCACTAAAAATCATGACTTTATTCACCCACTTAAAATAAAGTGAAATTCTGTTTCTTCATGAATTAGAAAGTTTATCTTCAGGGTTAATAGTTAATGTTATTTAAATATATGCAAGAAAGTCTCTATAGTGTATGTGGTTAGAGTGTGAAGTTCTATTTAAGCACATTATGATAAAACTCAATTTCTTTGCCCACAAAATGTTTTCTGTTTCTTGCTTTGCTTTTGTTTGATAGCTATTATACAGCAATAGGTCTTACCCATCATGCTATTATTATATGCTAATTGCAATCAAGCTTTTTGGAGCTGTGTGGAGATGATGGTGTATTTGCATTAAAAAAAGATTTTGTGATAAATTGCTTTTGAATATTGTACATTGTCATATGATGCATCCTTCAATTACCCGTTAAAAGAGCGATGCGAACTTCCTAGTTACATTATTGAAAAACACTAAACAGCATAACAACTTAATGTAAAATAGCTTGGAAGGTATTTTTAATCATACTCCAGAACTTGAATAAATGGTATGTAAATAAGCAGATGATAAAGAGGTAAAAGTAACATAACAAGATTGTTTTTCTGTTAATATATTTAGCATTTTCTACTCTGTGACCCCTGCCTGATGTGATTCATTGTGAAATCCATTTGTAATTTGTCTGTTACTTTTATAAAACTGTTATTGACAAAAGAAGATTGGCAAGAGTGCATTAAAGTAATATTTCAGAAACTGAAGAAAAATAACTTTCATGAAAACAGCTCTAACAGAAAGTGATCAGAGTCATGGTAGTGAGGCAATCTCCAGTGTAAAAGAGAAAGGAAAATATGTTTATCTTAAAGGTTGGGTGTCAGCTGTCAAATTCTTTCTGTCTAAAACTAATTTTAAGTACTAAGCATTCTAAAATGTCATTTGCTTTAGCACAAGAGGAGCTGTGAAAGAACAATAATATTGGCTTTCACAATCACAGCTGGGGGCACTACAACTAACTAATTTTTATGCTTTCAAATGTACATGTCAGTAAACATGAAGTGAAAGTTATTAGAAGCAACATTTTATTTTTAGTAGTGACTGTAACAACTGGAAAAGTGGAAGACAGTGAGTGGTGGTTTCTGCAATTAACCCATCAGAATCATTGCAGAAATCAATTCTTTCCTTTTCACTTTGTGTTTCTGTTTGTTTGTTTCCTCTAATTTCTGCCTGTTTACTGCCAAAAACATATCTGCTTCTTAATCAGGTGGGATAGAAGAAGTGTTTTTGCCTCTCCAACTCTCTTGATACTTTCTAAATTAATGATTGCTGTAGCTTATAGTAAAAGATGTTAATTTGCCTCAGCTAGTTGGACAAGAAAATAAACCTTATTTCTTCTTAAAGCAGAGAACATAAGCAAGATACTTGTCAGTTCTCAAGATCTGGCAGCAAGGCACTAGTCTTGTATTGATGTGGGGAGGGAAAAAAGGAGTTTTGTGTTTGTCATTCTTGCAGAAAGATCGAGAAATCATAAGCCTTAAGAAGGGACAGTGAATGCACAGTTGTTATTATACAGAGCTAATTCAAACCTACCTTTTTAATTTTTTTTTTCTGTTCTGGCTGGGCTTTGGGTTTTGTCTGATTAGGTGGACATTGTTATTCTAAGACAGCTCTTTTTAATCCCATTTTCTATCTCCAAGGGTTATCACAAGAAAAAAACCTGCTCAGTACATGTAATTTGAACCAAATCAGGATGAGATCTGTCCACTGATTTATTAATGACATGCAGTTAAGTTACAATAACTGAACTATGCATGCAGGATCAGTATGAATCATACAACAGGTATACCACAATACTAGACTGTAACAAAACCATCTAAAATTTTCTGCACACCTTTTGTACCTAATCTTCAAATGGTCCAATCTCACACATATATTCACAGACACAATTGATCATGGGGGCTTCCTTCCCTATGAATTCCACCTCTTCACACCAAAACTAATGCACCCATTCCTGGAAGCATTACATCATGTGCAGCTACAGGCATTTTCATGCCAACATTATCCTCTGCTGCAACAATTTTCCCTGTTCTTCTATACACCTTTGCAAGCTTAATGTCACGTTTAAATCCTCACTTTTTATTCTGACTGATGGCTTTCTTACTCTCTACCATGATCTGTTCAGGAAAAACCTTCTGTCAGGAAATTTCAATCTTTTCATCATATTTAATGTTGTCCACTTGAAGTCTTAGTGCACTAAATGAAAATGTGCAGTATATGAAAATACTGAAAACAGTGACTAAACCATAGTCAGATTTTAAAGCATTAAATTAAAAAATTAAAATAAAATAAAATAAAAATTGGTATTTATTTTTTATTTTGAAAGGTCAGTATTAGTTTTTGAACTAGTTAGCATGAAAATTCATTAATTTTTTTTCCTTTTTACAATGTCTTTACATGATTTAAACTGTAAAGTTGATTTTAAGTGAATTTGAAATGGTCTTATTTAATTTAATGTTTTAATAGAGACAGAAAATCTGTCTTTGGGACTATGAAGGGCTTTTGTGGATATCAGGTAGTGACAAAGAAGCAGAATGAGTTTATGACTGGTCTGTTTTAGCAGAATGGTTGCATAAAATTTTATGGGGGATGGAATTTGATATGTATGATTATAACAATAATACATATTGTTGTTGTTTAATGTAAACATTTGAATTATAAATCAAAGGAATAAATACAACTGTTATGTATAATGTATAGATCTTCTACAAGGATAAATGATAGCCCTTTTTTTCATGATTTGCATCTTGCCTTTACAAACATATGACCTAAATCTGAACATCTAAAAAAAATGCAAAGGAAACATTAGTTTATTTATTTGGGACAATCATATATTGTTTTCTAAAGACACATCTATAAAATATGCATTTATTTATAATACAATTTAAAAAAACCTCTGTGCATGGAAAAGGTCATACTTAGAAATATGTTCTACAGAGAAAAAAAAAGACCCTCATTCATAACTAAAAATCTTGTCTCAACAAATTAACAGAAATATAAAAAATTGTTTTTTCAAGAAAATATGCAAGATATATCTCCACAATGGAATTGTCATTATTATAAGTAGTGGACCAAACTGTATCTGACATATTTTAAAATAAATATATCTTTTCAGCCCCTTTTTCTATCTGACTCTATCGAGACACTTCATAAAGCAGTGCTTTTATAATTACATAAAGAAATCCCTTTTTTTTTGTTGTTGTTCTTAAATCTCCCCTTTTTTATGCTATTTTTTTGTAAAAACTATTTTTATTTACAATTATTAACAAATTAAAATTGAGTTTTCTTTCTTGTGTTGCTGAAGTTGAATTTGAAGTATGTATTTGAATGAGGTCCAAAATCACAAATCTGAGAAAATCCAATGTCAGTTGTACCTTTATTCTTAGTGTTTCACACCACTGCTGCTGAGCCAAATATGAAGATTTTCCCCATGTATTGTCAAAGTCTTTCATCCTACTTCCTTTTCTCACAGACATTTTTCCTCCAAGATCAATATTTTTCATTTTCTTCTGCTTTCTAGATGTCTTTTTGCCTTGCTTGTGCGTAGAAGCTGAGTCAAAAGTGTATTTTCTGACTACCTTGACTAATAAAGGATGTTACTGTCTACTTCAACATATAGAAATTTCCAAGTTTTAACGTATTTATTTTTTGAAAAAATTGTGCTATACCAAGCACAGATTAGGAAGACAAAGAAGTAAAGTTGTAACAGTATTAAATTTCTAGTTTCATTCATTTAAATTTAGTAGATCCATTACAATCTGTAGTCTATCCTAATTTTTAAATTTTCTTCACTTAATTTCCACTTCAGTAAAAGTTGCACAGTAGGAGAAAAGGTGCTGCTCCTTTTTTCTATCAAGGACTAAAACTGAAAAGACTACTTGAGGGTCTGTTCATCAAAATCTAATTTATCAAGAGGGTGAGACAAATCACTTTCTGGATGCATAAGTCCTTTGTTACCAACATAAAAATTCATCTAGACAAATAATCCAGATGCTGCTAAAACAACAAAACAAAGTTTCTACATACAAAATGAAAAACTGGGGGAAATACGCCTCCTACTTCTGAACGTTATCGCAGCAATGCTCACATCTTACCCAAATATTCAAATTTTCCTTGTTCATATTCATCATTCAGACACACGAATTTACTCCAGAAGATGACAGTCCCTCTTCCATAAAGTCCCTTCTCAAATCAAAGAAATCCTTCAAACTTCAGTCAGCATGGCCCATATTGATTGATATACTTTTCACATAATAGAGATTTTATAGCTGAACCCAGACAGAGGAGATTGGGGTAATTTTGTGGTTTAATTAAAATCTAAGTGCTTAAACTGAGATTCTGGGTAATGACTGGCAAAAAAAAAATACCCCCAGCCTTTATTAGGCATAGGAAAGACAGGTACTGCTGCTTCAATTTCCTGCAATTGCTGACCCTTTAACTTTTGTGCCTAATCAGAGGTATAAGCCCTGGCCCCACCCCTGGCATGCGCTGGTACATGCACACTGGTACTTTGCACACTCTCACACACACACTCTTACACAGACCACTGTACAAACACCTTTTTTTATCTACTGGCTGTCTGAATCCAAAAAACACCTGGAACCTTAGGGCTAAATGTGTCACTACAGCTGTCTAGACCAAAGTTCAGGATAGAGAAGACAATTAACTGGGGTACGTTTTGAATTAATTATTAATTTATTGAAATAAATCTATTACTTTGAAGTCCTAATTTGTTTGCCTCAGACTTTCAGGGAGCTTTGTCACCTCAGCTGCCCAGGATGAGGATCTCATATCTTTGCAAAGCCTACCAGAAGTAGTGTTTTGCAGTGGAGGGCAGCAGTAGGTGTGCTCTCCACAGTGAGAACACAAAAATCGCTCTGGCCTCCTGATGGTGATGAGGAACCAGAGCACAGCTTCACAGCGGCAGCTTTTCAGGCAGTGAAAAAGACTGCTGCCACTTGAGGCCAAAAAGCTGCAAAGAGTGTTTTCTCTCCTCCATTCAGAAAAATTTTTGATTGTTATTCATACTGATTTTCCCTTTCAGTGGTGCTGTTCACTATTAAGATTTAATAGGGTTGAGCAGTAATTCTCAATGAATATATGCTTTCTTTTAATTTAATTTTCTTTCCTTTCTTGGAAACTAAACTCTTCAAAATGGCAATACTTCACTTAAGTCCCTGTACAAGGCAAACTAGAAACTGAAAAAAATTTCATGTGTAGTGTAATGAAAGTGTATTTTTTACAACAAAATATATAGGTTTTTTTCTGAAAATCAGAGCTAAGCCTATTTAAGAAGACTTTCTATATCTAAATTACTTGCTTTCAAGCTTCTTTGGAAAATATACTGCTTTGTTCTGTTTTGAGATTAAGAATGTTACTAATAATCCTCAGAAATAGAACAATGGAAGATGGGAATTTGTGGCATTTGGCAATGAATGATAAAGCCTGTATGTTCTTGTTTTTGAAAATACAAAACAAACTCCATCATTCATTTAGGGCACAGCGAAGAACACAATTCAAAAAGAAAAAGTAAAAGGGCCTGCAGCAGCAATATTGGTCTGGCCATTTCTTTTTCAGCAAAAAATAGCAATAATTTATAAGGATGGGCTGTGTATGAATATAAGAAATGCCATATCAGAGCAAATAGATGTTCTGCCCAGGACAATAATGTTCTCTCAATGACAGCAGATGCCAGATGTTTCAGAAAAAGGAACAAAGCCCCTACAAGGAAACTCATTCTGAAAAATGATTTTTTGATTTATGTAGCCTGGAAATGTATATTGCTTTCAGTGCACTCCATCTTAAATTTTGTTGTGCCAAGCCAGCAGCCGTACTGTTCTGAATATGGCTGCAGTTTTCTTATAGAATATGCATATTTTAATCCTACTATTTTGTGCTGTTTTCTTTAACACTGTAGCAGATCGTTGAAATTCAAACCAAATCTTTTGATATGTGTATATGGGACATAACATTGTCATAGAAATGTCTGCCAGATTTTTGAAGATTCTGATACAGAAGGCACTGGTGATTGATACCATATCGATACAGATATCATACAATACCGACTGTCTAAAAATGACAGAAAAATTTGCCATTTTTGTCCCTCAGAATTGCTAACAGTATTCAGAAGAAAAAAAAAAAATAGACAAAAGTAACACAAAATAGAGAAGGTCTGCCTTGATAGGACATAGAAATTTACATTTTTTAAAATAAAGATCCTATACGGTCGAATTTTTAAGCCAAAAATACAAGCATCTTAATTCAAAATGCATGTGGGTGAATACAAGATGATAAAATGTAATTTCTTCTCAAACATGACTAATCATTAGTCCACAAATTGAGTACTAATCTATAGTATTATAAACTGTAAATTACAAATATAATAATAAATTTTGGTGGAACTACAGATTAATTTTTAAATAAATGTCATGTTATATTTTTCATGCAGCTCAAATTCTCAAATTTCTGCATCTCAAATCCTCATGTAATTTTCTTCCACTGAAAAAACCCAGCTTTGTTCTGTTTACATATAAGAAAGTTTTCTTAAATTTCCTGCAGGATTTTAGGAGTATCAGTTCAATTGAGACTTCAAAATAACTTTCTGATACACTTTTCTGTTACTTATACCACATTCTTAGGTCAGATCCATGGGAATTCCTTTAAGCTTGGAGAAGTTGGAAAAGCATGAAGCACTGGATTTAACTACAAGACACATATTAATATAAATTATCTGAACAAGAACTGGCAATTCTTTAGTAACTTGATGGCTTAAGTACAGATCCAGTTGGATTATATGAATTTGTGCATACACAAATGTATTTCTGACAGTTGATTGGTTGGTTGGGGTTTTTTAATGCAATCTGTTGCAAAAGCCAATCAATACAAGACCTATTAGCAAAAAAAATGAGCTTACAGTCCTGCTCCTTCCAGAACTGCAGATTGAGGCTTTCTAAAGAAGCCATTCCCCCGCTGTTACTTCAGTTCACTGGTGTTAGCTTGGCCAGTCTTTCTATAATTTTGTCTAAAAACAGAATATAAAAATTCCAAAATATCCGAATTGTCTTTAAAAGCTTCTTGTTTTCAAACCACTGATTGAAGTCATGAACTTCATAAATACATAAATACAAAGAGTTACCAAAGGCAGTAGCAGAATGGTGGCTATTTGACACATCAACCAGTCCATTTCTGAGAATGGAAGCACTTCTTTTTTGTGGGATGATGATAATGTAAAGCCCTTGATTGTGTTTAGTGCTTATGAATAAGACATCCTATATGATTCACTGTATATCCTTTATAAACTTCATCTTCCTAAGCTGAATTTGATTGTGATTTGGTATCTTTTTTTCTCATTAGGAAACACATTGAGGTGAATTGAAATAATATCCTTCAAACAGGTTGTCACTGGAATTCTTGTAGTGAGGAAGGAATATTTTTTTTTTCTTCCTGTTTGTTGTTCATGAGATGAAAATTATGGCCTTAAATGATAGCAAATAAGATTTCAGGCCAGATATAATGAAAATATTCTAAAGATCAGAAAATTTTAAGAAATGGACTAGGTCACCTGGGAAAAGTGTGAACAATCTACTAGTGGAAGATCTTAGGTCTTGAGAAAAAAATTCTCAGGAATTTTTTAGTTTGTTTACAGTCCAAGGTCACTATTCTCTTCCATTGTCCTCTGACATGACTTCCCAAACTATTTTCACTTAGGTCTTTTATACATATACGTCAAACAGTGATTTTAAAGTCTGAAATAATTATGGTGGTGTTCTTCTGATTTGTGTTTTTTATTTTTAATAAATATACAAAAATTTAAAAGAGTAGAGACCATCCAATTTGCTTAAAAGTAATTTTTTAAGTAAACACTGTTTCTGAATGATTCAATGAATCATTGAATAATATTAGCAGTTACAACAATTTGTACAACAAGAACCATTATTTTTATACAGCTACATTAAGAGGCTCATATTAATTGTGATATTAGAGCAAAAGTTATTTGGTCATAACTTTGAATTCTGTTTCACACAGAATTATGTGTTGAAAAAAAAAATAGATATATAAACATTGCATAGAATTATAAAACACCCAGGGGACTTAAATTACATGAAAAGTTTAGAAAAACTTACATTTGTCTCAAGACAAAAGGTGTTAATCACTCTTCTCTAGGTGTTAAGAAGTCACATGACTGATTGATTTCTGTAGAGACCCATGGATATGAATGACTAAAAAAAATTAAAAAAACAAAGAAAAACAAACAGGTAAAGAAAGATAGATGTAAATGTCCTTATACCTGATGTAAAAGAAAAAGGAAATCTGGATATTAAGCCACTGAGCAAAATCATTAAATAATGCAATAAGCTGTCACTCTTACCATGTTTTCAAATTGTTTTCCAGATCTTGAGATCAAGAGTTTATCCTTTAGAATCTCTGAGATAATAGATTAGAAGATTTTATAATGTATTTGATGAGATTTCAAATTATCATTTTCATTTCCCATGCAAGAAATAACACATTGTTTTTCCAAGTAGTAAAAGACACAGTGAAGCAAAATGAGACAAGAAAATGACTCATGGCTACCTTTGCTGGAGAAATAGAGAAACTGCATTTGAAACAGAGGAAATGTCAAAATATAATGAGTGCAGAAGGAATGAACAGACATAGGCACAATGAAGAATCCTCAGGAATAATTTACAGCTCTAAAAGTTCTGAATCTGGCCATAGTTTTCAGCCATGGTGTCAAATATATGCTGTTTTCTAGGTTATGTTTGTCTGATTAAAAAAAAAGTACTTGAGAGCAAAATAAAAAATGCATCAGAAAAAAAAACATGGAAAAACAAAATATAAAGTTAAAAACATCATACATTGTTTTATTACAAATTATTTTTGTAACAATTATATCTGTAGGATATAGACACACTGTATCTTCATTTGTGATTCTCTCTAGCAGGCCGTTTGTGATTCTCTCTTGCAGAGATGGTATTTGAATCAAGTTCTCCCTCAGATGGTATTTGAATCAAGTACTTATGTCACAAGTAAAGTAAATTAGCAAGTTTTGCATTTTTAACGTTACAATCCCTAAAGTTTGAGGAGCAACAAACACATCATCAATTTTAATTCGACTCTGAATCTTGTGTTTACTGTAGCTGGCCTTCAGGGAACAGAGCAGAAATTGGGTGTGGGGGCATTACTTCTATTTATTTAATCTATTTTCTTGGTATTGCTATTCTTTCCCACCTGTTAAAAGTAGACCAACCACAAATCACCCCACCCGTACAATTATGAAATAAGTGATTTGTGGAAAGCATATAGGTGTACAAATACACACATGTATGCAAAATATATGCATATAAATACCTACCTCTCTGTCTCCATAAGTAGTTTGCAACAACAAATAACATATTTTCCCAGTAAAATTTGAGGAATTAAAGGAAAGGTACTTAATTATTCTCTTATCCAGGTTAGCTGTATCCAGGCTTCAACTGTGCTCCTGCTCATGTAACAAATGCCACAGCTTAGCATATAATTTGTGTCTCAAAGCTGTGCCTTAGATGACACAGTCTTTTGAAATATTTTTTTAAGTAACAATAATGAGCAACTGTTTTTCTGTAATAGCCCTGGATTTCACAAGGAAATTGTAATATGTTCATTACTTTCTCAGTCCCCTCATGTGACAATCCATCCAACTAGCTCACACTTCACTACCTTCCAGACAGGTTCGTATTAACAAGCTTGTCTATTGATCTTTTGAATGCAAAAGAACTCCTGATGATATTGCTCAGATTCCATTCTGCAACATTCTAACATTGCATCCTACATTCTAATGTCAAAGTTTTGAACCTAGGTTTATAACCCATCCAAAAGCGATTTTCATTGATTGTATTCCAAGAACAGACAAGAGCCCAGCTCCAAAAGACTAGAAAACAAAGTAAGAGTGGAGATATAATTACTTGCTATAAATAAAATAGGGGGTAAACACTGGGGAAAGACAAAAACTAATTAAGCCAAAGGACAATACTGGCACAAGAGCACATGAGTATAAAACTGTCATGAATAAATTTAGAATTGAAATTAGTTTAAAGTTTCTAGCCCTTAAAAGACTAAGGATTAGCCTTTCAATTAGAATAATAGAGAAATAAGGTCTAGACAGTTTTAAAATGAAGCTAAGGGAGAGAAACACTGTCTAGTTGCCTGCATTAACAGGAATATAAATTCTGTGTCCAAATAATTTTCGCCCAGTTATCTGTCACTATATACATCAACACTCAATCTGTTCATCAGCTGATGACAGTTTCAAAGGCTAAACCATTTAATCAACTAAATTTTGGCTCTTAGAAAAATAATTTCCTGTAGATTCCTCAGAAAGTGCAGAATCAATTCTGTTTTTCTTGAAATTGTAAATAAATTGTCAACTAAATTCATCAATGCAGAGGTAAGTGTGAAATGCGGATCTTTTACACAGCTTATTTTACATGTATTTATCCCTCTTTCTATCCTGCTTCCTAAGACCATTTTAATGATCATTCACTAATTAGTTAATTAAAATTAATAAATATATTTACTATTATTGGTTTATGTATCTGCTCCAAATTCAGTAAGATTTCTGGAAAAATCCCAACCTTTTCCAAAGCAGGTTTAACAAGATCAGACATTTGAACACTCATGGGATCAGAGTATTAAATAATTACCAAAAGTCTTCATATATATCCATCTACACAGATCACTTCATCCAATCAATCAGCAAAAATAATAAGAAGGATTCTATTTAATCAACCATAATTAAATAAGGCAATTTGCAATTAGTCTAAAGAATTAAAATCATGAGTCATAGATAGCACCTTTTTGAAGGGGATTGGCCACCCTGCATTCCTTGTAAAAATAAACCCCACACTTCTTTTCAGGTACATCTTTTCATCAAATGTTGCCAGAAGGATTTTTGCTTTTATAAATTCTTTATATTCTTTCTACATATATTTGCAGCTCTGTATAATTATAATCTAATATAATATATTATGAGGTGAGATTATAATATATATTATAATCTCACCTATAATTGTATTTGTAGCTAGCCCCTACTTTTCCCGACTTTTTCCATAGGCAGAAAGATGAAACACATTCCAGACCTCCAGACTCTGGGGGTACAAGGCCCTTATCCTATCTTGGTTCTCTCCTGGGAGCCAAGGTTGAAAGCAGCTCTTCAAGGCACATATTCACAAAATTTCATTCATATCTGATGGGCAGGATTTAGAAAGGGGTTGAACCTGGAAGGATTACCTCACCACTTAAGCCTCCAGTTGGGGATTTTTGTCAGCTACACTAATTTGCAAAACTTATAAAACTGTATTCACCCTGTACAGGGGTGTGCATTTGTGCATTTTCTATATCTGTCCCCTGGAGTCCTCCAATAAAGACCAGCCTTTAATATTACCTCCTATATTAATATTATCTCAAAAGAATATTGGTTTATTTCCAGGGTCTTTAAGGCATCACAAGCTACAGAGATCTATCTGTCTTCTCATAGAACAGAGCGGGTACACACTGGTAAACAAGAGTACAAAATCCTGATTATACAGCCCTCTATGAACCAAGGCCCATCAAATACAGTGCTTATCAGATCCCATCAAAGCAGTTGGCATCCTCTCAAGATTATGCCATAAGAAGCTCCTACCACTGCAGCAACTTTTGCTTGCTTATGATGCCATAAAAATTATGACTTAGGCACAAGTCAAAATCTGAGCAGAGCCTTCTGATGCTTTAGACCTATATTTATCATCAGCCCTTATCACAAGCTTTTTTGTTTACCACGAAAGCTAGAGTAGTATCCTCAAATTTTCAGGTCTTTCATAAGTTATGGACATTGATATTTTTCTTCAAAATTCACTTGGAAATCATTGTACTGTAATGTAAGGGGTCTCAGATTAGGACCAGTTTTTGTAATTACCATTTTTCTTTAAAATCCTGAACAGAAAAATATCAGTGAAGTCATCACTTATACTGTGTGGAAAGAAGATGTAAAACAGAGAGACAAAACAATTTGAGCTACAGTTCCATTAGATTAGCATGTCACAGAGACCAAGCAAAATGAAACAAGCTCCCAGCTGGGAAAACTTGTAATTGCAACCAGCCAGAACATTGAAACCGAGATAGCAAAACCACTAACAAGGGAAAAAGAAAATTTAAGAGACAAATAAAGGAAGTATTCTCATATGTACAACACGAGCTCCAGTAAATATGATGAAAATTTTAATCAGTAACAGAATGTTAAACTGGCACTAAGAAAACATAAAAGTGATTATTACAATGACAAAAAAAACCCCAGATAAGGTAACAGAATAGAAATCTGCTTAAAAAGTGAGAAAAAGAGAAAATAATGAGAAGGAAAANAAAAAAAAAAAAAAAAAAAAAAAAAAAAAAAAAAAAAAAAAAAAAAAAAAAAAAAAGGAAAAGACACTAAGACAAAATTAAGAATGAAAGTGTAAATCAACAAACAAAAACGCCGAAAGCAACCTGCTTCTCAAATTTCACCCTCAGCAAATGCAATCAAGACTAATGGTAACCACACAACAGAAGAATTCATACTGCTCCAGGGATTCATCAACATGCCTATCTATAGCCTCAGCATGTGTGACATTAGGATAATGCAATCAAAAAAAAAAAAAAAAAAAAAAAAAAAAAAAAAAAAAA
>VXBR01007308.1:491654-532558 GCA_013400215.1 Cisticola juncidis
AAAAAAAAAATCCCATTAAAGGAGAATAAAAACAAAGCTATGCAGTAGTTTCTGAACTCAGTCTGATTTGTATCCTAGGATATTTTTTGGAATTACTAAAGAATGCTGTGCACCCAGACATTAGTTTCCCCTATACCATTGCAATCACTTTGTTAATGCTATTAATTCACGTTTTTGCTAAAATTAGGCAAGTAAGATTTTAATGAAAATTCTATAACTAGAAGTGCAATAGACAAGTGACACTTCTGAAAAAAATCAGAATGTATTTTATCAACAAGGGGTTCAGTCACACCAAAGGATTTGTAAGTTAACAATATCATTGGATAACTTTAAAATTAGTTTAAACTTTCAGTTTAAGCTCACTAGACTAGGAGCAATTACTTAAACAATCTCAGAGTTATTTGCTCTGCCAGATATGCATAACTGGCTCTAAACACCATGGAAGTCAACAGTTCAACAGTTTATTTTCCTTTTTTTTAAATTATGTGTTTATTGATTTAATAAGCAATCTACACCGCGTGGTTCATCTACTATGCTGAGTTGCATAGTCTGATAAAAAAATGCAGTCACAAAGTTCAAAAAACTATTGTAACCATTATTTCATTTTGATCAAATGTTCATGTGGTCATTAACAGACTGCTTCTCCTGTGATAGAAGAAACTGATTCTCAGACAATCCAGGATTTTCTTTAGCTTTTAGAATTCTAACGTCTTTAGCTTTTAGAATTCTAAGGTAAAGAGTTTCACAATGAGTGGGAAACTGCTCTGTCAAACCATGAGACATTTCTCAATGCAAAAGTTTCTTGAGGCCAGGAGTTACCAATATGGCCAGTGGAAATGAAGAACTTGGGACAAGACTGTGGTAACAGGGACAGAAGCACAGACAGTCCTGGACTGTAACTGCAGATGACACCCTGAATTAAAAAGGTGAGTTTCTATGTGAAGGGACAATAAGCTGAAGAGCATTTTTTTTTTCACAGATTACAGTACACTGAAGAAAAATTCTCGAAGAGAAAGCTGAAGAAAAGGAGGATGTAAATAAGGAAACAAGAAACTTGAATGCTCTCATCTAGTGTTCTCAGTCTGGGACAAGTAAATAAATAATTTTACAGACAGTGTGGTGGCATGGGAAAAATCGAAATTTAAACTAACAATCAGACTCTCAATGGCCCCTACACAGTGTTTACTGGGGTTTTAAAACTCACTGTACCACAGGCCTTGTAATGTACAAAAGTTGAAAAATACATTTAAATTCAAACAGAGGTGTTCAAACATTAGATCCC
This sequence comes from Cisticola juncidis, assembly GCA_013400215.1. Lineage (NCBI taxonomy): Eukaryota > Metazoa > Chordata > Aves > Passeriformes > Cisticolidae > Cisticola > Cisticola juncidis. Next base: position 492,937 of record VXBR01007308.1, read on the forward strand.
TTTTCACTGGATGATCTCGCCAAGATATACCTTGTATCCAGTCATGTTAACAGCAAACAAACAGATGTATATTTTTCTTAGACCAACTAATTTTTTAAAAAGCATACTTGTTTCTTTGTTGCTACTTTATTATTTTTTCCCTTAAAAATATTAGAATAAGTGTCCAGCACCTTGGTATTCAAATACAATGCATGTGTTTTTCAATACAGAGAGAACATTTTCTACATATGGATTTAAAGTTAATTAAAAAGACAGCTTCTCTGTAAAACTTAAGGCTCTCTTGCTGTTAATTTCTGTATTGCAAACTAGAAATAAAGACATGGAAAATATTTAAAAATACGGGTACATAAAATGGAGTTAATAACTGAAAGGATAGAAAATAAAGAGTTTAAATTCCCTTTTAATCTCTGTGTTACAGCAATAAAAAAAAAATGATTGAAATCACTTTAAATTCATTTTAGGGTGGAAGAACTGCTGGTAGGAGAGACATCCCATGGGAATCCAAAAGTAGATAATGAAACCTTCATGCCTAAAAAACATACTACCAATGCTATAATAAATAATTAGAAGGAAACAATACAATTGCTTAGAGTTTGTTTGTATAAACATGCAGGTAATAAACCTGGAAAAAAAAACACTGAAGTGATTTAGGTCATTATTATTTGAAGTTATGCAATAATAACTGTGAAAGTATGACTGTTGGTTAGAATTGAACAAAGTCTACTTATTTAATACCTGCTTTCTATTTCATCAATCTAATTTTTATAGTTTATCTGATACTCTTATATATACATACTACATCTCATAAAGATCTCTCTTATAAAGACATTTCCAATCTTCCAGGCATGTTAGGGCTGAACAGGAAGGAAAACAACAGACTATGTAGAGATTAACCATGTCCAAAAAATCCAAACAAAAAAACCACACAAAAAATTAAAATCTTTGAATAAACTCATCAAATAATTAAAGGGTGGATATGCAAAAAGTAGGGTTGATTCAATGAAAAATTTGCAATTCTTTAAATTATATGGATAATAATCCTATGTCATTTTTTATGAAAAGCAACTGAAATAGGATAATAAAAACTTTTCTTTTTGCTTGAAGCTGTAGCTCTCAAATTAATTCTCATTTTCTATAGTTAAAAGACATTCAAAATGTGTCTATGCTTTTCTGTTCCAAGTGACTTATGTAACTGATCATTTCTGAAAGACAGGAGCTGAAAGATTTGCCAAGATAATATTCCTGTCTTTGCTTCTAGAAAAAAATTGTCTCATTTTGCTTTTAAAGTATTTCAGATTTCCTATTTATTTCAACACCCATCTCATAAACCAGCCTCTTAACCCCAGACAATAATGAAAAAGTACCTCTTTGCTGGCCACCATAATAACTGGCTCTCTGGAGGACTCTGTGTGCACTACCTCATCCAGAAGGTATTGCTGCTGCAATGATGACCTGAACCAAGGGACCTTTAAATAATGGATTACTATGAGAAACAGCAGAAATTAATCTTTCTGTTAGACTTGCATTTTCCCATACTGTGTCGGAGCTCTACTCTGAACTTTGAGTATCTTTCAAAAATACAATGGAATATTTCTGCATCATACATCCATATTGCTGATTGTGGTTTGGGACCAGCTCAGAAGATCAGTGAAGGTGTTCTTTGTCTGCTTCATTCTGAAATGATGTTGTTCATGATGATTTATAATAACAAAAATCTTTATTCATTTGCATGTTCTGCATATCCCTATTTTGTACTTATCCTTTCTTAAAAGCCAGAGCAAAAAGAAAATAAAAATTATCTATTAAATAAGAATCCAATTTAAGGAAGTAAACATCTGTAAAAATGAGAGGAATAATTTTTTGTTGTCTTGGAAAAGAAATAAAATGGGCTTAGCAAAATAAACAGCAATTTGGAAAATCTGGAGTGTGAATGGAGACACTTGAAAAGCATGAATTTATTTATTGTATATGTTATTCTATGTGTATATCTATATATTCTATAAGCACTACAAAATTGTATTTTGTACAATCTACAGATGCTAGTTCTATAGTAGTTTTGTGGTATATACGTGCAGCATCAGTCTAGTAAAATAAAATACTTAGAGGCTATGTTCAGTTCAGCTGTAGGGGAAGCTGGGACACCAGACTTGCAAAACCATATTAGTTACAATTTTAATATGAAGGTTCTTGTATTTCCTCTCCTGATATGGCTGGCATTTTACTGTAACCTAATTGAATCAAAGTACATGGTGCTGGTTCCCCATTCATAATTGTATTTAAGACAGGTAATACTTCCTATCATTTCACTCCACAAAAACACATTGTGTTTTGTAACAGTAGATACTGAGGCTAAGTCTCCTAAGAAGGCCATAATGTGAATTTTCTGGATATATGCATACAGTCTCAGTAGAACAAAAATAAAATTTTATGCAGATGTTTGTGTTTTGTTTTCCTTGTATGTGCATGACTGTCTATACACACTTGTGTAAGTGACTTGGCAGATGTAGACGGATTTTTTTTTTTTTTTAAATGGGAACAGACAAGGAATCACTTGTGTTGCAATGCATCCTGCCTGTAGATATTTACAAGAAAACCTACCAGCCCTCAATAGTGTGAAAAACTTTGTGAGAGGAGCAATGCCACAGTAGTCACTGAAGCAGAGAAATTCAATTTGCCTACTGTAAAGTCTGTTTTGTCTGTCACAGAAACTAATTCCATCCAAAATTACTTACTAGATTCAGCCACACTAGTCAGGGAAGGGTGTCCAGTACCTGTCAACAGAGTGGGGCTCATAGGTAGGAGCTGCTAGAAGCACTCTGTGTTGTTACTTTATCCAGAGCCTAGACCTGCTCTTTTTGTCAGTTGGAGTCCACATTTACGACATCAGTTCCAGCAATTTTCCCCCTCACACTGGGAGATGGAGTTCTGTCAAAACAGCATAACCTCTAAGTTATTTTTGGTGCTAAAACTGATTTTCCAGTAATATCCAAGGAGGAAGAGGGTAAATGAAGAAGAAAAATTAGACATAATAATGTGTAGGTGTGGAGTAAGACATTTGTTTCATTTAGCAGGGCTAAATTTGCAGACAAAAATAAACAAGTGAACAGCAATATGTTCGTATGTTTTGAATAGTTTTCCTGGATAAGGAAATATCTGACAGAGATATGATAATAAACATCACCTTTGGACTGTTTTTCCCCTTCACAGTATGGAGTTAAGAAGAACCAGTTCCTAATTTTTGAGCTGACTCTTCATTTAAACATATGAGAATATATATATCCCTGTTTTTCTTTAGTGGTGTCCATGTCAGGTTAAAGCAAACACTGACACGAGTTTCTCCTAAAACTTCAGTTCAAAGGGTTGTAACTCACCCGTCCCCTCTCCACAAAACAGGGAAGAAAATAAGATAGAAAGCTTGTGGGCTGAAATAAGGACAGGGAGGGATCATTCTCCAATTACTGGAACAGCCAAGCCAGACTTAACTTGGGGAAAATCAAATATATCACCAATTAAAACAGAGAAGGATTATGAGGAAAAAAAAAAAAAAAAAAAAGCCTGAAATACCTTCTTCCTCCCACATCCAACTTAATTTCTTTATTCCCAAGTCCTCTACCTCCTGTCTTGCACAGGAACATTTCAGGAGGATGGAAATGGGAGCTGGGTCAGTCAACAGCAGCTCCTCTCTGCTGCTCCTCCTCCTCACATTTTTCCCTGCATCTTCACAGCTTCTTGGCACGGTCCTTCAAGGAAAACCTGTTCCAGTATGGGATTTCCATGGGCTGCAGCTCCTTCAGGAAATATTCCCATGTTCTAGCACTGAGTCCTGCATGGGATTCAATGTGGATATGAGAACCACTTTTGGCTCTGAAGTTGCAGTGATTTACTATTACAGGAGTTTATTTAGCTGTTTAAATCAGCTGGGTTTTTTTACCTCCTGTGTGGAGGACATATGTAACAACACAACTTCACCTGTCAGTCTTCAATTTAACACCAAATATATGTTTCAGGTGGATATTTTGTGGTGAAAAGCTAATTTAATGTATAGGTATAAATCATTTTTTCCTAATGTAACAATCAGAACAATATTGAATTACAGAAGTAATTTAAAAATTGTGTTATTTGTATTCCCATGCTATGTTTTGAAAACAGAGTTTTGTTTGTGTGGTTTTAATGTATTTACCATAGAGGATTTCACCAATTAACCTTTTCTAATTTTTATCAAAGTGGCTTTGAAATTTCAGGGGGTCCTAGATCTTATGCTAAACTTGCACAATTAAATATGTAAAACACTTCATGCTGCCGTCTTGCTGGCCATTTCCTGCTCCCATTTAACCTTAAAATGTTCTCATAGTGACTCTTTTGAAAGACATCTTTATATTGTTTGATGCACTAAAGCATTTCATTTTGTACCATTTCAGAAAGGTCAAGTGAAATGAAGGTTACAAACCTATTTTTCTTTATTTTCTCTTTTGGCACTTTACATTATTTTTTTAATTTTTCCTTTGTGGCTTTATACATTTTATTTGGTCACATTTTGGGGAGTCTTTTTTGAATAAGTACAACTGCACAGAGGAATTAGATCAAGTTTACCCCATGTTAGCAACTATATTCAAAATACTGTATTTCCTTTAAGAGATGAAGATATTTGTCTAGTTTTATGGTGAATATGTTTGCTGATGTTAGCCATCAATATCAAAATGTTGTCACAACAAATGCATTCATTGAAGAGCCTCAATTAGCCTTTCCATACTTTTCACCCTTAGTGATGCAAAAAGAATGTATTTCCCAAGAACAGTTCCCAATGATTTCTGAATACTCTTAAACATGAAAAAAGAAAACATTATTAATTCCTGATAATATATGCTCACATTTGGTTTAATATACAGGTTTAATGTCAGAGAATGTGATATGTAAACTTAACAATTAATTTCAGCCTGAAATGTTAATATTCCTTCTATATATTCATAAAATATAACTCTAACAGGATGTTGGAAAGACAGGAAAGTCAGATGAATTTGTAGAGAAGGATGAAGACAGTTTTCTATCAAAGAGGAGACAGTTTGTGACACTAGGATTTTAATTGCCAGGATCTCCACAAAAACGTATGATACTATCAAAACTTATTAAAAAAAAGTGAGATTACTGAAAACTTTTTCTTTAGACCTGAAAAGATCACCAACCATATCATCCTGCAAATTACACTACTGTAATGGATTTTAAAAGGTAGAATTTGGTGGCACAACCTAGAGCTGGTGTCACTTGAGACACTGACAACTCAGCTGAAAAATAACATTCCTAGAAAGCAATAAAGACATTAAGTTATCCTGCTTTTGGAAGTTGCCATGCCACCTTATATGGGACCTCACCCAGGGTCTCCTCTTCCTCTTCAGATTTCATCTCAGCTGAGGCTTGAAGTGAATAAACTTTCAGAAAGAAAAAAGAAGATCAGGAGCCTTTTCACCCTGTAAAATTAGGGAAGTCATAGGAAAATATTTCTCTGAGAGCAAAAGGATTTAGAGACATCAATAAGAACAGACACAAGTAGTTCATCACATGAAAAACAAATATGATAACTGTGGGAGTAGGAAAACTCTTTCTGCCATCAGTAAACAAGAAATAAAATAATAAAAGGCAGTTCAAAGTTTAAGAAAGTTGGCCAGACAGTTTAAATGGAAAAATAGAACAAGCACCAAAAAAGAAAAGGGAAAAATTTTAAAGAACTGTGAACATTAATTTAATTAATATAGAATATAATCGGTTTATGTTCATTTATGTGTATATATAAAATGAACATTATAAGCATTATAAGAGGCATTTAGCAAGGAGTCCAGTGACAAGACAAGGGACCATGGTTTAAACTGTAGGAGGGTACATTCACAGTGAACATAAGAAATATTATTTTTTAAGATGAGAACAGTAACACGCTGGTATAGACTGTGCAGAGAAGTTGTAAATGATCCACCACAGAAAATAATGGAGGTCAGAATGGATGTGGCATTGAGTACCTGGAAGCACTTAACCTTTGATTTGGACAATCTCCAAACCAAAAAAAAAAAAAAAAGAAAAAAAATTGTCTTGCTCTATTTCAAAATGGTTGGTTGGTTGTCAGTTTGTTGCTTTTTGTGTATAAGTGACGACGAGTCCCACCATGTGACACATAAGCACTGATCAAAATATTTATTTAGAAATTCAAGTAACATTAAAATCTACTAATTGAACTAAGTGAGAAACTTCTGGTAATATCATCAGCACATTGCAGAAATACTTCTATCTCAAAAGTAGGGCTAACAGACCTGGAGAGCCCACCTCTCTTACAAGGCTAATGTGAGACCCCTGTTCTTAAGCATGAATCCAGGACACACTGTACTAAAACACAGAGGTCATAAACTGCTGAAATCACAATGACCTCATGATATCCTAATTTTTGAGAATGGTTTTAAGATCCTAAATGATTTTTCATTACTTTTGTTTTTGTTTCATTTTATCTGGCATTAGCTGAAACTTATTTCAAATTTTTAAGGAATAGTGAAGCAATATGCTTGTCCTTATTTTAAGAATGTGTCTCTCCTTGAACACAGCAATATTACGTCTGGTTCATCCTTTTATTCTCCTTTCTGTACTGTTTCAGAGAAATAAGAATGAAGGATATTGTAAAGATACGGATGGGCCATTCTGACATTGCAAAATTTGCCAAAGTATTTCAGTTTTAGCTGAAGATTAAACAAACTGAATACATTAAGGATATGTTTGGATAGGCTCTTGATTTTCAAACTATTTTTCTAATAGTCTAGTTTCTAATATTTGTTTATTCCACAATAAAGAGGATTTCCTTATTTTTAACTCTTCTTCACAGATTTAAAATTTTATAGTATTTGAAAAGAAAATTAAGTATTGTTTTATTCATATCCTTTTCTGATAACATTTATAGTGTGGATAATTTACAGATGTAAATTCTATAATCTCTGCAGTACGTAAGCTTACCCTGTATCAGTAGAGAGACTCCAGTGTGTCAAATTTTACCACTGTTCTTTTGTTTTCCCTCTTTATTATTCCACATTTGATTATATCATCCTTAACCATCTGGATGTTAGTGGGCATTGCCCCACACAACCTAAGCTTTAGTCTCCAAATGCAACTGCCTTTTGAAATTAAAATCCTTCTTTCAGTCATTATTAGAACTAATCCTCCTAAACATATTAAAAAATTAAGTTTGTGGGTTTTTTGAGTCACTTGGCTGCAACACAAGAAAGAAAAGAACAAACAAAATTCCCTGACATTTCATTTGTGAACTGGTTTCCAGAAGGGTGAAATGCTGTTACTACTGAAGTCCAGAATGTTGAATGTCTGTTTCTCTGACTTGAGGCTGCACTGAATCCAGGTTTAGTTCAGCTGTGTGTAAATTCTTCTCACAAAAAGTGATATTATAAATGTAGATGTAATCATCTGATTGTCTTACAGGGTTTCAGGACAGCCATATGTTTTCTTTTTCTTCCCTTCTTTCACAGGTAATATAATTTTTTTACCATCTCCTATATAGCAGAAAGCCTTGATCAGAAATTCACTTTTTAAAAAGTTCATTTTTCTGTAACCTAAGTGTGGCCTAAATTATAGATTATAGAAAATTTTTCTTTTCTATAATCATAATTTATCTTCCATGTAAATTATTGATGTTTTTAATCACATAGCAATAGAACAGTGTACTCTGATCTCATCCTCTTAATCTTTTGGAGTGTAATCATTGCATCCTTCATTAGTGTCAGAATAGACTATTTAAGTTGCTTTCTTTCTCAATGACACCTTCATTGATAGAAAGAGGAAGAGATATAAGTGGTGATAGCAGGTTCTCCTGGTAACAGTTAGGGATGTAATCTGACTTTGCATTTGACGGATGGTGATTCGCTTCCTTTGTGGACTAGGGATTGTCACTCATTTAAAGTGTCTCTAACCAGATAGAAAACATTAAGGGCAGTTCAGAGAAACTATATCTTTTTCTTCACCTTCCCCCAGACCTATTGTGTGATGGTTTCCTTTCTTCAGACTATCAGGAGGAAGAAAGAAAAAGAATGGCTGAATCCCTGAGGTATCCCTGAATCCTGTTTCTCACTGTGATTGAGATTCATCCACAGAATCTGAGCACAAGGATTTGACAATGAACTTTAACCCTTGGGTCACTTCAAGGCCAATTTAGTTATGGGAAGCAATATTTTCCTTTTCATAAGCAAATAAAGAAAATAAAATTAAGGGTACAGGAATGGGATGAGATGTGAAAGGAATGTGTAAGCTTCTGGTGCTTCCAAAGAACACAATGAAGTTGTTACTTTAGAAAGGAATTGTCATTTCTGTCCAATGCATCCCATATAATTTAATTCTTCTACATGTATGAAGATATGTTATTCTAGATTAATTTAGAACTTAAGTCCCAGCTAATACATTTTTTCTTTATGCGTGTTAGTCATAAAGTTTTACTGACATCATATAAATAATGGTACTTTACTTCTTTTTGCATCCCTTATATTTTGTATCAGGTTTTACAGAAATGCACCCATATCTGAAATATTTTATAATAAAAGAGGAAAAGTAGTTGTTATAAGAGCAATGCACTGAGTTTTTCTGTTTCAATCTATTCTATTATATTCTGTTTTATTCAGGATCACATATTTATGTAATTTTGCTTTTGACAGTGAAAAAAGAAATAGTTATGCCTTGCACATAATGTTTTTAATTATTTTTCAACATTTTTCTCTATACTCATACTAGAAAGAGAGCTCTTTGAGCTTTTTAATCTCTTATTCAGAATATTCTTTTTGTCATGCCATTTTAACACTGGAGTATAAGTATACATTGTACAACATAGGACAGGATATATCCAAAAGAACTTCTGGGTTTTGTATTAAAAATAGCGGGAATGAAGAAAACTGTTTATGTAAGAGAACCAGAGAAAGAAGAAGCCATGCAGAGTTTTTCTGCTTTTTCAGTAAAAACTGTGTGTAATTCAGCAAGTAATAAATTCAGTGCTAAGGGGTTTGGTTTGATTTTGGTTATTTATCTAGGCTTTTGTTTTTATTTATTTTATTTTATTTTATTTTATTTTATTTTATTTTATTTTACTTATTTGTTGGTTATCTTTCCTGTTTTGGTGGGGCAGGGGGGGAATTGGTAATTGGTTAGCCCCTTTAAAATGCTTTTTCATTGCTAATGCAATAATAATTTTCTGTTCTTTAGTTACAGGACCTAAAGGCTACCAATGCAGAAAAATCCTATGTAAATGTCCCTATTTCAATATAGGAATCCGATTCTAAAAAGGATAATTTCTATTCATCATTTTTCTTTTGATCCTTGTCATTTCACTTAAAAAACATTGCTGCACTACTTTAAGCATATGCAGCATACTTCCTCCATGTGCATCTATGAAGCTCTCCTTTTTGTGCATATATTTAAAAGTATAAAAAAGAAACATAGCGTAATATAAATTTCTTTTAATTATGCCAAAATAATTTCTACAGATTATCTGGTACTTCCAATAGGTATTATGGTGCTGGTCTGTAAAAAAAAAAAAGCTATCACAAACTACCTAGTCTTTTCTACCCTGCCTAGATTCTCCAGAATCCATGGCAAAATGAACATAAGGATTGCCAGCAGAGTCACCAGGATTCTTCAGGAATGGTTTACCCTGACCAAAGTTCCAAATATGTATATTGGGAAATTATGTATTTGTGAACTTTCATTATGTGGAAGCTGGTAAACAGCTGGCTCTCAGCTCCTGCCTCTCCATGAATGTTATTTTGGACTTACCAATTCCCTTGCCAGCTTCCATTCCCAGACTACCTTCCCTCTGTTGGTTGAAGTTTTGGCTACCAAAGCCCACCCCAGAAACAACCTGTCTCTAAGATTTCCTTTTGGCTATGAAAGAGTAGCAAAGTTACTAGTCATTTGGACTATTCATATACAGAATGAAACAGGTGCTCAGATGTACTGAAAAAATATCCCTAAAAATGTGTGGTTATTTTCCTGCAGTTCTATAATCATTATTTCAGATGGCATTTTTCTCATTTCCCTACTAGTACCTGCCTTTTTGTATATACTTGTATGAGTACTGCTTCCTTTAATTCTTGTGTAACTCATCTACACAGATGTTAATAAAATCATTAAATTGTTTGCATTTTTATGAAAAACAGCATTAAGTGTGAAGAGATTTTGCTTTTTGAGTAACTGAAGGCTCTTGGCTTTTGGTTGCTCTTCAAGCACCACAGAGTCCAAGCTGTAATACAGATGTACCACTCACTTGTATTAGTTCAGACAAGTCCAATCCTTCTTTACCAAGACAACCTCAAAATTGCCATGACGTGAATTTTTCTTTCTCAGGTGACACACTTTTCATACAGAAGGAACATTGATGACAGCTGCATTGACACAGAACTGTGTAGGACCATCTGCCTCAGAAATCTTCGTTTCTTCCTGTGTAATAATTCACAGCAATCATTTCTGAACTATTTTTCTGTTTGGACATTTTGAGAATCAGGATATTATTCATTCTGTCTCTCTCTTCCCTCTCTGTACAAAACTTTAAGTAATCTATGTCATGCCTTTTTAAGCCTCTAACATCAACTGACCCCCTCAAAGCTGAGGCAGGACATTTGCTGGCAACAAATCCTCCACACCTCCATCATCAAGCAGGCATAATAAGTATTCCATGATCAAAGGCAAGCAAGAATTAGGGTTCCACAGATCTAGCTAAATCTTGAATAGGAACTTTAATGTCCTCCTTACTCCCCTCATTCTATGTGACTTTAACAACTAATAATTATGCCAACAAGACAGTTTTTAATTAGACCTTAACAAGTGTTTTTCTAGTAGCTTATGGGAAGTGTGAATTTTATGTTTGCTTCCAGTCCACTTCTCTTTTTAAGTTTCAGCCCTCAGACTTTTGCACAAGGTTGATCAATCCAACTGAAGCATTATTTTTTTCAGAAAACACTAGTGTATAAAGGAAATTTAAACTTTATTCAATATCTGTCTCTTAATTTTCCCTTCAATAATTAGACTAAGAAAGGCACTCACTGCAAGATAACTGTCTCAAAATTGCCTCTATTGTTATGGAACTGATATTTTTAAGCTTGGTTTTGTTTTTTAAATGAGAGCATATATATGTTCAGATGGGATTCAGGAATGAAAGCTGGTTGGTGATCTTGATCTTCCCTGCCCTTCAGCTAGCATCCACTCTTGAGAAGGGAGGTGCCTATTGGTTTGCCTTGCCTCCCAAAAGACCACCTGAGTAAGGAGTTATACTGACCGAGGTACTCACTTTCTCTCTTACAAGAGTATGAAAAGAACAATCTACCCATTCACAATATTCAGCAGTAGTGCTCAACATACTGCACAGTAAAGACTGGACATATTATCTACATATCCTAGTGTTATAGGTTATTAAATTATTAGAAATGCCTCTGCCTGAATTAAGGGCCAAATGAGACCATGTGCCAAAGTCAATAGTATGGGTTTTATTTGACAGTAAATATGAGAGAGAGAGAGAGAGAGAGAGAGAGAAAAGGAAGAGAAAGAAATACAAAAGAGGTGAGGGGAAAGAGTGACAGAGACAATATCACCATTCCATGTATCCTACCAGTGTCCCAATTATCCTCTCCAGCCAGTCTCCTTGGTGGTGAGGGTTCCCCCAAAGGCACAGAATCCGATGGATTAATTAATACACATTCAAGCCTGGTGGGAATGCCCGGGTACCTCCCCTGAGGCAGGTGGTACAGTTTGACACAGGGTCCTGCAGCAGACTCTGGGTCTGTGCATCATTTTGCATCTCATGCAGTGCTGTGGTGCAAGGCCTCAAGAGTGAGTCTGGGGAGCACTTTGCGGGGACTTTGATGGATTATCACACCCCCTTAGCTGCCTCCCACATGAATGTCCCAGGATGTGCCCTTCAGAGAGTTGGGGTTTCACAGCTGGGCTGGTTTGCATAAGAAAGGATGGATGCTCAGTGCCTCTGACCAGAGGTTACACCATGCACCTGAAACCTCCTCTCCCACCTCATTTTGCGGGGAAGTCTCTATAAACCTGGCCTCTGTGGATTGTGTTCTGCCGCAACCCAAACCCAGCCAGGGATGATTCTCTTCTGCATTTTGCTTTCTTGTGGGTGCATTCCTTTCCCTCAGCCTCGTTTGTTTCTCCCTAGACGTGACATGACTGAACAATAGTGTCCCTTTATCTTATCATTGGTGGCTTCACTCACAGTCCAAAAATTCTAGTCAGGCATCTTCAAGGAGGGGTGGGCTTCCATGGTTGTAGCTTCTTTATACAGTTTTTACTGTAATAGAAAAAATTCTTTTATAACATTATTTAAAGCATGAACCATTTCAGCCTCTGACATTTAGAAATATCTATTTCATTTCTAGCAATTAGACAGACTGAAGATGGTTGTATGGCCATAAAAAGACGTTTAATTTAGACCATGGGTAAATCTATAGTCTTTCATTCCAGGTGATGGCTTTGCTTTCCTCATGAGTGTTGAAACATTCTGATATTCATGTCCTGGAGAAAATCTGTCAAAAACATCAAATTCCAGTTCATGACACCATGGACTGAACAGAAAGTGTGGTCAGCAATCCATAAAACCATGGATAGGACACTGATCCAGATAGACAAACTGTACCTTGATGTACCACGGATGTTTTCTGGCAGCATTTTTCAGCTTTATTTTTGTGTTTATTTAATCAATGTTTCATTTCTACCCCTTCTTGTTCTCTTGAGATCCATTAAGAGAAAGGGAGTGAAGTATTTTAATAATAAATTCTTAAACAAGAGGAAAATTATCTAATTACTCAAGTTTCTTTTATGATTGAGTGATTTTGTCCTGAATTTTGAGGCAGATACTCTGATGCTTTTCAACAGTATGCACCATGAAAGTGAGAATATTTCTTAATAATATGAATCACAACTTAGGCTTGATAAACAAATTCATCAGCTCTAGAAAGTTATCTCAAAATACGCAACATGCAGTAAAAAGACCTACTTTAGGATGAAAATCATTACTCAAACTAAAATGAAGAGTATAGTGCTGTTAATATTTTAAAACAACATCACCTATTGTGAAACTTCTCAGTGATTTTACAAAACAATTCTAATCTATAAGGATGGATTCACATCAAAAAATTGAAAACAAGCATATTGCAGCTTGAAAAATGAGGATTTCTGTGCATTGCCAAAACAAATTATTTTGACTTGCTTTAAAAATATGTAGGGGCTCCTTCAAGCATTATCATGGATAAGTCATTATAAGACTTGCAGGTTCATACATCACTGTTCTTTGCTGTCAGTATGAAAAATAGGACTTTTTGTTTACTTAAAAAATTGAAATGTCATGATTCTGCTGTTGAAAAATGAGGCGGGGAAAAAGAGTGTCCTCCCATTTTTGAAAAATGTATTTTTTATTGAAGCAAAAGAGATAGGAGAAGAAAGGGATTATGTACACTCACAGGGAAGCAGACTGTTCTCTATTGACACAGGATAAAGGGTAGAAATAATTATAGCTGGGTCATTGAAGACAAAGTGTCCAGAACCAAGTGTGGAACTGATGACAACATGAGTCAAAAATCAAGGTCTCAACTTACAGCAGACCCACCTTTGAATCCCCAATAGATACATAATTAATAAAGGCATAATGAAATAAGATTCATGTTTCATGATAGAGTGAGACTCCTTGGTCAGAATGCATCTGTTAATAATATAAAAATCCCTTCTGGAATGAGAGTTTAATAATTCTCATTCATGCTTTAAATAGTAGATCACAGCAATAAATCAGTGTTATGATTTTGGAGGGTACAATTTCTGAAATATAATATATGGTTTCTGGCATTTCATTTATTTTAAAATATTTTTTAAAATATTCTGTAATATTCATCCCCAGAGGGAGAGTTTTCAAATAATCATGCAAATACCAAAGTACAGCCTTCATTAATCTTAATTTTTTATTATTGTTTAACAGCTTATGAAAAGTAATTGATGTTGTGATGGGATGAGAGAGTATTCTGACTGATTCTTAAAATCCATGGATAAATAAGGGATGAGCATGTGTGCACATTCATTACATATTCTTTGAGGTCCCATCCTGCAGCTGCAAAACTTTTCTACTTTATATTTTGTCATTTCTATTCCCAGATCTATAAGACTAGGTCCATTTCAGTGGTCCTCAGAAATGGTTTACTGCAGAATAAATTTGCTACATTGTGTGGTGGTAAGTGTTGAATTTTGATTGTTCCATTCCTTCATTTGTTATCCTTTTTTATAGAAAACAATAATAAATACAGATCTTGAGAAAACCTCATTCATGTTGTTGAGGTACAACTGCCAATAATATTAAACATATCAGAGCTACTCAGTGTCACTGAGTTTTCCAGGAAAGGAGATCTTTCTCTGGCAGCCTCAAGTGCAGACAGGAGTTAGAAATGTATCCATCGTACTGCAGGACTCGCCCTAAAAGCCTGTGAAGCCTGTCCTCCAATATCGTGATGGAAAACAAATAAACCAAAATGATAATCAAGTTTTGAAACAGTGCAAAATAGAAGGAAAATTCCAGAAAAATTCAGCTCCCACTTCCAATATATGTCAAGAGAAAATTATTTTTCCACCCACCATCTTCTATGGTATTTTTTCCATTATTTAAAAATAAAATTGATATTTCTAAAAAAGTTTTTAGTCTAAACATTAAATGTGACATTTACAGGATCCTGATTATCTTTTGAATTAGTCAAAAATATTGACTAAATTTGCCACAAGTTATATAAATTTTTCTAAAATTAAGTATTTTTCTCCATAGCTGACCTTGTTTAGAGGATATAGTAAACTTTGTATATAGGATTAAGTAAATCATGAGGTTAAAGAAACATTTTTCTATTACTCATCTGTTAGACAATACACATAAAGTTCAAAAGGGTGCATGAATAAAGACTTAAATAAAAATTAGGAGGCACATCAAAATTGTTTCCCATATTTTTCTTCTGTTGCACCATGCTGAGGCACCAGTAGGCTGAAAACCTTTGTCCAAAGACATTGGAAAAAATGTGCTTCTAACAAAACTGGCCCCAAACACACAGAAATATCTTAGTTTTTGGCTAAAAATTAAGTGTCTAACAATTCTTAGCAGGTCAGTAAGGTGATTAAAATAGATTTTCTATTTTTTTAAATATATGTTATGAAAGAGATCCTTGAAATTCTGATATCTATCCCAATATATTCTGTGACAGTAGAAAATTGGTAAAGCCTGGCAGGGTAGTGAAAAGTGAAAGGACAGCTGCCTGGCAAGTACTCGTAGTCTACTGAGACTGTGTTTGCTTGTGGGAAAATAAAAATTCAGACAGACAGCACTGAATGAAAGACATGCTCTAGCAGGCAGTTTGGGTGGTTTCATAGAACACATACATTTGGCTTTTTACATGTTCCGGAAAGTTTAGGGGGAAAAAAAGTAGAAAATTAAGATAGACGCTATGAAGTGGATCACTGTCACTCAACAGAATTCCATAAACTTTCTGCTCCTCAACACTTGTGGAAATAAACTGAGGGAGAGTCACATTTGTATATCAGGGCTGAGAACAGGTCCTTCAAGAGCCAGAGAATGGAAGCCTTTGCCCTGGAAGATAATAAGGTATAGGCATAGAGTTTCAAGTTGGGGGCCAGACTTGGCAGAATCAAAATTCTCACAGGCTGGAAGAAACATGAGGAATGGATTTAAACATTCTTTTACATGGAAAGCCTGTAAGAAGAAGAGGTACACAAAATACCTGTCAATATGAAAAGTTGCTCTCCTCAAAAAAGCAGAAGAAAGATGCTGTCTCCCTTGAAGTGTTTGTGTTGATTTAAGTGAAATTTTCTTCTGGAGAACTGGTTGTGATTTGGAGAGGAATGCTATGATGGATATGGTTGTGGCTCTGAATGCTCTAGTTCATATGACCACACACCTGTTTACTACTGTATTTAACAGAAAACCATGCCTTGTGAAAATTCATGTCTGGCTTTTCATAAAATCATAGGAATCTGCACAGCTTCAGAAAGGTTTGATCTATATAAGAATTTAAAAAAAAAATAGCAGCAGTACAAAATTCTAGCACTGGCAATTACTATTTACATTCTCCTTAAAAACTGTGTCAGCTTCCTTTAGGTAATTTCAATAACAAGTTCAAGTGAACAGCATTATATTGGCTCAGACAGAAAGAGTGAAAAAACCAGACAGCACCAATACTTCAGAACAGACATCTTCTTGTATTACCAAATTTTCTTTCATAAGCAAAATGAGGCCTGCGTAATCATTCAAGTAACTATTGTTGTTGAACTTTCTTTCCTAATCGTAAAAATCATATTGCACATGGCATCATTTATGATGGAAAGAACTTCAAAAAAGCTAGTGTTTCTAAAAGACTAGTCCAGAGCTATGCTAGTGGAATTCAGAATAACAGTGGTGATCACAAAAGGAGCTCTGCAGATTTATCCTTTGTGATTACACAATTGTTTAAGTGATAACTTATCAAGGGAATGTTAGAACTGGTGAAACTATCCTTTACCCATCAGGAACAGCAAGAAGTTTCCAATTTATCTGCATTATCTAGTTCAATGCTCCTGCACCCAGAACTCCCAGCATCTAAAGGGACATGAAGTTCATCTATGCTATTCTTTAATCCTAGTGTTAGCTCAGTAAACAGTATTTTATATTGAAAAACTAGTTGAAAAACATTTTACATTTTACTTTATGGTGTTGAAGTGTTTTTCTTACTGTGATCATGATGGATCAGAACCTCCTAATTTAAAACAGACACTGGGTCAAACTGCAAGGTTAAAGATACTACCTTGACGCAGCTGATACAACTGACAGTTCTTAAATTAAAGCAGAGAATCAGACCACTGGTCCCCTAACTTTCCTCAGAGACAAATAAAAATTATACACTAACATATAGTAAAATGAACATATGGTCTGGAGAAACTGATTTTTCATCATGCATCTCCAAAAGGACCTAGAATATACATGGTATATTCATGGTAAACAAAACCTCTGAAACTAAACACAACTGGCATCAAAAGGACATATTAGGAGAAGCAGTGATGATTGTAATGTCTATACCTCATCTTTGCCATCCTTGTTTTCAAAAATGTTTATCCCCAGTAGCTACAGGAGAAGTCCAAAAGAATTGACTATTTGATATCTTAAAACTTAAGTTTCTTGCTGACTCTGTTAATTGCATTCTGAAAATCTATATTCATTAATGACAAGTTATTTTAATTTTCCATTACCACAAAATATTTTATAAACTATAAATACGATGTATCCAAGTCCTTGTAGCAGAAATGATAACTAACAGATTATTGAGATGTTACTAGAAAGAGCTAATTAAAAATGGCAAACATAATATATCTGCTTTCACCCCCAGGATAAGACTCATTACGGAACAAAATGCTCTTCCCAGACCAGATATTGTAACAGATGAACAAAGGATTGTTTACATAGGTATTTTATGCAATAAACATAATTCATAAAATTCATTCTGTGTTCACACATTACTGCTGACAAAGATCTTTTTACAGTCACTGCTGGAGCAGAGTAGTACAATTCTTAACTACCTTTTTCAGCCTTTGTAAACAAGTGACACTAAAATGGCTATATGTGCTTTTTCTGTGTGCACTATTGTTTGCTCTTGATGGCATCATCTACTGCACAATAAACTCTATAATTAGCCAAACTTAGTCTTGTCTGTGAGGAACTATACTGTACATCTATAAATCAGAGTAAATAAAAATATACCATATGTTCTCCTTTAGAGGCTGAGAAGATCATGTTTAGGAAATAATCATCACAGATCCACCTTCAAAGTCCAGGACTGAGTTTCAATGGATATTATGTAAAGTTTGATGGAACTCAGTTCAAAACTAGCAAAAAATGCAGTACCAAAAGAGGAAATCATTAAGACTCAATGCCTAGTTACACTGCTTGTGAGAAATCACTCAGTTTATATGAGGATACGTTCCTAGTTTTTTGTTATTTTTGTTTTCTTGAATACATGAAAAATGAAACTGCTGAACTAATCCACAGTATAGCACAGACATAATCACATGTACAAAGTACCCAGTCTCTCTCTCCAGAAATTATGAACTGACTAAAATATGCAAATTACTATTGTTACTGAGAGATTTAAGACCTGATTTGCAGCCCACTATTCCAAAATTATTTTACTGTGGTTTTCTCGTCATTAAAATGGTGTAGTCTGTAGCATGTAGCATTTCCTTCTTAAACTTTATGTTTTATAAACATGACTAGATTTATAAAAATGCATTATTCTGACAGTATCTGGAAAGATGATTTACAATCCAGTTATTTTCAAGGTATTTGAGTACCCTGCAACTTAGAAACTGAGAGACATTACCTTACTTATTCTGTCATTTTGTTGCCTGTGGAGTTTAAAGATTATTATTAAAGATAATAAATTTATCATCAAAGAAAGGACAATTTTCTGATGGGACTGTACTTGAGGAAAAAAATTCATTTAGTAGACTTTGTTTCATCTACAGTGCAGACTTTTTTCCAGTTTTGAGAAACAGCAGTTCCAAATGGGACAAATCATCTATGTTTCTTCTCAGTAATGTCAACAAGTGTTTGACTCCAACCTATAGAGAATTTGGGGGGTGGTTTGTTAAATATAAAACATCTGTTTTTTATAGACTTTTTGAGTTTTTTCTCTTCAAAATGTTAAATTGAGGAAATGAGAGATATAACTGTTTAGATAAATTTCCTTTAAATCATCACTGACCTCTTGTGAAGCTTAATTTGTGGTCTCCAAGCCTATAAAAAAATCAAAATTATGGCTTCATCGATAAGGATCTCCACATTCTGATACGTTCTTTCTTCTGGTATTTAAAGAATGAGACACACAAAGATGACTTGTCTACCCGCATTACTGCTTGCATGTCCTGTGTTGTACAATGTGGCACCAGAGAGCTAGAAACCACCATCCTCTTAGCTAAAGGCATTTTACCATATTGAAATTAAACACATATTTTGAAAAGATGGGATCCTGCTGTACATGTAAATCAGTTTCTTGTACATGTATTATAATATGTGCATATATGATTACCTTGAGATGCTTATAAAGTCGTGGTAAAGTTGTCCTGAGATGTTTTAATTTTGCAGTTTTATAAGGAATATTAAGTTCTTAGATTCTGTAGTAATGCTTGGCACATTAAAAGGACTTTTGTAGGGTAATGCTGATCCTGTATACCAATTTAAGAGCTAGCCTTCAATGAAACGTACCTGAGCCTGTAAAGCAATAGCCTTTTATTTATCTATACAGGCACCTTGAGCAGTAACAACATAGAGTTGCAACACTAAGATTTGACAAAGAATTTTTTTTCCAGATCCTAAACCTTTTATGTTTTACTTTAAGTTATTGGCCATTTCATGTCATAGCACTCTGACATGACATCAGTAAAATATTTTACCAGTATGGTCAAAGATTATGAAAGATTATATTTTAGGTTTAGTGGATCCAAGCAAGATTCATTTAGTAATATATACCTTTCTTTTCCATCTCTCTGAAATATCTAATCCCTGTAAGAGATCTCCATCAAAGTTTCAGGCTTGAGCAATATTAAATAATGGGGTTTTAAGTTCACTATGAAGGTTTTCCTTTATTTTTTTTTTCCAATTTGTCACATCTCTAGTGTATATTACAAATCCTAGGAATATATAAATGCTGAACATTATTTTGACTTTCACCTTATTGAATTTGTCTGATTTAAAATCAAATTAGAAAAATTATTGTACATCTGGAAATAATTTTTTTATTAATTATTTATCTTATAATCTCAGAAAAGTAGAGAGGTCTGACAAAAACTGAAGACAGGACAGGGTTTCAAAAACATTAGGTCTTTGAAAAGCATGGCTTACTCAGTCATGTGCAACATACTTTACACATTCTGTTTTTCTTTATTCCTGGTTGTTTTGTGGGGTATGGAGTTTGGTTTTATGCTTGTTTGTTTGGGTTGTTCCTGGTGAGGCTCAGTGGTGAGTATTAAAAAGCTCAGACTAAACTTTAAAGAGAAACGGAGAAAACAGAGAACAATGATGACACTGTTAATAACACAAAAGATAGAATTGTAGCACACCCATACCTACAGGTAAATATCCAATGTAAGTTGAATCTACACAGGTGTTCTTTATTCCTTCTTTATATGCACCAAGAAACAGAAGATATTTCTATTGGTTCTATTTCTTCCTACACTGATATAGACTGTTAGTTAGTCCCTACATTTGATATATTCACCGTATATCCATTGTTTTGTTCTTTTCCCATCAAAGACAGGAAATTTGTCAATGCTTCTTTTACTTAACAGGAGTGAAGCAGCTGTATTTTTTTTTTTTTTTTAATTTGGTCACTACCATGTTTGACTAAATTATAATATCATCTCAGGCTTTTTCAGCTTGCTGAATATCTTACCTAAGAAAATAGGGTATACTCAGGCTCTCTACATGGGCATGGAATAAGTCAAAGTTATGGAAGATAAAAACTGCAAAAGCTGAAGAAGCAGAAGTTTCAGTTTGCAAAAGCCTGTTATCCTTCATGATCTTGATAGCTCAAATTTTAATTTTGTTCTTGCACCAGGTTGCTTCCTGTACATATGAAAGTTGAATCCTTTCAGGGTAAAAAGTACTTTAAGATCAGGAAGGTTATTTTATAGAAATGCTTGGGCCTTCTTTCTCTGCAGTGTTGTTACAAGTAAGTTACAAGTATTCTGTGAAATACTTGTAACTGAAAGCATGTCCTGAGCATTGTGTGGCAGTGTCATCACTCAGACTTGACACAAGATATATTATGAAATATTTGGTGTATACTTATACTGCAACTTGAGCAGACAAGTCTCAGAGTTCCAGTTTGGAGGAAAGAACACTGTTCACTTCTGAATATTCTAGAGCTGTAGTGTCACACATTGAGGTGAGGAAAGAAAGCTCATTTTTTGTTATCTTTATTATCATTGGATATATATTATAATTTATTATATCACTGGATATGAAATAGTAAGGGAGAATGACAGTTTTTTAGTTGCCTTGGGGTTTTTTGGTGGGGTTTTTTTTTGGGTTTTTTTTGGGTTTTTGTTTTTGTTTTTGTTTTTTTAAATTATTTGTATACCCCTGGAATGTGCTTAATTAGGTAAACAGAAAGACATGCATTGCTCATGACCCAAAACTAGTTGGGTCTTACCTCTTAAAGTAATGCCTGGCAAGATTCAGTCTTTTCCTATTTTCTTTATACCAGACCAATAACACAAGTTCTTGGCAAACTCCTGCCTATTTTTATTGTTTTTGCTTTCAGTAGTGGTTTTGTTTTATTGCTGGATATTTTTCTTCTGCAGCAGACATGTTCTGTAAACAACCAAAATAGTAACACTTCCTGTTGGAAGATGTCTTAAGGTAAAAATGAGGAAGATAAAATTTTCCTCCCTAGATTAAAAAACAACCAAAGGTTAAGTTATTTTTCTACTTAACATTTTCAATATGAGTTACTATACATTTGCAGGAAATGGACAGAAACATTTGGAACAATTTTTATAAATTGAAAGCCTTATATAATATAATAAC
Source organism: Cisticola juncidis (assembly GCA_013400215.1). Classification (NCBI taxonomy): domain Eukaryota; kingdom Metazoa; phylum Chordata; class Aves; order Passeriformes; family Cisticolidae; genus Cisticola; species Cisticola juncidis. The sequence goes on from VXBR01007308.1 coordinate 514,556, forward strand.
TACGTGGTTTGTAGAACTTGAATTCATACATATTTTTGGTATTTGAATACATAATGATATTGAATCATTAAAACTGCTGATATTTGAGAAAATAAACTTAAACAAAATATTGTCTGTCATCATCGGTAATTTTTCCTATAAATCACTTTTAAATAAAATATTCAACATATGTTGAGTTTAACAGTTTGGCAATTGCTCACTACAAGACTGTGCCAATTTTTTTTTATTTTATTTGGTTTAATTAGGAAAGCAATTTGGATTCAATATTTGCAAACTATCACAAACTTACCAAAAGAACAGTGAAACTGCTTTATTGGAAAGTCAATTTTCTGCTATCTCTTTGGGAGCCTTGAAACTTAATATTAAAGCAGGTTAAATAGCACTGTTTCAATATCATTACTTCGAATTGAAGAGCTTAAATATGTCTTGAATGTGCTTAAAATAGACTAATCAATAGAAAATTTCCATTAAGTTCTCAATTAAGAAACAAAAAATTAATTATGCCTTTGAATTATACGCAACTGTATTATACTAGTTAGTTTTAAGAATTCTCCTTTAATCACCCTTTTTTTCTTTTTTTAATTACAGTTTTGTCAGATCATCATTCTTAATTTCACCCCATGTACTAATTAAATATTTGGTTTTTATTTACTTAAATCCACATAGTCCTCCTCTTGAAGGATTCTTGTTTGGTTGATTAAGATAAGTAGAGATGGTGAAATTATTTTCAATTTAATAATCAGTAAACAGTACGACAGACCAGAATATTGCAGATACTCTTCTAGTTTAACTAAGTACTGCACATAGTTGCGCAGCCATAAAGGATTACACAGATGATGCTGTATGAATGACATGCCTAGTTTGATAACACATTTGGGTGGTAAATGTTGTGCTGCATATTTTTCCATCAGAAATATCTAGAAGTAGATGACTGTTTTGACCTTTTATCAGTGAAGTGCAAAAGTAGTATTTTTAGCCTCTCAAGAGATGACTTGATTGTCACTGGTATTTTATTTTAACACTGTTGTGCTTCTAAGGAAGACTAAGTTATATCACAGTTGAGTGACTACAATGGCCCTCTGACATACAATTGAACCATTAGCTCAGGAACTTTGATAGACCGGAACTAAACTAAATCAAGTCCATCCAAAATTGATAGTAAAGTCAGAAAATAGTATAGACACTAAAAAACTGTCACACAGCTAATTAAAGGTCTTAAAGCTTTAGCATATATTATAACTTTATATTACCATACCTACCACAAGGCAGTTGCATGTAAGTATTTATAACCACATCTCTAGGATTCTGTTTTTAGATTTTGTCACAGACATCAGGAATGACTCCAGCATAACATAGGACATCCTGCTTATTTAGATGTGAGATGAAGTGTGTTTTCCCTTCATACCAAGAGTTAATAGTTCAAGGTATTGAAAGGGGTAAAGTTTAGCATGTGAGCGAGTGGTCACAAAATCAACCCTGGACAAAGACAATCCATAAAGTGTTACACTATTAAACAGAGACATTATAAACATCTATTTTATTATTCCTGTGAATGCTTAAATAAACCAAGATGCTATTTTTTTTATAAACCAAACTATGTGTCAAAGAGCCAAAGCTGAAAATGATGAAAGATGTGGAAACTTTATAGGGTTACCATTATAAATAAACCTCACACGAACAATGGGCTAAATTTCACTGCAAGACTGTAGAAAATCAATTTTTTAAACTGAATAAACATTATCTGGACTTAAAGGAAAAAGGCATATTATTACTTTAAATATTTTCACTAACAGAATATCCCATATCAGCATTCTAAGGTGAATTAATTTAGTTCAGTAGTGCAGCATGGAGAATAATGTATCAAACATTAAACTCTCAAGATTTAGTTTCAAAGCCTTCTAGTTAATAAGTTTCTGTTTTCTGCTAAAGTTTATGGCATAATTCAGTACAGATATTTTTCTTACCTCTTTCTTCACAATAATTTTTTTTAATGGAAAAGTCAAACTGTTAACAACTGGAATGACTAATTTAGGTTATGCCATAGTATGCAAATAATTTAAAATGTATTACCACTCTATGGAATAAAACCAAGTAGATTTGTCTTTTTACATCTGGAGTACTTTTTTCAAAGTCAACTAAATCAAGATGAAGAACAGAATATATAAAAGAATGATTATATACGACAATAAGAGACAGAGAAAACAAAATATTTCAGGAGTATATCTACATGTTCTAAGGAGCATATCATGGATGTTACCTGGAAATTTTTGTCTTTCTCAGGGAAAGAGAATATAATTATGGCAAAAATTCAAATATTTGTAACTTATGTTATTTTTCTTTTCATATGTAAATTCTCTCCATAAGAACTGTTTCTTGAATATTTTCAAAGTAACCAATAATATTAGGCATGAGTGGGGAAGAAAGTGTCTCAGTCAAATCATTCTGCAATTAATGAAAAAACTCATTTTCTTTTCTTTTTAGAAATAATTTTGACCATGAAGGTCTCTCATCTCATATTTAGCTATGCAGTAAAAAACAGTTTCTGGATGTTGTATTATCCAGTCTTCTGTTCCTTAGTGTTCTTGCTGAGCCTTATACTGTGATTTCCATTTGCCTCCAGTGAAAAAGGGACCCTCTGCTGAGGTGGCATGAAAAATACCAATATCCACACACCCATTTTGTAATGAAATTGAAGACTTTAGGCCCATAAGAACACCAAATGCATATTAATAAAAACTGTGCCAATGTAACTTTTGTACACATGTTTTTCAGAAGCATAGTTTAAGACATGAAACTATTACCTACCTTATCCTTCTATAAAATGGGTGGAAAACATTTTGAAAAAAATGTATGGATTCTACCACCAAAATTTTATCCATAGTAATAGGAAGCAACAGCAAATGTATTCCAAGAGCATGTAATTAAACTGCCTGATTTTCAGAAGAACTAAAGACCATGGTGCTCATTAAGGTTGAATTCAAAAAACTTTAAGATATTGCTGACATGGAAAAGGATTCTTTGTGACATGGAGGGAGCAAGGAATTACACTCTTAAAATTCTTTGTTCAAAAAAAAGTTATAATCTAATAAAGTTCTAGAGCGTTTATAACTGAAGGCTTATTTTTGAGTCAATATTAGATTTACTTGAATTAAAATAGATTACTGGAATTCATTTTACAAATTCTGAGTTTAATCTGAAAGTAGTTTCATAATTTCAAGATTCCTTTTTTAGATCTATTTGGTTGAATTTTATCTTTAAATATGATTGCTTCATTTAAATTTTATTTGCTTCTGTACTTGTTACACTGAATTTTCTTCTCCATTTTATTTCATCTTACACATGAAAACCCTTAAAAATCATTTTTTTTGTAATACATGTGTTTAGTACTAGTGTCCAGATTTATAAATTTTGTTCTCATGACTGGTTATATCTAGAAAATTAGACATGTTGAAGGGATGCCTAGTAAAGCACACAATTATAATTGATTAGGATTAGACAGGGACTAGGAAAAAACTTATTTTTTCTATTTGATCCTGGACAATCATCAACACTTTTAGTGTCTGAAGAGGAAGCAGAATTCCTCAGTTTTTAAAATTATTCTCAGCTCAGACCAGCTTAATAAAAACATACCCTGAAAATTCTTTCTCACCCTGAATTTCTCTGATGACCATGATGACTTTTTTAAATCCAAGGATTTAAATTCATAAATCTGTAGAAGTGTTTTAGGCTATGACCTACCAGTCAGCACTACAGAATGTATCAGTATCACCTAAGGGAACTAAGGTAAGATAAATGTAACACTATTTTCCAATTATCTCAGGTCTGGGAAGAAATAAACAAGACTGAGGGAGAAAAAAGAATCCACACAGAAAGCAAGTGTCCTTAAAATCAGCTCCAGCTGAGATTGAGGAGGAGGAAAAGGAGAGTTTTGGGGTATGTGTTGTAAACTCTAGATAGAGGGAGTTAACTCTAGCTCAGTTATAGCTCCCCACCCCAGGAACGCCACACAGATACAGGACATTCACTTGAGAAGGTGCCCTAAACCCTTAAAGACCCGTGCTCCCCCATGACTTGCTGGGACCTCGCGCAGACGACTGCACCTGATGGAAAGCGATGCAGCAGATCCAAAGTCTGTTACAAGGGACAGTGCCAGACTCCCCCTCCTACCCCCTCAGGAGAAGCACCTGGGCAGTCCCATGGCTTAGACTGGTATTGATCCAGCGAACTCTATGTTTTGTGGGACACTCACCACTAAGAAAACCAAAAGAAAACAATTAACAGGACTCTACAAGGATCCATAGATCCATATTTTCTACTTAATCTGTCTCTGTCACTCCCTCTGTCTCCCACCACAGATTTTTCTATTTCCTTCTATCTCTCTCTGTACATCCCTTTTACTGTTAAATATAATCCATAACAAGACTTTGCTATATGGTCTTATTTGCACCTTAATTCAATCTGAGGCCTGTCTTTAATATTTTTAATAGCTAGATCTTAACTGTTACTTATTTTCAGAATTAAAAAAAAAGCTAATTTGGCTTCTTAGGAAGCAAGACTCCCTGTAAAAACATGCATCTTCTACCAGTCAGGGAGCAATTTTAATGAGGTGGTGTGAGCCTGATGGTAATTTCATTTTGCTCCCAGGTAAAGACAAGAGGGGAGAAAAACAATGGAAAAAAAGAATGGAAGTTCCCTATCTCCTTGGAATATGTTTTTACATGTGCCTCTGCCCTCTAAAACCTTAAACAGTTAAAAGCATTGGTGTCTAGTGCCTAGTAGTGATCTGGTTAAGGTTTCTGAGGCAAAACATAGCTCCAAATTCTCACCAATCTCCATAGCAACAAGCTTACCATAAAGCAAAACAAAACCAGCAAACAAAAAGAGGAAAGAGAAACAGGACTGTTGTGTCTGGTGGCAGTCAGCTGCTGGATCAGCTTATATGACATGATTTTTTTTAAAATTTTTTTTTTTTTACTAAAGCACATGTTATTTTGGCTTTGTTTTTAATCATTTAACCATGAAACATAAAAAAAATATAAATATAATTTTCCAGATGGAAGAGATGTATGTTACAAATTTATTAAATTTGTACAATCTCAATTTCTTGAGGGATGCACAAAGTGGTAGAATTGGTCTTGTGTTTGTGGAGTTATGTAATAGTAACTATATGAATTAATTATTTAATCATACTAATTTGAATTCCATTTTTTATCCATATCAAGGATCCATGTTCATATCATTTTGCAAGCAGGTTAGTGATTTACGTGTTTTGTGAGAAAAATGAGGGAAATTATGGAATAAAAACAACATCCATCATTGTTTTTCAGCTATATTTAAATGCTAAAATAGATAACATCTCTCACTTTACAGAATAGAGGTAGTTTACTTTGGAGACCTTACCTTAGCAATACAAAAAATATTCAAGAAACAGAATATTCCGGGCATGGCTCAGCTGTGGTAATGTCAAAACAACTAGATATTTGGTCATTGTTTTGATTCCTTTTTGAAAGCTGTGAAATCAGCAAGTATGGCAGCCTGTTTTCTTAAAGTAAATAATAATACATAAATATAGGGGGGTTTTATGGGCAAAACAGTAATTTTCTAAAAAGACATAACTTTATATAATGCAGCCTAAAATTAATTTTGTTTTTTCAAGAAGGTCTATACATGCTCTTAAGTGAAAAAAAAGACATTATGAAACATTATCAGCTAATCGATAGTTCCCAGATAGTCCCTAATTATTTTTAAAACAAAATGAAACAAAAAAAGAAAACAACAAAAAATAAAAACCACAAAAAAAGCCAGAACAAAACCAAAAAACTGCATAAACACCTAAAAATACTTTAAGTGTTTTTTGGATTTTTTTTGTTTGTTTGTTTGTTTTTTACTCTAGATGAGCCTTTTATGAACTTCACTTTAAGATAATCCATTGAAATTTATATATGGTATATAAATTCCGAGCCTCCAGTCGGAAAGAACTTCAAAAATGAAATTACACTTGACTTAATAGAGTATTTTTAAAGGTCACATTATAAACAAATATCACTTTTATGGTATGAAATGTTCCTACACTTTACCAGAATCTTCTGAAAATTGTACTCGTATGTATCTGTTACACAGAAAAGTCTGAGGAATGCTGCTGGTAGTAAAGGAAATGAAATTACTTGAGTAGATTTGCATTCAAACCAACAGTAATTTGGTATTCTATTAACTCTGTACTTATCAGGCTCTTCTGATGACACTGTAGGGGGGATGGCCAACACTGTCCATCTTCCCATTCTCCATACTCATTATCTGAGAGGTAATACTCTCTTATCTTGCCACTGCCTAGGGCAAAAGTTCAGCTCATTGAAATGCACCCATCACCTAAGGAAGTTACAGAGTTCTTGAGGCATCAAGGCTGCAAGTCAGCCAAAAAGAGAGAAAAAAATCTGCAGGAAATACTGTGAGTCTTTTATAGCAGAAGTGCAATGAGTCTATTAGAGTGTGTGTCTAGGCCTGGTGACACACACAAGTTTCCACATTTTTATCACAGGTGAGGTGTTGCATTGGGAATGAGCAATGAACCTGAACTTTCCACTCAGGGTCTGAAACATTCTCAAGCAATAGAGAAAATATGTAAACTGAATTTTAAATTTATGCATGTAAGCAGTGGCAAATGCCATTGTCCAAAATGAGAAACTCAACATCAAGCTATTCTATTATTTCATTGGCTTAAATGATTCAAAATTATTTTCACAATTCTTTTCTCTGTGAGACAGAGTTCTGTCAGGTCATCATACTCTTCATTACAAAGAGGGACTAAGTAGAATAGTACAATCTTATTTTTACTCAGGCAAATTACATTGGCTCACCACCAGTATGCTATGAGTCTCTTCATCAGGAATTACTGCCTTTGCCTTAGGAAAGAAGTCCTAAAGCTACAAGAAGAGTTGAATGCAGTCTCTATGGAGCAGCCGAATTTTTTTTTCCCCCAATGATCTTATGTGCTTATGCCTGGAACCAATACTTTTAGGCATAAGGATGTCTTTTTCCCTGCAATGTAAATTCCATTCTGAAAAATATGCCATATACCTTTCCTTCTGGTAACTTGTCTATTTATCAAATATGTCTGAAAAATGTAGAGACAAATAAAGAGTAAAAACATAACAAATCAGAGGAATTAGAGTACATTAGTTTAGGGTCTCTTTAAATCTAGAGACAGATATAGATAGACTCTTGCTCAAAGCAACCAAAGTCATGTCCCAAAAACTGAGATTAAGAAATGAACATCCCTGGAACTCTTTTGATAGCACACTTCTGAGGAAAATGCCATTGATATTATCATCCAAGAGAAGAGTTCAATAAAATATAAGGTTTTCTAAACAAGCTTGCAGGTGAAGCAATCTATGTCAGAAGTTACTCCTTTTGTAAAGATTCCTTTTTGTGTACTGATTTAGGTTAACACCAAATCTTAGTCATGAGCTTTAACAGAAATCTACTGATAGTTCAGTGAGCTGAGAAGATTATGCAAATCCTGTAGCTGCAGCACACAAAGTCATTAGATCTGAAAATGCAACAGATTATAATAACCATCAACATGGACAGGATTTTAAATGAATATTGTAAGAATCAAAGTTACCCAAATTATTCATACTATATAATTTATTCCATAGTTTCATATTTTAATGCATTTTTGTAGAAGGCATAAGTGGATTTGCTGCACAAACTGAACTGAAAATTCTTGCAGGGATTATAATTTAAAAAATGGGTTCTAGCCTAACAATTGTTGTTTACTACAAATTGTCACATTTATCTGAAAAGATTACTCACCAAATAAAGAGTAAGTACATATTTTAAAAGAAAAAATGGTGTATTTGAGTTTTTGGAGTGTAGGGGAAATATAAAATGTTTATGGAGCAAAAAACAGGACTACCTTTAAAGAGACGAGAAAGAGCTAAAAACACAATCAAGAAAACAACGTAGAACAAAGAATGTACAATCTGAGAGGAGCCTGTCAACTCAGGTATAGGGTATACAGAGCAACACACCTCTAGTAACACAGGTTTAGTTTTAGAATTAATCATTCTTGAACTGACCAACTTGTCATGGAGCCATTCTGCAGATCAAGATGCTTCACCTCAAATATTATTGGCAGCTACTAAAATAAAGGTAGCAAAGGAAATTTCTGCAAACCTTCTGCACAGTATAGCTCACTGCAACAAAGTAGATGATAATATTGCAATAGTCCCCTTTTGTAGAAAAGGAACTCAACCAATATTTTTTGATTAAACGGTAATGAAAAATAAATGAGGTAGAATACTGTTTCTACCTACACACAAAGACGCACATAAAATGTCAGCATTTCCTGATGAAATGCATATATTTCCCAATGATATTTGTGTGTGTGTATATATATATATATGAATATTGCTATTTTAATATTATATCTTGAAAACTACATTGATTTTGGTTACACAGAAATGTAAGCAGATGAGCTTACATTTCAGCAAGGGAAAAAGAAAGAGCAAGCAAAAGAAAAAAAACTGTATGAGTTTAATAGTGGTAACCTGCAAACTGCAGAAAAGTTAGTATTTGCATTGACAAGAATTAGTCGTAGGTTCATCAGGCGATTCACGCCAGATCACTCTGTGTTTTCACTGTCATTCTAAGGGATGTGGACACTTAATTGGATCATATTACCAATCAGGCATATTGAGTGCATCGAAGTTTTACATATGGTAAATTATGTTCACACTGGCACTATAGAAATGTGAGGGATAAAAAAGGAGAAAAAAAAATGTTTTCAAATTGTAAGAAGTTAAATGAAAAAGAAAGAAAATAAAATATCTAACAACTCTGTTATAGTAAGTGAGAAGCTAAAAAACAATGTGTTGGCAAAAAATAAATAATCTGATATAAGCCAACATATGGCAGAAATCAGTGAAACCTCTGCCAGAAAAGAAAGTATTTTTAAGACACAGGTTATCAAATAAATGCAGATACAGCAAAATCAAACACCAGAAGAAAACAAGAGTGTTACCAAGGCAAAGAACTTTAGCCTGTAACACAGAGTAGATAAAAGATATGAAACAAAACAAAATGAAATTAAATGATCCTCCTCTCTCTCAAACTTGCATGCTCTGTGCCTTGAAGCTATACATCAAAAGCCCATACAGTCAAGAATGGAACCGCATGCATCCACACAGAGAGAATTTTATTATTCCAGGCTGATTTCACATATTAAAAAAGAGGCTAGGGGAAGGAAAAATTCTGGTACATGTTGTAAGTTGCCTCTGGCAATTTTTGAAACATTATATCTGTTACAATAAAGAAGATTATACATTTGAAACAAACATGAAAAAACTTATTCAAAATATTATAACTAATTTCCCCTCCCTCTTCTTTCAGCCTCACCTCCCCACCCATCTCTACACCAAATGAATTCATGTTATTTTTTTTTTAATATAAAGGATATTGAGTCTTGTTTCTCAAAGAACGGAAAGTCAGCACATTTTCTGTAGTCCTTTAAATATGAAGTCACTTTGACTATCTTTGCAGGAAAGGATAGTGGCCATTCAAGTAGGCACGTCTCAGGGTATTTAGATTTCCTTTCTTCTGAAAAATATCTCATATTCCAGAGTGAAGACAGAGAGCAATGAAAACCATAAAGTACTAACATTTTGTACTCGTGGCAGGAAGCTGCACTTAGCAAGTTGGCTGTTAATTTTCGTTTAGTCTCAGCTTTCAGATGGGCCTGAGAAAATATGTTCCATATTCCAGGCACTCTCAGTAATCAACTCCATAGAAACTTGTCTTACGTAATGAGTAGTCTTCAGTTCCTGCACCAAACAATTTTGTGGAAGAGAACATCCTCACATGTCTCCTCCTATTGTATTTTAACAGGTAGAGCAAGCAGAATTCCAAACACTAATACAGAAAGACAAAAGTGTGTATATGATCCACAGCTGTATTCAAGACTCTCCTTAAGTGCTCCAAGAGGTGTTATCCACTATAAAAGGTGAGAGTTTTGTTATAAAATTTAGAAATAATTGCACCTAGAATCATATTTCAGTTTATTGTATTGTCCAAGATAATAGTTTTCCACTTTTAGTAGATGCCACATCTCTGTCTCTCTGGCACACTTTTCACAATTCATTCAAACTGAACAAACAGAAAAGACTGTGCATAGTACAAAAGTTTCTAAACATAAAAAAAAGTTTATTTTTCATTGCAAAACTCAAACTATTTCTGTTTTCAAAATGACAAGAAAGCAATGCAAAGAAATTAAACCTGAGAGAAATGGATGTCTCTCAAGAAACGTTAAGCTATACATCTCATTTCCAGATTTCACTGGGCTGCATTTTTTCTCTGGAATGAGTTGTAAAATGTAGGTTATCCCTACAGCTTTAGGGAAACATTTGATAGATAACCAAACTCTAGCAAACACACTCCTTCAAGCTGATGAGTGAACTAATGTTTGCCCATTGGGGATATTTGATAAAGTGTAAATGAATACTGCTGCATTGAGCCACAAAGCCTCAGGAGGAATGGGGTTTGAGCATCAGAGAAATGGAAAAGGTATTAAGAGTGATGAAGAATAGGCTCAGTCCCAAAGGATGACTTCGATTTTAAAAGTGTGTGATTGTGAAAACCACTATCAACTTTAATTACTCAATTAATTAAACACACAATCAAAACTTACAAAGTGGTTTTTTTTTTTTCCTACAGGAAACTCAATAGGCAATTTCACAATGAGTTCACAACCTACCTGTGATCATAACCCATGTATGCGTACTCCCCTTGCAAATACAATCCGCCAATTTGGCGTCTATCATGAATCTATTAATATTGTTTTAAACAATTTTCTGCTGAGGGCCACATCAGTAAGAACTTTCAGATCCAAACACATACATTTTGTGGATTACTATTGCCATATGTAGAGTTAAGTGTCTGGAAGATAACAATTCATTAACATATACCAGAACAATGTCTAAAATACTTAAAAGAACAGTTGAATGTCAAAAGCTCCATATTATTCAAGGGTTTCACACTACACATAAATCCTTCCCTGATAAAAAGAAGAAATAATGAATGTATTTAAAGTTCAATCTTTGTATTTTGAAGACTGATTTATGAAAACAAGGTGCTCCAAATTCTGAAATAGAAAATAACCTGCATTATTAAAATTTATGCTTGTAAGGTTTTGAATATGTTAAACAATTTTAGTGATAATATGCAGTTCAGTGGTGAAGAATATGTTGAGACCATTACATTTTTGAGTCTAACTACAAAACAGATATTATTTGCCATTAGAATTAACTTCATGACAATAGAAAACTTCAGTTAAAAAAAAACAGTATGCAGAAAGTATTCTTCTAGGTGTTTCACAACAAAAAAAAAAATTATCAAATCATATGCTGTTTGTTGTTCAATATAAGACATTAATAAAATGGAAGATGCACCTAATATATCACTGCTTTCCAAGTGGCAGCATTATCATGACTATTGCATTTTCAAACAAACAATGTGTATATCATCAGGCGGGATGAGAGTTAGAACAAGAGACTTATATAAACTGTAGATATCTGAAGCATATTTTAACATCAAATTGTATGACTGAACCTGCATTTGCCTGTTATTGAAATGTTACCTGTGTGTACACACTTTTTGGTAAATGACTTATAGTCTTATAGTCATGACCTGAGGGTTTTGAGTATTTTCCAATTTATTATTAACCATTATGAATTAGTTTTCTCCAAAACTATGGCTACAAATGAAATTATAGAACAGGACAAATGTAGATGTTATATTTTCTAGTCCTTCTAAAGTAAAATTTCTTTTTTTCCCGATGATTTCATTTCAGTCCTGGTACCTATTAAATTCCTTCTCAAGTAAACACTTTCCATTTTTATATCTCTAAGTCCTAAACAGAGTTAAATCATCATCTCTTCTTCTTGAATCATAGTTCTTGACTCACTTTTCAGCTTCTAAAATATGTAAAACACTTGCTTAGGCATAGGAACGTGGCCCAATAAATACAGTGAAGAGTTGTATCAATTAATACAGCAAAAGAGAAGGGCTATCATTATATATATAAATACTTTATTTCAATGGTAGCTTCAGTTTTGAAGTGGGATGCCAAATTTTTTCATTCATCTTCCTCATATTTGCAAAAGTATTTCACAATTGTGAGATACAGGAGACAGAAAAGACACTAAGGATACAATCTGCAAATTATACTTACATGAAAAAAAAAAAATTAGGTTTGGATGAAATTTCGTTCTCACGGAAAAATCATAGATATCCAGGAAATGTTACATGAGACACTTCAGTCGATTTTGAAACAGGTTATCCCATTTTTAATTGAGAAAACTATATAAATATTAAGTAGTTATGAATATTTGAGAAGTATTAGATATTTTCAGATTCTTTTTTTTTTTTGTGATGAGTTCTTGTTCTTGTACAATTAAACCATGTGGATAGAACCTAACAAGTCTCTTTCTTCACAATTTTTATGATTTAACAGCATTCGTTCTGCAGTTATATCTCGTGACTTATTGAGTGAGATTGTATCGTAATTGTGAAAAACTAGATGAAGATTTAGGGTGATAAGAAGTCTGTGGAGAAAATTTATCAAGGTAAGAACAGAGGAATTATATTCACAATACCATAAGAGGAGATAAGTATGACTGTATTTACAGTACAGAGGTTTGCTGTCTGATCTTCCTGAATAGTAGCATCTTTCACCTATTATTGCCATGCACTCATTCTGCTCTTCACTCTTTTTTACTTTCTATCCTTTTGTTTCCTCCTAAAATAAAATGTATTTGATTTTCTTCCTTTTCTAAAAAATATCAATCCTTGACTTTGCAGGTTCATGTCACTTAAATTTAACCTCTTTTGGGGAGCTTACCAAGGATGTTGTCTGAGATAAATCTCCACACCAGCACCTCATCATCTGTTTCAGAACCACTATAGTTCACTGAGGAGTTTGTTTCTTTTTATAGAACACAGTTTACTAAATTTGAGGGAAAAGTAATTCAGCCATGTTTCCCCCTTGACTACCCAGTTTCTCTTTTCCAAAGGGCTTACCAGTTTTGCCTGAGTTTGAGATAAAAGAATGGAATGTTAAGTGCTTGACACAATATCTTTCAGGCATCTAGGATTTATGCTAGAGTCCCACACATATTTTTGACCAGAGACACTCTCAGACATGTTAAATCTATAGGTTTTCAAACAAGTTAGAAGAAGGAAAAGGTAACAGGCCAATGCTCATGAAATGGTCCCTAAGTCTGAAAAAAAATTCAGTCACTAGAATGTATTCATGTAACTGCAGTATCTAAAATAAAGTGAAATTAAATTAAACTTTAAATAAAGATGACTGGCAGACTAAGGAAAATTAATTTTGAATCATATATATAACAAAGCTGTTTGTTCACAGCAGGAAAAGTCTGTCTTATACATCTGTATTTTTAGAGATTAAATAATTGATCTGACAGTTATTAATTTTGTTGTTGTTTTCATTTAATGTATTAAAATAAGGAGGGAGGCGGGAAGGAAGGCGGGAAGGAAGGCGGGAAGGAAGGCAGGAAATGTGCAAGAGCTCTCCTTTATTGGCACTTCAGTTATCTGATTTTTTTAGCAATATCTCAGAAACTATCCGATAGCCAGAGTGAGTTTAACCACCCTCATCTGGAAAACCAAACTAAATTTTCTATATGTAGTTAGCTGACATGGTAAGGTGGGGAATGAAGTTTTGATACCTAAAATACACATTTAGTCAAGTAAGTACTTTGAAGTTTCTTTAAACCTAGTTAAATTACTTATGCCAAAAGATATCTGAGTGGTTGAATGATTCCAGAAGTCCAGGAAACAGGGTTTTTTTAATGTTGAAACTCTTCTGAAAACTGGGCTACCTCAAAGTCTCAAAGTTTGTAGCTGGAACTGTGTAATCCTAAAATCCTGAGGTAACATAATTTTTTCTCAGGAAAGAATTACCAACTTAAACAGAAGAATGTCCTCTAAATGAACACAGAATGGAAAGCATTCAGTCACATTCCAGTGAATCACAAACCTGGGAACAATTTAGTCATAAGCAAAGACAGGAGATTTTATAATTTAATTTCTTTTGCCAGTGTGATGTCTTCAAACAAACAAACAAACAATAAACAAACCTGGAAGATGCTCTTTTGATGCTGTAGTTTGTTTTATTCTGTACGGTATCATTTTGACTGCCTCTGCTAAGAAAGGTGAGCTGGCAGCTGTGTTTTGAAAGGATGCCCAGATAGATGGCTTTTCTGCAATGGAAAATTATCTTGGGCTGGATTATAGTGTCTGCTCCTCTGAATAGATTGGGTCAAGGAAATTCAAAAAGAGACTAGCAGAGGTACCTTACAAATGGCAAAAGGAAATTAATAGTGGACTAAGGTAAATTACTGGGTATCTAATAAATCTGAATCCTAAGATTCATCATATTTAAAAGGAGAAAGAGAAATCAAGGAAAAGGAGGGGACATCTAGGCTATATAAATCAAGAAGACTGCTGCTACTAAAACAGTAGATTAAACTCAAGTTTCAAATATTGAAAAATTGGTAAGCATATTGAAAATGAAAGGAAGATTGTGCAAGACAAGAGGACATATAATGAAGGGTTTTACAGGCTCCTCAGAAATCTAAATCAGAAAAGAATGTAAGACCATTAAGGAAGGAAAAGGCCTTTGTAAAAAAGAATGTTTGCAGCCCTGTGACACAGTGACGTATTTGCTTCAGTTTGGGCCAAATATAGAGAGAGTAACAGACCTAAACTATTGCATCAGCTGCATGATTTGGTCCCGTCCTTTCTCGACATTTTTTTGTTTCAGCACCAGGAAAGTTACAGTGACTGTAGATAAATATCCAAAAATTGAAATCATGCTGTTAATACTGTACTTCTTTTAGCCTCCAAGCCAATCACATTAAAAATTCATTTATACATGTTGCATCATATTTTACTTGGCATTACAGTACTACCCATGAAAAACAATCTATGATTCCTGTGTACCAATTTTTACTTCAGCAGATTTAAGCTCAGGTTCCAAAGGACCTTTGAATTTTAGAGAAGGGATCTTGTGCACCTTACCTTGCAACCACAAAAGATACATTGGAAATAAAATAATTTTAAGAGTGCCCCTGGTCATAGTAAGTAATAATAGTCTACATGAATGCCTCTAATGAATAGAATATATTCATTTACATAATTTAATAAATTTTATACATTTTTCATCCTCACATTTGGGACAATAACCCAGATATGTGAACTATTTCTACATTTCAGAAAGAGTCCAGTTGTAGCTCACAATTTCTCCTTTTAAGAATTTAGGCTGGAGTAGCATACAGTGAATATTTGAAATGAACCTCAATGGTTGGCTCAGTATAAAGGAAAAAGTTTTTTAAAAACATACATTTTGACAATTAGAATTTGCTTTAAAGCCAAATTTTTGGCTAGCACAAAATGTACTAGCATGTGCAGAGGTATTGTTTCTAGCTGAAGTAAACAATGACATGAGGAAAAACAAAAGAAATTTCCAGAATTGATATTAAGATTTGGATATTAAGCTGGAGTCAGATGATAAATTGATTTCAGTGGACTTGATCTTTTAGGGTGAATCTTGTGTTTCTAAATGATATGACATTTAATTTTTAAAAAGCCTTTCCATTACTTTAAGTAAATTTACTGTAGGTCAGTGTGTTCTAGCGGAAAATCTAGCCTACAAATCACAAAAATAAACAGAGTTTTAAAAAAAAGCAGTATCTTAAAGATCTTCATTGAATTACAGTGGGAAGAACATGATTCAAAAAACAATATGAAAATAGAAGCATCTAATATAGAGCCATTTTTTAAAAAAGTCTATCAAAAATAAAATATTGAGACAGAATTAAAATTTCTCCAGTCTGATGTATACACAATGACCATCTGAGAAAAATGTTGTGACACATTGTTTTAATTAGAGGTCAAGCCCTGATGCATATGGTGGACTCCAGCATGTAGACTTAGTAAACAATTTAACTTTATTGGATCACTCTTTTGTCTTACGCCTTACAAAATAATGCTTTGTAAAAGAATGGTACAAGTTGTGGTGGTTTAAGCCATATCCACAACAGCAGCACTGCATAATATATATGATTTGCAAGTGTTCAAGAAAAGTCCTTTTAGTATGGATATTGTCTTAGTTATGCTGTGATGTTCTTAAGTATGTAAACGAAAAGCTAGTGTACTATTTTCCTGTAATAGAACAGGTATCAGCAAATGGGTGATATCATGGAGCATCTTGCACTGCACTCTGTGGCTGATCATGACTATAAGAAGTTAAAAAATGCACCTTCTGGGCAGACTCTTATAATTCACAACTGTTTCTTGTTTGTGTTCCATTAAATAATCTGGTCTGTTGAATATACTTTACACAGAAAAAAAAAGAATAAAATTGGAGATCTGAAGTGAGTAATGTCTCAAGTACCCATGAAGTAATATAGTTGTTGCCAAGATATATGCGGTTTCTCTGTGTACCTCACCTTGCAGTAACTAACTAGACTGTAAAACAACTCTTTCATTAATGCTGGCCAGGAGACAGGCTTACCTCATTAGTTCAAATTTGTTAACCTATTTGTCATAGCCCTTCAACACCCCGACTGGACCCCCACGCTCATTCTGTTCCTCACCTTTCCATTTCCAGGGTACAGATATTCTATGTTTTTATAATTCATACTGTTGGTATGGGAAAGCAGTGTCATCACTTCGGTATGTTACAATCTGTTGTAGAATATAATGTGATAATGAGGAACAGTGAATAAGAAAATTCTTAACTCCTTGTTAATCATTTTATAGAGTCAAGTTGACCCAGTTTATTATTTGTCTCCAAAGATACTGAGATTTCATAAACATACACAACCTATCCTGTGTTGGGAACTGGAAACTAAAACATAACAAGAAACTTTAACTTGAAATAACCCCAGAGAAAATCACATTATCTTGGTCAGCGTGTCAGCACGTCACCTTGTCAGCATGTCAGTTATGTCTTTGTAATGCTATGTCTATGTTTTTTAGAAGAATAAACTGCAAAGAAACTTGACATTTTAGGAGGTTGCTGTATTATTATTAAAACATCTATGTGTATCACATTTAGCAGACTATGTATTCAGACTTATCTGTGTTCTCCCAGTTTTGAACTGCCCTCCCATTTCATACACAATGGACAGCAGTAGGCATTGTTTCTACTTTTCTCCCATACAGTTTAAGATCTATTCACAGTTACACACAAGTATATTAACAGTTCAATATTCTTCTGTATCCCACTCATTATTTAGTTACAAACTTCAGGGCAGTATTCACATCAGGATGGTGTTTCCTGGAATTACTTGTGTGTCCTCTTTTTTTCTTTTGCTAGTGCAAAACAGTAGAAATTTATGATAACAAAATGCCTTTAGGATGGAGGTGATTAACCACATAGTGAAGTCTCAGACTATGCTGTCTTTAAAAAACTTAGCTGGGAAAGTCTAAATTCCTGACGTGAGACTCTCTGCCTGAGAGTGATGACAAGTACTGTTTGCAAGAGTTAAATTGCACCAGGTAAAGCTACCATCATTTCTAATGTTTTCTTCTTACCAAATTTGAGAACACTTTCCAAGAGTTTGTTATTTACATGTTTCCAGATTTTGAGTTACTATGTGGTTATCTTAAACATTTTATTAGCTACTGGGGCTAAAGTAAGTGGGCTCAGTTACCTAACTTGATTACATGTGAAAAGAATTATTAGTTATTAATAGAATTAATAAAATTAATAATTAATGCAGTAATGCATAGTAAAGGATTCCATAGAATTTTAAAACTGATGGCACGTGAGTCTTCATTGGTGTTTATTGTCTTATTGTGTGAGACTATATTGCCATGTATTCTTTGGTAATGTGGACAGAAACAGAAACAGATTTTGAGGGATTATTTGTGCTTCCAAAAAAAAAAAAAAAAAAAAAAAAAAAAAAAAAAAATTTT
>VXBR01007308.1:532564-568276 GCA_013400215.1 Cisticola juncidis
AATAGAATTTTTTGCATATATTTCCAGCTGCCCAAACATCACGACTCACTAATGTCTAAAGATAATATTCATCAGAAATAAAATGCTTCATGTTTAGAAATGTGTCAGACAAGGGAATATGGTACTGTACTGGTTGGAAAGTAAAACCAGTGAGACTCCAAGTCAGAAATACAATTTAACAGAGAGAGAAGAAACAAACAATAAAAAAGGTAAAAGTAAGATAAATGCAATAGTACAAAGGACCACTGACAGAGTCAGAATGCAAACCTGACACCCTGTTGGTCAGGGTGTTAAAAGCAGCCCAAAGTAAGTCTTCCCAGAGTGACAGATGTGGCTCCGTTGGAGTAGAGATGATCCTCAAGAAAAGAGTCCAGTCATCCTCTGCAAATCCAGTGGAAACAGGCTAACTTGGTGTTTGGGATTGCAGGTTTTATCCCAATGGAAAGGCTTTGGCTCCTCCCACTGCGTGGAGCATCTCACAATGGAATGAGGTGATGTTATCGGTCATGTGAGAGGCCTTAAATGGCCCATTCACAGGTGATGTCCCTCAGAGGAGGATGGGTGGAGGAAGAGATAAGAAGGCACTGCCTTATCTGGTGTTATCAGGTGTCCCGATAACAGAAGGCATCTGCCTTCTTCCCCCACCTAGACTTACAAGAGATAAAGAAAAATATCTCCCAACTGGTTTCAACAGATGAAAACAGAATACACATTTTGGGTTACATTTTTCAACCCAAGACAGGTACTAAGATAAATAACCATGGCAGTAAGACAAAACAGTAAGAACTTTACAGGCTGACTGAGATAGTCAATTATCATTCATAAACACCGGATAAGGAGTACTGGAGAGATATCCTCTGATTTTATAATGATTAGAAACATCTTTATTTAGACTTTATATGGACCTAGTGATCTGAATTCTTCTGATATTAAATCAGAACCTGCCACTTCTGAATCTACTAGGATTAGTTGCCTACAGTAATATTTCCCAAAAGTTTGTGTAGGAATTTATTAGTAGATACAAGTTCTCCAATTCCACATTTTGGTAGAGATGGACTAGAATTTCTCTTTTGTTGAAAGCTTTCTACATTTTTTGCCTCCAGCTTTGTACCCAGCAGATGATGTGAGTTGGTGGATCATCTAATGGCTTTTTGTACACAAAGTTTTTCCCTGTGAATCTTCTGACAAGTCTTCCTTTTTCTGTTGTTTCCTCTTTCAGATATAGTCTGATTTAGTACAGGCTTTGTGCTACTGTTTTGCAAATAAAAATAACTAATTACCTGCCTGGAACAATTTTGAGTCACAGTTTATTTGACATGGAGGAAAAAATAATCTTCAGGTTATCTTATATCAGCAGTAGGCAATTGCTACTCATATAAGTAGGAATATGGTTATGCAGCCTGTTTGGCATTTTGGCCCAAATGAGAAAATTGGGTTTTTTTTAATAAAATCCTAAATGTCATCCATGTAAAAATCTAAATAACAAGACAAAAACTTTTTAGATATTCCCCTAAAAAAAAAACCAAAAAAACCCAAACCAAACCTCAAAACCACAATAAACAAAAAGCCCAACAAAACCAACCAAATATTTTCCAGTTACTTACTTGTTTTTAAAAGCCTTACTTTTGTAAAGGGTGGTATTTAATCATTCACACCTTCCAGTTCAGTAAAACAAAGCAAAAAAATGTACTGGCAAACAAATAATACAGCCGTAGCAGGACATATTTACTCCATGTTATTCCACATATGGCTTACAATTGGGATGCAATTTACCTGCATTTTCAGTGATTCTTACTCTGCTTCCACCATCTAATTCATCTGCCACCATAATAATAGAGTTTATTTCATGAACCTTCTATGCTCCTGTATTTACTGTGGTACTGATTTCATCTGTTTTCAGCTGCATTGCTTTATTTTTGATAGGCTTATGGAATTCTGGGATGATGGGATAATAGAGATAGACTTACAAAAACAGAAATAGACATACAGGAACTTATAACTATGATCTTAAAATATCACACAAATATAGATAGCAGATGAGTGTGTAAAATTAAAATTATGTCTAAAAAGCAGTATGATTCATTATCATGGACTATAAATGCATAAATAATGAAAATAGCCAATCCCGTATGCTCTTTGTACAATATGAGAAGGCTAAAGTGATGTTGCAGTTTGGAGAAAATTTTCAGAGTAAACACTCTGGAACTAATATTTTCCAATAAAACACAGGTTCTTACACTCCCTTCCCATCTTTATGAAAGGAATTACTTGGATGAAAGTAAAAAAACCTGTTTAACAAATAAAGTGCCTGCATGGCACGGGAAAAACAGTAACTGTTGAATATTGAACCTCCTTGCTGCAGTTCTTTCTTTAGAGTTCTTTCTTTAGCTGGCTTGGCTTCTCCCAAGGTCTGGAGCTGGGATGCGGTGTCCCATAACCTCCCTGCTGGTCCATGGTGTCTGGCTCCCACCAATGGTCTGGTACTCAGACCAAAGCAAAATTGAACAGTTCCAGAAGAAGCCACAGAAGTCATGAGAAGATTGCCATAGTAGTCCCAGGGAAACCTCTTGCCTCAGTTAATAACCAAGGCAGTAATAATAACCTCAGTTAAAACCAAGCTAGCTAAAAGCAAAAAAATTTAACTCCCTCCCCATGCAAAGCCAAGCACACAGAGGAGTGAATGCTTAAACACAACAAATGCAAGAGTTCCCATGGCTCCCACTCTGCCCCAGACTCAGCTGAAAAGTACAGGACCCATTTCTGGGCATAAAACAGACAACAGGGGAATTCAGTACTATCATTAAATCTCCCCAAGAAAAGTGAGTAGCTTTGTAACTTTTGTAGTGATTTTGATTTGCCAGTTTGATTTTCCCAGCCAATGCACCAAATAATGTGGTGAGTTGAGTGCTTGCCAAATGCCAGGGCACCCACTAGAATTACTCATTTCCTATTGCGGGATAAGAATTGACAGGACAGCAAAGCAGGCTCAAGCCTTAAAGGGTATAAAGAAAACTTTATTAAAATAGAACTTAAAGAAAAGAAAAAAAGATAAGAATGAAAATAATACCTTCAGAACACTTCTGCCATCCCCCCCTCCTCTAACTCTTATTTCCTTTCCCTTGACAACATACAGAGACAAAACCTGGGATTTAGGTCAGTTTATCACCTCTAAAATAGTCATTCATCCGTTCTCTTAGGGAAACTCAAGAGTTTCTCTTGCCATGGGGACTTGTCCACAAGAAACAGTTGTCTAACGGCTTCAATTTTGACAAAAAGCAGCCACCTGAAATTCTGCATCCCTAAAGACCCTCCCATCTTTTACAGCCTTCCCACAGCTGTGTTAATGGGCCATGTCAAACTCATGGGGTACTATTTTAAGGCTGAGTTGTTCAAAAGCAAAAGTTCTCTTCATCTAGCTCTGAGATCATCTCCATCTTTGGGAACAGAGCTCTTTTTCTTTCCCTAGGGCACAGGGTCTTCATCACTTTCCCCTCTCTCTGTTCAAATTTCTCATGAGATCACAGCTACTTCAACATTTACTTGCTTCAGCACTTATACTTTTGCTCATATCTGCAATTTGAACACACCATCCTCGCATACTTCTTTCATGAATTAAAGGGATATTCTAGTGTATCATAGTCCATCATCATGGCCTTACAAAAGAAATTCAGCCTAAGACTAAGGCATCTCCTCATTCTCCTCCCATCTGGGACTTTACTCCTTCTTCACTGACCTTGGGATCTTCCATGTTGTTTCTCTACGTGTCTTCACTCTGTCCTTTCCTCTCGCTGGAGAGAGGATCTGTGTTTTGCAGGTTTGATCTGTGCAGTGACAGAGTTACTGTCTCCCTGGGCCTGCGGAGGTCCTGATGGTTTCTCAGCAGCAGTCCCGGTGACGGGTTCAGGCCGCGCTGGGGCTGTGCCCGCATCTCAGGGGGCCCGGCCAGAAGGGCGGCGGCCGCTGTGGGCGCAGGGCTGCTCTCAGGCCCGTGCCGTGTGTAATTCCAGCTGCAGCCCGGCCTGACCGTGCTGTGGGGGGGAAACTGGCCTGGCTGGGACAGGGCCCAGCTGGATCCCTGAGAAGGGTTCCAGCCCCTCGGCAGGGCCCGAACCAGCCCAGCCCGGCCACACGGAGGGGGCTAGGCTGGGGCCTGTTACCTGTTCCCAGGCCGGAAGAAAAAAGAGGTTTTTCTGGGGTTTGTTTGTTTTAAAATGTGAATCTGACAGAGGCATATTCAGCTCTTTAATTGGTTTAACAGGTTGTCAGTATTCAAATTAGCCACTGATTGGTTTTGTCAGCCATAGAGGAAACTTCTAGCAGCTTTTCTTAGAAAAATCATTTTCATGGGTATCTTCTTCCTTCCTCACCAAATGTTAATTAATGCAAAACAAGCACAACCTTTTACTCAAATGTCATTATTAGGTTGGGGGAAATAGATAGTACAGATGATTTCATAAAGCAAGTTTAGAGCCTCCTATCTGCTTCAATTTATTTTTATAATTCCAAAATCATTATGATTTGAATCTGTTGGGGCTTAACTAGGACAGAACCTCATTGTAGGTATTTGATGTGGCTGTGGAAATCTCAAGCTCAGACGTTTAAACCTGTTTAAACTCAGATGTTTGGACCTGACCAAAATTTACCTACATTTTGATGATGCTACAGAAAGTCATGAATAAGCTGCAGCAAAATCATTGTTCATGCTGTCCAAGTGACAATGTTAAACTATTTTTTTTTTATTGTGATCTTTTTGCAGATGGACCAGATACTGATAATAGTTTTATTAACCTGATAGAAACAGGGGTGGATTGGGCCACTGGGGCACTTCACTTTTATAATCTTGTAGCGTGAATAATGATCATAAATAATGTAAATATTATCAGTAAGTGAACAGACTTTGCGAGTGTCAGATTAGAACAGAAACTAATGGAAGGGAATGTCTCCATTTCAGTATGTACTACCTTGAACACAGCCTGTTAATCTAGACTGTGAGAACACAGACTGAGATAGAATCCTAAAACACTACCAAAATATTGAAATATGAGGATCAGTAGGATGGAGATGAAATGTTAGCAATGTTAGTACACACGTGAACAAAAGCAATGTTTAGCTTGAGATGTTCTCTTATTGTTTGATAGCTTATGTATAGAAACATTATCAAACACAAACTGCAATTATGTTTATAGGTTTGAGGTCAAGAATATTCTCCAAAACTTGAATAATATATAGACACATACACTTTTCAGAATGATTCATATTTTTATGAAGGAGAAAAGTATCAGATTGATTACTTTCTCTTACAAAAAATTCAGATATTTCTAATAAGATAACTTAATGCTAACATTCTTACATGAGACACAGAAAATAATGGTTTCAAGAAAGAAATCTTGAAAGGAAAACACAATTCTTGAATGGAAGACGAAGTTGTAGGATCCTGAATTCTGAAGGTGTGTAGGGCCTCCAAAACCCCTAGCATCGTAAATGACCAAATCACCTACTGAGTAGGGCATCCAAAAAACCCAACCCAGAATCATTGCCCAGTCACATGCTGTACGAGAAACGCAGAGGTGATAAAAATTAGGTTTCAGATGCTTAATAGGATTCATTTTTAGGAATACTAGTTTCAAGAGAGCATATGTTAAAGCTTAGGTTGGAATCACTACTTGAGCTTACTGTGAACCTCTAGGGAATGTCATCTTTTCAAGGTATAAACAAGGACAGAGCTGTTTTAATTACCAAAAGCATGCAGGAACACTATTAAGCACCCTTGGATTATAAATAAGGCCTGATTATTCATAGAACAGTCTTGTTCCTTTACTCTAAAAAAAAAAAGGTGATTAAAAAATCTGGAACTGAGAAAGGACTTGTTTTGGTTTCTTCTCAGTTACACCCCACAGGTTTTTTCCAGTTTGGCATTAAGAAGTCAGCATGTCTCACGGAATAAATGCAGAAAAAGGCATTTGGTAAGCTTTAGGCAATTTTAATTTCATTTATATTAAAGAAGATAAATATAAATTATATCTGTCCACTGTAAAGTGCCTTCACATCCAAATTCTAACATCAGTAGTGAGTTAGTGATGCCAGGTTTTGTCTTGTTTTTGACTTGAGATTCATTCTAGATGGAAAACAAAGTGTAGACAGCAAAATAATGTCAGGATCATCTTGGTCACCAGATAACATGGCTTAACAAAATTTACATAATCTCAGATTTGTTCTTTTAATTAGCCTTCATCATTATTGTTTAATTTAATCAAAGAACCACAGAATATGCTGAATTGGAAGGGAATCACAAAGATTACTGAGTCCAACTCCTGGCCCTGCACAGCACCATCCCTCAAGAATTACAGTGTTTTTGAGAGAGTTGCTAAAGACTTCTTGAACTCTATCAAGCTGATGCTGTTGAAGCGTAGAATTAGGACTTTAGAATTAGAAATTGTAAAGCAGGTATGTTTTATTTCCAGCTGGGACACATGGGGGGATCTCTCCTCCAAACCTGGTCCAGACAAGGTCCAGGTTTAAATACGCATTGATCCCACAAATCCACACCTTCCCACCCACCCGTTCTCCTCCTTGTCTCACTTTGTACTCTAATTAGCCACCATGCCTCGTGGTGCTCGTGAGTTGGGCTCTTGGGAGGAAGGCCGACCTCTTCCTCAGGTTGCTGGGCAGGCGCAGTGCAGGTTGGGCTATTTTTCAGGTCACTTTGCTCCTGCCAAAGACTAGGACCTTGGTTTTGCTGAATTTAAACCACAAAGTTCTGCTTTATTGATTTCTGACAGATACCTAAGTCCCACTTTTCTAAGTTTAAACATTATACATCTTACCTGTATAACTTCTACTTAGTAACTGCCTAACAACCAAGCTTAATAGCTAATCTTCTATGTGTTCTCAGTACAAGCTGTTTCTCTACTTCTACAAAATCACCAAAAGCTGCTTCTAAAATCCTCTATTCTTATATCCATAGATGTCCTCCATATCACTGTGACCACTGTCCTGGAGAGCCTGTTTCAGTTCCAAACACCTGGACAAAGAACCTTTTCCTAATGTTCAGCCTAAACTTCCCCTGACACAGCTTTAAGCCCTTCCCTTGGATCCTGTCACTGGTCACCACAGAGAAGAGATCAGTGTCTGTCCCTCCTCTTCCCCATATGAGGAAACTGTAGACTGCAACAGGGTCTCACCTCCGTCTCCTCCTCTCCAGGCTGAGCAGGCCAAGCATCCTCAGCCACTCCTCATATCACTTCCCCTCAAAGCTCTTCATGCTCCTCATGAACATTCTCTAATCTCTTAATATCTTTCTCATACAGTGGCACTCAAAACTGCCTACCCAGCACTCGAGGTGAGGCCTCCCCAGCCCAGAGCAGAGCAGGACAATTCCCTCCTTTGCCCAGCTGGTGATGCTGTCCCTGATGCCCCAAGGACAGGACTGCCCTCCTGGCCACCAGGGCACTGCTGAATCAGATTCAGCTTGCAGGGATCAGGATCTCCAGGTCCCTTTCTGTGGCACTGCTTTGCAACATCTCATTCCCCAGTCTGTCCGTACATTGAGGGTTGCCCCATCCCAGGTGAAGAATCCAGCACTTTACCTTTTTGAACTTAGCTGGTGATCTTCCATGCCTTTGATATGTTGTGGTCTTTCTGTAGAGCCTCTCGGCCTTCTAGGAAGTTGAGAGCTCCTCCCAGTTTCATAATATTCATGAACTCAGTATCCCTTCCACTTCTGCATCCAAATCATTTATGAAGACATTGTTGAGCACAGGGCCTAATGTTAGGCCCACTGAAATTTGAAGAATATAATATGGAAGGATCTAAAAACATTGAAATGACTGTCAGACAAAAAGGTTTCCTAAAATAAATGCAATGAATCCCAAAATTAGTTAAATAAATATGAAAATAATGTGACCATCAATAAATACTTATTCATCTATTGAAATCAATACTTAGGAGGAAAGACTTGAAACATTTTGAATTTAACTATATGTAGAGTTTAAAAATTCTAACTGAACTTCAATTAGATCAAAAATTATTGAAATAGTATTTTCTATATTGCATGAATAGTTTTTTACTTTTTCAATGTCTTTGGAATTTTCAGGCCCCAAAGGAATCACAGAAATAGTTTTGACATGAAAACAACAAATTCTACCCGTCTTATAACTTTCAAGATTTGGTGGTGCTGTTAACAGAGGAGAGTTTGGGTATGTGACAATAGTTAGAATAAATAAATCTAATTTGCAGTCTGTGACTTAATAGATAGGACTTCTTTGAAATAGCTTTAGAAATAGTTACCTCTGATAGAAATATGCTCATTATAACATTTTCTTGTCTGATTTATTTTCTCTAAGAATTCTAAACTTGAATAATCCAAAATTTTGAAGTATTTGTATTTGCTAAAATCAAATATTATGTTTGAACTAAATATCTGAAAGATGAGAGGCAAAGGTCAGCAGAAATGAATGCATGGTTTCCCCTCCCACCCAAAGAACCCATTAGGGATTAAATACTAATGATTCATTTCTGCAGAGTTTTATAAGCAGAGTTTTTCTTTGAGAAAGATAACCTACTGTTAGAACAAAGTATTTTGAAATCTTGAAGCTAGATGTATTAATATCTCTGATGGTTTACTGTTCCTAACAACTTCTATATCTAGCAAACTAGATTCAGATGATTTCCTTGGCTGAAAGAGAGAAATTACCTAATAGCCTTCCTTTAAAAACCAGATGAAAATCCACGCAAAAAAAAAAAATTGTTCTAGAGCTCATATACTTTTGTATGTATTTAAATAATGATTGCACAAAACTAGTAGAAATTCACAAGATTAGAACAGCAGTGTGTTAGGGTTGTGTAAAACAAAATTGAAAATTAACTCTAAGCAATTTCATTTCCCCCTTGTTTATAAGAACATTCCTTTCTGCCCCTCTCATTATTTGCTAAGAGAAACATAAAATGCAAAAGTCTGCAAAAGTCTTCTAAAAGGGTTTGAATGGGCTCTTTTGAAAAAGAATTCCAGGGTCTGCTCACCCACTTAGGCCTTAGGAAGTGATTGTGCCTGATCAGTGTATGAGACAAAATATGTCTCTCCTTTTCAGAGCTGGGTTTTCATCCATTCTTGTAAATCTTTTGTTTATTTTGTATGTCCTCACCAAGGAACTCATAATATTTTAGTGCTTTGCTTATGTATACACTCTTTCTTTGGAAAAAAGGACAAATCCTATGAAGATGATGATAATGCTGATATTATTATTATTTAAAGTTAATATTTTCAGCATGTTTTCATTATCCAGAAGGAATTCATGAAGGTTTTTGTGCTTAGAAGTGGTTATGCTGAAATGTTTCTGTGGAACACCCTGATTAAATAAGATTAAATGCTTATTTCAATGAAGTAGCAAAACTTTAAAACACTTTGAGTTTCTCCTACTTGTGTCTTCTTTCTCATTATTTTCATTTAAGTGATCAGAGGTTAAGATACATGCATTGATCAGTTGCTCACTATCTAGGTCTAGAGTAGGTGAAATCTCTTCAAAAAATTTAAACAATATTAAAACCAGAATTACAAAAAAAGAAAGTAAAAATACGCTCAAGACACCTGTTGACATAGAGTAGTCTTAATATTCTTTATTATTGTACAGTTATGAAAACACCCAACTGTTCTTTAAAATGATGAACAGAATAACTTTGTTAGCATAAGTAGCAAAATATTTTTAACAGCAATATCTGATTTTGAGTCATCTGTTAATAATCTATTAATATAGCCTTATATAGATAAGCAACACTTGCTTGGAATTGCTTATACTTTATTATTGCTTATTGCTTCTACTCTTTTTTTCTTTATATTAGAGTATAATTGCTTATACTCTATTATTAAAAATAATAATAGAGACAGGAACAATAAGAAAAGAAAAAAAGGAAAAAGGGATAAAATAGGTTTTTTGCTTTTTTGAAGGACATCTGTAACTGTAAAATAAAAGAAAACTTATTACATTGTTCCGATTGTTCCTTTTTTATGTTAACAGTGTTCTCAAATTAAGAGCAGGTAACAGCACCTCACAAACTGTGCAATGGCAGGAGGATTAGCTGCAGCAAGATTCATTGCCTGTTTACGGTACTATGTTTTTGAGCACTGCTTTGTATTTTTTAATTCCAGAATTTTTATTAGTGAAGCCATTGTTGTTACTGATCCATAGCAGAGACCATGGGCAAATGCCTCTCACTCAGTCTAAAGAAGCAACCTTGAGGGGGATCTCAGTCAAGCGAGTTACCTTCACACACACACCCAGAAAGCGTGCTATAGAAATTAAAAGTGATGCTTGGCTATTATAGTATAACATGATCCACAGTCAGATATCTCCAGGCTGCCAGCATCAGGTAAGTTGCTCTAGGTAACTTAGCAGTGCTGTCACTTTTTGGGTACTTTATCAGGAACTTTGTCTGCCACATCCTCACCAATGCCAGTTTCAGTCAGGAAACACTATTCTCCACATCCTTTAACTCTGGGACTGATGAATCAGGCTGATCTCAGCATTCTTCAACAGCAAAAGCAGCATGAGGCCCCTTCCCCATCCAACACTGATAAACCCTTTGCAATACGAGTTTACAGGAGTTTTGTATTATGTTTG
The DNA here is from genome assembly GCA_013400215.1 of Cisticola juncidis. Lineage (NCBI taxonomy): Eukaryota > Metazoa > Chordata > Aves > Passeriformes > Cisticolidae > Cisticola > Cisticola juncidis. The sequence goes on from VXBR01007308.1 coordinate 543,178, forward strand.
CTACATATATATCAATTAGCCAAAAATCTTGTTTATACAATAAATTACCATGCCCTTTTCTAAAGGTTAAGTGTACCTGTGAAATGGCAAAGTCAGAGTAGCCTGTGGTGCTGAAGGAAGTAACGAGGCATAGTGAGGCTGTGCTTATATGATCTTGTTCAAGTGTCAGTGAGCCCCCTGAGGATCAGAGGGGGGGATCAGATGAGGATCAGATACAGCTGCTTCAAGTTCTGTCAAAATTTCATGGTGGGTGGCCAAGCAGAGTCTTAGAGATCTGTTCTTTGTTTCTTGGTACTTTTCTCTTGGTAAATCTTCATGAAGAAACACAGAAAATGGACACAATTTGGCTTCAAGGAAAGAAAATTGATTGACATTATTCACCAATTTTGTGATCATTTTTAATGAATGTCACAATCAAATTTAAAAAAAAAATGTTTATTCTGTCATTGCTGCCAGAAACTTGTGCATACATCTTATACTGGCAGAGGGAAATAAAGATACATTTAAGATGAATAATACACTAGGACAAAAATTCCATATGAAACTTTTTAATGGACTTATCATTGACAAATTTATTCACTTTGCCTTCTTCCAAGTTTTCTGCATCTTGATATCCCCCCTTGTGATTTCTTCACATCTGTTCTAAAGAATACAGAGTATTATCCCCAGTGATTGAGATATATCTGTATGGCATTGTGTAGCTAAAGGAGATATATGAAACAAGTATCCTCCTGCTGGAAGACTTACACAATACCATCCCACAAACAAGTTGAGAAGCTAATCTTGATACATATCTAACAAATTTCCCTTAAAACTATACTCATTGTACTAATAAACTTTACAAATTATACTTTCTCTTACTAAAAAAAAAGGACTGTACAGGACTTTTCATGTTTTATTCAACTCTTTCATTAAGTCACAGTGCAGTTCTCAGTGAACATTTATTTCTGAATTATCTTTCAACAATTTCATTGCTTTACATTAATCTTAGTAAAGCCCTTTATCAGCCTAAGATTCTGAGTCTTTTTGAAGTCTGTTTCCACCTCTATTGACAGGTTCCATTTTTTAAAGTGTGGTAAATTCCATCAAGGCACACAAGATAATATCTTCCAAACAACTGGTTTACAAAGTGAAAAAAATCAGCCCTGGTTTTAATGCTTATATTACTGTGAAAAAGGTATATTGTGTGGCTCTACGCAGATATTTACTATATGTAATATGCTAGGTAGAAAAGTTATGCTGTATTAACATTTGAATAACATAGTGAATGTAGTTTTGTAATTACATTAAGCTTTAGTAATTAAAATAGAAGCTATGTGTGTGTGATATTCTTTTTAGCTCAGGAAAGAGAGAAAATAATCAAGAATTCTTTGCACAAAGATAACAGTTGCAGAGACCCCTAAATTTTCTAGTGAAGAAGAATTTATGGCTTTCCTTATCAACAGAAACAAACTCTTTTGACTTAAACCAGACTAACAGACGCCAGAGAATTGAAAGACAAGTACCAGCTGAAAATAACTGTTTTAAATAAAATATGCATATTCATAAAGAAGTTCCTCAAAAAAGAGACAGATTTCTCTCTAGGGCACCCTTCTGACTAGCCTTTGTCTGGAAGGGGGAGGGGAGGGCCGTGGCCCGGGCTGCCTTCTTTGTCCTTATTGTCTCATGATTTGTCCTGGCTCTAAAAATTTGTTTAACTTTTATTATTATTACATTTGTATTATTATTTTTTTATATAGACAATTTTTATTCCTTATTAAATTTTCATAAATTTTAAGAAGTGAGATATTGGCATTTATTACAATTACCATTGTAAATTCAAATTCTGTCAATTCAGTCAAATTCTGTCACAAAATTTTTGTTTTTCTGTGTCTAATAGCCATCTAGTTTTCTAACTTTTTCAAGATTTTCTTCTAGCATGTCAACTATTTTTGTCCACTTGTCCTGTTTTGTTTCTGAGGGAGAATTCTGGCAGGGCTATTTCACAGAAAGACATGGGAAAGAGAGAATAATGGGAGACATCTAGGATTAGCAAGCAGCAAAATTCTTAATGGTATTTAAAGATCATTGAAAATAAATGTGGGAAAGAAAATGAAGAGGCTTCATGGATCTTAGATGCGACTGCATTCTGTTTTGTTCCACCCAATAAATTCATACTGACTTATATTTTATTTTTTAATAAAAAGTTAGAAAAATTCCAAAAGGAAGATTGAAGAAAAAGAATGTGACAATGTCTATGATAAATAAGAGAGATGAATGTTTGCAAATAAAAACATAAAGCACGAAAAGAAATATTAAGCCTCAAGTCACACAGTTGTTCTTACTGGTGCCATTAGCTACCAGTGATAAGCTCTGCTACACCCCACAGCCTGAAGGTATGAACAGCTGCATGTCTTTATGGGAGCTCTGCCTGGGTTGGACACCTATTCTGATGAGTGCAGAAAACATGTCTCCTGCCATGTGGATACCATAGCTGAGTTACTGCTGGGAGGGTGATGACCAGTCGAACAAATATTCTGGCCTGGTACAATGACAATGACCTTCTCTTGTGAGCTGTAGGGCCATGCCCTGTTAGACTGCTCTGTCCAGTTAGACTGCTCTGTCCACAGTTGTCCTGGCCATTTGTGCTTCTCTATAGAGTAGTGTGGTGAGCTGCAGTTGCTGAAGCAACACCAAGCCCTCATCATTGTCTCTCCTGAGAGATGCCTCATCCCTGCGGGTCTCTCTGCTGCCCTGATGTTTTCCTACCAGGCCTGCCCTGGACCTGCTTACAATGACTGACTGATTTAACTATACTGTTTTCTTTTTGATTTCATAGTTGTTTTGAATGAAAAACTAAAAGAACCAAAGTGGTCAAGAAGAGAGAACTTTAATTCAAAGGGTGCTCTTCCTCAGCCTTCTGACTTTTTCTCAGCACTTGGTCCAGTAACTTGAGAGCATGCATCTGTTTGAATATATCATGGTGTGGTGTTATCTATAGCTATGCACAGGAATTGCTGTTTGGAGTTAAACCTGATGCCATCTGTGTTAGTTTTGTATGGCTATTTGGTAGCGGGAGTAGGGTGGGCACAGAAAAGGGAGAGGGGACTGGGGGGATACTTCTGTAAGAAGCTGCTAGAAGCTTCCATGTGTGGCAGAGCCAGTCCCTGAAGGCTCTGAGGATGGACATGCTGCTCCGCTCCGGGAGCGCTCTGTGCCCTGGGGCAGCTCACGCTGCAGCAGGGGCGGCTCGGCTGCTGCTCTGAGAGCGGAGCCACGGCGGGGAAGGGCAGCTCTCAGGGAGAGCTGATCCGAGGGAGGGACCCCACGGCCTCATAGGGGAAGGACTCCTCTCCTGGAGCAGCGGAACAAATCTCGGTGATGAACTCAGCAAAGCCCCTGCCCTGTCTCCCTGTGGTTTCGGTGGGAAGGAGGGAGGGACTGGGGGGAGAAGGTGTTTTAAGGGCTTATTTTACTTCTCATTATCTTCCTCTGATTCTGTTAGTAATAGATTCACTTTGCAACTTTATGTGGAGCCTGTTTTGTCCTTGGAGTGTGATTTCCTGGTCCTTAACTCACCTCATAAACCCTGCATTAAAGGCCTCTCTCCACTGCCCAGCTGTGGCAGGGAAGGGTGAGTGAGTGACAGTCACGAGGAATTCAGCCAGCATCAAACCATGACACCATCCAACGGTGTTGTTTTATCTGTGAGTACATTTTAACCAGTGTGGTTGCAAAGAACAGAAATAACTACCCTGTTGAAGAATTGGAACAACATATTCATACTAAGAAGAAAAATTATGATTAAGGAGGTCACATTTCAGTTTGTAGCCTTTCTGAAGTGGGAGTTTACACAGAGGAAATGTGAACTGTTGAAAGAGGCCCTCTATTGTGTCCTGGCTTCAGAAATAAGTGCATTCATAGTATTCCCCCTTTTCCCCAAAATATTATGTGACTAACTAGAATGAGTATTTGTTTAGCTAACTCCTATTAAGTCTCTATAATATCAGGGTAACACCATCGTCTTTGCTGAGGCTGCTCAGGCAAAGCAACTCCTCAGGTGATCTTTTATCATCTGATTCTATAAGTACATGCTTGTGTCTCAGCTGCTGCACATGAATGATATTTAAGGATGTGTGAAGACACCACTTAAAATCTTCCCAGTTTTAAAAAACCTGGAATAGAAAATGTATTTTTATGTAATGGAAGAGTTTTAGATAGATATTAAGATTTATGTGAGTGTAACCTCAGTTCTTTCATTGTAAGTAGTTGTGTCATGCATTATTTGCTACTTTAAACAATGTTTATAATGCCAGAAACTTTAACATTATCTCAAAAAAATTCAAATTATACTACAATTATTACAAGTTATTATCTACTTTACTCTGCAAGTCATCTACACAGTCTCAGCTAACTGTTTGGAGTTAAATGAATTATCTTTAAGTGACCAAAGACTCATATTCCAGGCATGTCAATAAGGAATTTATATCTTTGAAAAAAATTCCAAGTAATTAGTAAGAGTGAGATTTCTCTAAGATCTCTCTTTTATATAAATAGTTACATGATTTTATGCTATTAAATAAACATTTTATGCTATCAATTAAACATTTTAAATATCAGGTACTTAAATTCTGAGATTTAGGAAATTAATTTTCTAAAAGTATATTGATTCTGAGGTCTATTGCTTTGAGTATAACTTTTGAATATTGTATGAAAAAGCTACAAAAAAAAAGAATATTCTTTGCCAAGCAAAATCACCATATTTTATCTGCCACCAAATACTGCTGATGTATTTCCAATACCCAGGGTACATACAGGTCGATTTATAATATCCAAATTTCCTGCCTGTATGGATTCAACTAACAGGTCTGTTGTTCTACGGTTATTTTTATTTTGTAAGCAAAAAGGTGCGGTGGGGCATGATTTTGAGTTTGTTATTTTGTGTATAAATCCAGTTCTGTATAAATTCAGTTCTCTGTAAAATGTTAAGTTCCATGTACCCTGCCCCCACCTAATTGGTATTCCCTTGTTTTGTCTTCCTCGTGTGTGCACCTGCTGCTGTACAGCAGCCCGTTAGCTGTCATTCATTCTACCCGCGTTTTTCTGTACCCTCCCCCTTCCCCCCAGGTTGGTCAAGTTGAATTTCCCGCCGTTGTAACAGTCCCGGGAGGCCTCTTTATTGGTCACTGCTACTTTGCTACCACTTTACCCCTCCCCTGAATTTGCTGTATAAAACCCGTCCCGCGACCATTGTTCTGGGACTTTTGGGATTTTTCTTTTATGTTGCTGCATCGTTATTAAACCTCAGTTTGTCCCAAAGACCCGTCTCGTCTCCACTCCATCTCTGCGCCCACAGACTTAGCCGAGAACTAAGGAGTCCCTAGGTAGGGAGATGAGAGGTCCCTAGGGGGAGAGTGTCGCATCCCCAGCGCTGCTGTGTACCCTGGGAGAAAAGCACACACCGTGACAAAAAGGAAATCTTAATTTTAATTGTCATTTATAAACTTTTTCTAAGGACCTATACATTTTTTGTCACATCTCAAATTGCTTATTTGCACTTCAATCTGTAGATATTTAATCATGAATTTTGGGAAGGCCATCATTTTCAGTGCAGGAGGGAGGAAAACTTACAAAGTCAGGTGGTTGGCAGGAAAAAATTCTAAAAATAAATGTTTCAGTATTAATAGATATCCACTTATGTGACAGTAAAACTGTGGCAGTCCCTCAGCTGTGACCACTCTCTTTGCTTGGGAGCCAACCAGCAAATGTAGTTGAATAGCATTTAGGTCAAAGGCCTTTGGGAATAATTCTACACTATCAGCTAGTGCCCCTTTTTTCTTTCAGACCATTCTTAAATATCAGTAGGCCAGTACATCTCTGCTGACCCTGGAACACAGCATTTATGAAAATGTATATGTTTGCATTTTTAAACTGTTCCCTGAAAACACTTTGAGTGATCTTCAGCTGTCTTAATATAAGAAGTCAGATATTCTGAGGTATCAGACATCTATGTGGATGGGATTATGCGCTTTTTTTTGCCTCTCCTGACATAGAGCCCTGACATTGTTAGGGATCTGAAATGGCTTGAATTGTTTATGTTTAAATTGTTTATGTTTATTGTTTAGTGAATCATACTAAATGTATATAATTACTTGTAGAATTTTGTGAAGTCATGGGTTTGTTTTGATTTCATTGCAACTACATTTAGATGTATTTGTGTGAAGAGTTTTTAATGACTCTGTAACCAAAGTGAACTGAGTCATCAAGAACAATAATGATGCCAATATGTTGACAGAAACCGATTTTCCTCCCAAATATGCCTGTTGATTTTCCATTCATTTCCTGGAATGATTTCACTTGAACAAAGAGGTTGTACTTCCTGTAAATGTTACCCATTATCTTCAACAGGAGCTGCATGGCATCGCTTCCTTACTCTCCTCCAGCAATAGTGACAGTCTCTATAACCATACTCAAGCAGTGTATGTAAACTGAATAATCCCATTGCAACCAAATGGATTTATAATTCCTTGCCATATTGACACTGCTTTCATACTATTGCAGACTTGTTCTTATTAGAATTGATATTCTATCTGTCTTCCATGCAGTGTAAGTAACCATATGGATTGCTCCTTAGCTATATCTTGCTTGAATAACTCTGCCAAATTTTTCTTGTGAAATTTAGCTAAATTTATTGGCATCAAGCTTCCTCATTTTCACATTTTTTAGTGTAGTCTCACATGAGCATTTAACAACTCTGACTCTAATTACTGTTTTCAGTGCATATTCTTTAGAGGTTGGCTGTTAATAGCACCTTGTGACCAGTTTATTGAAACTGGCTAGGCAGCCTAACCTGCAAATCACATGGTGTTTAGTGTAATGTTTTGAGATAACTGCAGGCTGGAAAGTTCTGGGGAAGATTATTACAAGGATTTATAATGTTGCTAGTGTACTTTTTGGTATACAAATAGACTTAGCATGGCCGCAGCAGCTGTGTTGGAAAGTCAGTTGTTCCCTTGGCCTACAAGTAATGGATTTTCTATTAATCAAAATGGTCTGCTAAGTTCATCAAATAGAAAAAAAAAGGCTTTAAAAATCCATTAACCACACACAAGTACTTCACCAGTTGTTTACAGACAGTACCATACCTTTATTATATTTTTTCCCTTCTTATGGGCTGAGTCTTCCAGTGATTCCATCTTTAATTCCTCTAAATATGCAGTTAATGTTCTGTACGGCTCAGGACTGGCCCTCAATTTTGCTTGACAATGAGACCTCTGATAAAAATGTATCTGAACACAGGGACACAAAAAGCATTGTAGTACATCTGGACTAATAGCATATTTGATAGAAAATCTGTTCTGCTTTTTCAAAAACTCATTTGATGTTTTTAGCAACCACGAAATATGCTTTGGAAAGGTGATTTGAGAAACCTATGAGGGAATAATTATATTTCAAGTCTTAAAAAAATTATCATGGCAGAAGTTGCACAAATAGAGATCTGAATTTAGAAAAAGAGAGGTTTCTAGGTTGCATTCATTTTTGTACCTACTTTACACTGTGACTGAAAAAGAAACACACATTTCCACAGCTGTTAAAATTTGTTCCTGCCACAAAAGGAAGAGGGAGAATCTCTCTTAAAATGGAAGACAGATTCTTCTACTTCCATGGAAGGTGCAAAGACTGTGAAATATTTGCTTTCTATCTGCAAGAAAGGCATTTTTTAAATAATTATTTCTGAAGATTATTTCTGCTTCAGGGCATAGTAAAGTGTCTACCTTTACACAATCAGGATAGTATGATACAGCTTTCTTTTTTTCCTTTTTTATTACATCGTCACTGAATAGTGGGACTTCATGACTTACTCAAGAGCAGTCCTCCTCATCCCACAGTGGCTGGGTGCCATTATTATGGGTACACAAATCTCTTACAGTGTTACAACATTTTAGTATCTAAACAAGGTGATTTTTTATATACAAGCATGTATCTGAAGGTGCAAGAGTTCTAAGAGTGGTCTTACAATACAATCAGTTATAAACATAAACAAGCAAAGTCTAAGTAAAACAATAACCAAAACATAGAAATCTTAATACACAAAGCTCTAATGAAACAGCAAGCAGGCATAGAATCTCTAACAAGCAAAATTCTACAAGCAAGCATAAATCTGACATTACAGCCTCTAAATAAATCATCCTCCTTTCTCCTGACCCCAAGCAGGGTTTTCCAACCGTGGGGTCACAATAACAAAAAGGGATCACAAAACCACAAATCCCAGACAGGGGTCCCCGGAGTCCCGAACCCTCACAGACTCCCCGGCAGCCCCGGGCAGGGTCCCGGGCAACCGCCGCAGGGGGAAAGAGACAGGACAGGATCGCAGGGGCAAGGAGTGGTCCCAGGGGTCCCGAACCCTCGCAGGGGGAAGTGACGGGATCGCAGGGACAGGAAAGAGGTCCCGAGCTGCACGGAATTCCCGACCGGGGGGTCTCGTTGGCAATGGGGGCCCCGGGGTCCCAACCCAGGCAGAGTTCCCTGCGGTCCCGACCAGCGAACCGGCAGCAGGCGCTGCAGGGAGGAGAAAAGGGAGGGAGACCCCGGGGCCCAGATCCCAAGCAGCGATAGATGGTACCTCTAAAATCCCATTCAGCTCCCTAGCAAGGCTCCTTCCTCAGGAGGAAGGTGGAGGTTGGGTCGCTAGATCAGATTTGATCAGTCGACCCCCTTTCACCTCCAACCCAGGGGCTTTTTATCCCAAATTGCAAAATGCATATTCATATATTTTATCTATAAACTAACCAATCTAAGTGCAATTTTCTAAGTTCGTAAAACTACGAAAAGCTGTATCAAAACCTACGCACATAACATATCTATTAACGCACATAACATATCTATTAAGCAAAACTCTATCTTACTGGTACAAAGTCTATCTTGTTATGTAGAACACTTCTATCCTAGCATATATGAAAAACTTGTCTTTTCTACACAAAGTTCATGCAAAACTACAAGCAGCACTTTTTGCCCTATTCATGTTTTGTCTATATCACAAGGCCTGAAACTGTGTCCTTCTACACTGACAACTAGGACTTAGGGCATAGAAGCTTAAAGCTGAGGGTTATATTTCTACTTTATGCATCTAAAGCTTTATATATTCTAATTTTTCTAAAGGCTCTAATTCCATCTCTGTACTTCTCACTTTCTGCGGAGGGTCCATGGAAACATGGACTCCAACAGCTGGGGAGTAGGGTGGGCTAGGGTCAGCTAAGGCAGTCCCATCCCTGGAGTTCAGGTGCCTTCAAGGGGATGGGGATAACCAAAGACCCAGGGGTGATAGCATGCACCCTCCAGACATTGTCCATGGAAATGCATGGGAATGTCTGCAGTATGTGATCTGCCCTTTCAGATTTTATTACTTCAGGAAGGAAATGGCTCCTGATACGATTTAGGTAAGTGTAGGTTACTTCTGTACCCCATGCAGCTGGTTGCCTGGTCCTCCAGCTGTTCACACTGGTGGTTTGCTAGATTAGTCTGTTCCCTTCTGACTGCCTGCCAAGATGCCCCAGGCATGGGAATCCTGTGGGACCAAGGTCTGGCTCTCCACCAGCTGTGGAGAGCTATGAGTCACAGCTCTTCCTCCTGTTCCCTGTGGCTGCAATTATGTCTCTTGCATCTGTGCCTGGACTGTGTAGGAGATGGTGGTTTTCCATGGGTGCATATGCTGTGGCATACTTCTGCCCAGCCACAGGCATGAAAAAGTTCCTTTGTGTCACCACAGCCCTTTCACATGGAAAAGGGAGACAAAGCCATTACATTTGGTATATTCTGCTATGCTATAAATAATTCTTTATTAATTTAAACATTCATAATTTCTTTTATTTTAGACTCTCTACTCCTTTCCAACTTCATGGAGTACTTTACACATTTGAATGGAGTTGCGATTTTTCAGTGTAGTTCAAATAAATGCTAGTGTTGTGCCCAATTGGCAGAGGGCAGTAGTGCATCTTTTAACTAGGACAGACATGTTTACCTAAATTACATCTGCCTAAATTAGGGGATTATATTCCAAGGTGCCTTATTGTCACCAGAGAAAGAGAGAAGAAAAGGGTTTTTAAATAGGCTTACACAAATAAAAGCTGTGGAACACATGCATTATCTTTGCTCTTAAGTCAAACTGATAGTGGTTTTAATGTTCAGGTAGCTTACTGCATCTCCAGTTGTATAAAATGCTGTTTAATTTTAGTTCTCTTGTTATACTCACCCACTGAGAAGCTTATCTTAATCTCACTTCATATTGTGTCAAGGATACAAACACCACTTAATGTTTTTCTTCCACAGAAATGCTGGTCACGAGCATAGACAAGACTTATTTGTATTGTAGTCAGTACCCAATGCAATTCAGGCTCCTATATTTTCTGCAGCAGTGCAACTAACCTGAATTCTTTGTTAAGAGTCCTGAAGTCTGTAACACTCCAGTACTGCAGACTGGAGCTCCTTGTAGCTACAAAAATAAAAAAGGTTTTGAAAATGAATGCTGTGTCCTTGAGGTATTTATTCAATTACATCATGTGTTGCCCCTAGCTTTATATTTCCATTGGATTACATATTGATTATCTAAATTAACAAAATCATTTTCTGTGGGGAATTTGAAGGTTAGATAGACACAGAACAAAAAGAAGAGAACTTTGCTTGGAGATGTTTCAAGGATTGCTTGAGAATTATTTATTTCTTGTGAAAGTGGAGAGCACTGAAATAATTGTCAAGCCTGGTATTTCAAAATTACAAATTGCTGACAGAAAGAGACAGTTAATTTGTGTACCAGAGCATCTACAGTTTCATTAACCCCAATCTGCCTATCATTTGGTGTGCTTTTGCATTGTGTCTTCTTACAAACCCCTCTTTGTAGTGGCAAAATGCTAGCATTGCTTGGTACCTAGAAAATGTGAAACTATTCTGATGTCAGCCTGGCACAGTGTGCAATGGAAACTTCCGCAATGTAAACATCTGTTGATTTATACAAGCCCAAGCACAAAGTACTAAGGTATCAGCAAGTGTATGTTACTAATCCAGTCTTGATTTTAAAAAAAAGATGAAAAAACCCTGTTTTCTTTCCCTATGATTTCTTTATGTCTTTTTGCTTTTTCTTCTAGCTCTTTTCCATTTTTCAGTTGTGAGCTTTGGCAATTTTCCCTGCTTTATAGAATAGGTAGTAGAATTAGTATTTTGCTATGCAGTTTGACAGCTAGATGAAGTAAAAGGAGTTATTTTAAAGCTTCTCTAGAGGAAGGTCTGACCTCATTCAACTGCTAACCGCTACATATCTATCCAATTAAAATCTGATGCTGAATTAGCAGTTAAAGTTGGTGTTGAATGTATTTTGCAGGATTTTTCCATTCAACCTTGTATTATGATTCTAAATAACAAAAATTTTACTTATCTGCTGGCCTTCTTTTTCTCTCTGTAATGTTTTTGTTTGTTTGTTCATTCACTTGTTTTTCTCAAAAAGGCACTAAATCAAATTTCATTTGTTTCCCAGACTGGTAGAAAATTTCAGTGTGGGCTCATAAATCACATTAATGATTTCATTCAAATTCCATCTTGGAGGTATTGTTATTAAAATAGTTTCTCTTTATTAACAATTGAATTGTTAGAGAAATATTAATATGAAAATATTTTAAATAATATTTGCAGAATAAAATCCTGTTTTGGAATGCCCTGTAGAGCTGTACAAATGAAGTCTTGCATATGTATACATGGCTTTGCTGGAAGTGGGGAACTAACTGCGTATTGGAAATTTTTGTCCTGATCTTGGCTCATCTACAAAAACCTATTGAGAGGCTATTGAGTGCGCCATCTGCAGCAGATGCTCCAGAAGGACATTCTGAGATGTGATCCATATGTTTCTGCCAGTTTAACTACAGGCCATTGATAATAGAAGCTATCCTTTTGTCTGAATAAAAAGGTTTCCCTCTCTAGGACTGAATCCCCTTCCTTGAGTTCTTGATGAGCTCATTATTTTACTCATTTTTGCCTTCTCTTTTCTTCTCTTCTTGTGTCCAGTTATTTTCTCTTTCTCTGAATTTAGATTGTGGTGGCCTATGCAACTTTTCCTCTAATTGCTTCTATCAGTTGCTTAGTCATGTAGGTATAAAACTTCTAAGTTGAACTTTGGTAAAAATAAATTGGTTCCCTACCCTAGAAGGGAAAATTGCAATACTAGAAAATGAACATACGCTGCCTATTCAGATTTGACATTTCAGATTTTTAAAAAAACTTTTTTGCTAATAGAGACAAGGTTGCTCTCACAAAGACTCCTTTGGCAATAGTTACAGCCAAAATGCACACATTGATTACTATTTCTCTGCGAAGCCCATTTTCTGCTTTGAAGACCAGTTCATTAAAACATGTCCTGCTTCTACAGTACCGAACTTGTGAAGACTACTGAGGTTGCAAAGAGTAGTTTCTTAAAGGTTCCTATAGGTTTGTGTTAGAGTAGAAAACTTTGCAGTACAAAGTTGCACTTCTTGAGGTATTCCAGAGTTTGCTAAAAGTGAAGTTGTTGTCTTTTCCATATGTGGCTGTCATGAAGATCTATTATTTAGGAAAAATAGCTTTCCTAGGAAGTAATAAGATCATTTAATGAAAGCAACATACAGATACAGACCCATACCACATATATGCACAGATCCATACAGAAATCACTCGTCCTAATTGGTTTTCCTACTTTTAAACAGGAATTTTACATTCTTTGTCTGTGCTTTTTACAGAATGTATGTAGATAACCTTATTTTTATTTAAAGAGTACTGAAACACAGTCTTCTTTATTCTGGTAATTTTAAAATGGTATGTTAATACTCTACAAGCAGAAAATCTTGCTGGGGAATTCAGCTGGCTGAAAGTTTGTCTCACAATTATAAATATTAATTTGGAAATCAATAGGTCAAATTAAGATAAACTAATCACACAGTAGTTCATAAATAAATTGCATATAATCCAGCAGAGTGGTCAGGATTTCAGATGGGATTTTGATATCTCTACTCATGGAGGAGCCAGGTAACTAGTGGGTGAAATGGCAGCTTTGATGATAAAACCAATAACTATGGAGAAAAACAGTCAGAAAAAACAGGCAAGCACTGAATGGTTCTAAAAGGGTTTTTTTTATTCCATATTTCAAATTGAATTTTATTCTACTAAATGTCTTTAGAATAATTTGAAAAAAAATTCTTGCTTCCTAGTTTTGACTTTTTTTTTCACAGATGGCAAATAATGATGCCGCACACACAGACAAAACCAATGCAGCCCAAAGTGGTGGCTTTGAAGAAAGATGGTAGAACTTGGCTGAGGGCTGTCAATTACATTTTCATTTAAACAATTAATAGATTTCATCCATTTAAAATATAGTGTAAAAGTAATGCAAAAAATTCTTGTTTTATTCTTACTTGGGAACACTCAATTCACATTAGAAAATATAATTAGCAAAAAAAGGACTGCTATGTGTAATGATAGAAGTAAACAAATATTTAATTTGAAAACTAGGGGAGCTAAAATGAAAATTTAGAACTATTAAAAATAATTTGACAAATCAGAATCAAAAGGAAGTGTATCACATTGAGGAGAAAGTAACATGACATAACCACAGTAAAACAAACAGAAATCCTTACTTGGGATGTAATAGAATATAAGATTGTATAAAAATCCTTTTTTTTTTCTTTTTATTAAAAAACAAGGATATGTATTTATATATTTTTATGATAGAGTTTTGTTACTACATCAGAACTAGAGAAATTCTCAAACAGGAATAATTGAAGTGGAATAATTTTAAATCAACAAGAACTCAGTAATTTCCATATAGTGTTTAAGGATTTGGAGAAGTGCTAGAAGGAATTAAAATGAGTTTAATTGATCTCAAAACCAATTCATTAATGGAAATTTCAGTCATGAAATTTTTGTAGTGGAATCTTGAAATAATCTCAGAGTACTGCTCTAAGATTTTTACCACTGTTTCTTATGATTACAGGCACAAAAAGTGATAAAGTTCTACACAGATGTAAGAAAGATTTTTTTATTACTAAAACAAGAAAGGTAAATATTAAAAAAAAAATATTTATTTGTGGTTGTATGTAAAGTTATGATGTAAGGTACTCAGTGTGACATCTGCACAAAGATGTGAAGCAGAAGAAATCTGCTGCTCAGAGAAGCAGAAAAATCAAGGTTTAAGGACAGTTGCTTCAAAGGATGCTCTTCTCAATGTGCTTTCTGCTCCTCTAGTGTTGAGGCTGAGTAGCTGTCCCAAAGGTGTCATTACTGGCACAAACTTGTGGAGAGCAGCATTTTGACGATCACTGGGGGAAACCCAAACAGGGGTTTAGATAGGTTCCTACTCCTCTTCCTGGTGAGGACTGGCTTTTCCTACTGAAAAACATGCACACTTTTGCTCTCTTTATTCATACACACAGATGTGCACAATGACCCATTCTGTCTATTAATTGTGTAGAATTACCCCTTAACCATATCTCAGCTCAAATCCTGAGAACTGAAAGGTGTAGATTCTCTCCTTCTTGCTGACTGATCCAGATGAAGTTTACTTTATCTGGATAGGAACCAGTTAGTGGTGGGGTTAAACTGAAGATAGGATGGACTGCAGTCACATAGCAAAGGTCTTGGACAAACAAGCAGATTGCCCAGCAGCATTTTTACTTACTAGACAGACTTCTTTTAAACCGACTCCATCCAATTTTCCTCCCTGATCAACAATAATCCTTTTGCTAAGTTGTGGCCCTTCCCATAAATATCCTATGTTCAGTTTTTGTTCATTTAAACATCCTTTATTCATTTTTTCATTTGTATGTTGTTCAGTTTCATAGTTTCCTTATAATGAATTGGAAGAAATCTTGCACAGTCCACAAGCTCCTGTGACACTCACAGATAGTGCCATTTCCTTTGCTGATACAAGGATCTACTGGAAGGTAATTTTTATGACCAGGTTTTTTGGGTTTTTTGGGTTTTAAGTGACCAATCAGTCACAAGAGCTCTTTTCTTTGGTGATGTTGCTTCATTTTCTGTTCCACAGAGCTTGTGCACCATGCTTTAGTTCATTACTTTTACAGTATCTTTCACTGCATTTACTGCTTCTCTTTACTGGACTTGATGCATACCTCTTAATTTTTCGTGTTCTCACTGACAGTGAAATTTTAATACTGAGTTTTTAGGAATGGTAAACTTCTAAAAATCTACTGAACAGCCTATAGTTGCCTCTAAATAATTGTATTTGTGCAATCTGGTCATAGTCTCATAGGCGAGTTTTCTTGGGTAGTACCTTCAAGTCTCCAAATGACTTATCAACATTTTATATGCTTTATGGTGGTCAGATTATTAGTGTTTTCATAAAATAAGTAGTATATAAATAGACATTTCCTTGATTTCAGGTAATTTTTCAATTATTTTATATGTATATATTTATGGAAACAATTTGTTCTTTTCACAATCTCACATTCATGTCAGATATGAGTCAGACACTTAACTCTTCCCCCTGGAGTTGTAGTCCAAGTTTTATTCTCATTGAAATTTTTTCAAGGATTAAAACTTAATATCACAGTGTGAGTTTATGGTCTTTGAAAATACTTTTTTTGATATTGTGGGGGTTTTGGAATATTTTTGAGATTGTAATAGATATTTTCAACGAAGTATTCTTATTTAACTATGTCATATCATTCCTTTTTCAAAATCTTCTGTGCTTTCAGAACAATACTGATAATTCTGAAGTTTTCCTAAATATTGATATTTGTTTACTGACTCTTTTCCTGATAACACAGTAAACTTACTCCCATTTCATTTATCATAGCTTTCCTAAAAGTTTATTCCTGGAACTCAGCCTGGAAGATGCACATCATGATTTTATACCTTTTTCATTTCTTTGAACATTTCAGATATCCCTTTTACCATTGTCTATTTCTCTACTTTATGCCAAGACTTTTTACTCAGGAAAGATATTATTCTAATTTGGATAATTAGAAAAAGTATTTACATTTAGTGTTTGAGTTGGACTCTTTACTTAGCGTTGGTTCTTCTAGTAGGTGAATCTATCATGCCCATGGAAAGCTACAAGTCTTTGCATCATAATATGAAGTTTGTAGGAAGGGATTCTTTTTATTAGATACCTGTTTTAAAAAACTGTAAAACTAGAATATTGCAGTTCAACTAGTAGTGCAGGCTTACTGGACAAATTCAGTTTGAGGGGCTTATTTGTGCTACAAACAATACAATATAATGTCTCTTTTGGGTTTTATAATAAGAATATTAACAAGTGTGATTTGTCCAATGAAGTAAAACTATTTTTAATAAATCAATAATTGTAGCTTTTCTATTTAATTCTGAACATTCTGCAGCACTGTAAACATTGACTTAAATGTAAACTTTAACACCACCTTCGTAGGATCAGTCTTATTCTTACAAGACCTATTGCCAAAACTTGAGATGCAATATTATAACCATGCTGTTTTGTTGTTTCACAACAAAATCTGATACATGTGTCAGTAAACTACATTTTCCATAACAAGTAAAAGAATTCTCTGTTGACAATAAAAATATGATTGTTATACTTTGTCTTGGTTTGAAAGACAGGTATCTCCTAGGAAGGGGGCAGGACCTCCCTAGAGATGGAGAATTCGAATCCCCTCCCTCCAAATTATTCCAATTAAAAAAAAAAAAAATTAAAGGGGCTTTCAGACAGAGGTATGGGGATAGGAATAACAGTTCTTTACTAGTATATATGACAAAACAACGACCAAACAACTACAGCATTAATAATAAACAGAACCAAGAACCCTTCTTTCACAAAAGCCTGGGGCAGTTTGATCTCAGTGCCCCTACAGGACTCCGAAAGGCCAAGCTGGAAGGGAGGAAAGTCCCGGGCTGGTGGATGAGATGAGGAGCTCTGTGCTGAGGCTGGAGCAGCAGGGGCATCCCCAGGGCTGGGCAGGGCTGGGCTACAGAGTAGCAGGGGAACCTCAAGGCTCGGAAGAAGCAGCGGTGGTGGGTGGGGAAAGCTGGAGAAAACGAGCTCAGGATTCCTGGGTACACGAACAGATGATGATAGATTTCCCCTGACGAGACAGAGGCAGAGTGATGGCCGTGATCTCTTCCTGCAGCCAGAGGCAGCTTTTGACCGTCTACTTCGGGTCCTCTTTGGCGCTGAGAGCAAGAGAGTTCCCCTCCCCCAGCTCTGTCGTTTTACCTTTCCCAAAGTTCGTCATCTCTCCCCTCTGAGGGACACTCCCAGAGACTTAAAAAAACAATAGGTGTAGCCTTGTGTTGCCATGTCCTTCAAATACTCCCTTTTGTTCTGATTAAGTAGTCATTAAGGCTTCTTGGAAACTTATGGGAAAAAATTCTGTAAGCGAAAGAAAAGCGAATCTAACCCCCAACATAATTTGATTGCTTTCAAAATGTTTTGGCACAAGTTTTATTGGAAGAAAAATGATCACTAGACGTGTTGCAAAACCAGAGGATACCTCACAATAAACATGTGAATTTTTTTCTGTGCCATATTTCTCATATTCTTTTATTGTGATATATTGAAAATAGACTTTGGATTAAATAAATTCAAAGAGGGGAATTAGAATATTCCACCATGATTGATGGAAGGATGTGAAGCATCTTTACATGTCTGGATTAGAAACTTCTGGAGTATGTACATGATACTAGAGCTCTCCTGTCCTTAAGCATTTTTAAAAATCATAAGCTGACCGTGAATAAGAAAGTAGTCTCTTTCCAACGCATTTCTGATTTAATAAGAGAATCCTGGTTCTCAACAGGCATAAGCAACTATGAGTTGAGTATATGGTTGTAAACTACCAAAACTTGAAACACAGACCTGAGTACATAAACGTAAACTACTAAACTTGAAACACAACATCAAATTAAATATTTAAATTCTGAATAACACTGTTCAAAATATATATACGGCTTCATGGTAGTATGTGTATGGAGATTTTAATTTTTGTAGTTTTCTAGCACTTATCCTTATTTAACATATAATAGTGTCATAATTTTGATGTATTCCTTTGTGATTTTAGTGCTGTTTCATTTACCTCCCTCACACCTTCTTAATGTAAGCATTCTGTCACCTACTGTCACTGGCACCATTTGGGGCTTGAGCAATTACAGAAATAGATCATGCCCCATGCCATCCTGGTTTCTTTGCAGCAAATTTCTTTAATGCATATGTGATTTTACAATAATAATTCTTGTTTTCAAGAAAAAAAAATATATTATCTACCAGAATATTGGGGATGTATGCAGCAAAACTGCCTAATTTAGGTGTCAAATCATCATTCTGGTATTGAATGATGTGAAATATATGTCTCTTTTTTTGTACCCTGAAAAATGTTTGTTTTCTTGGGAACTCTAGTATGAAACAAATATACAAGCAAAACTATGTGGCTGACTTGCCAAATATCAACTGAAATAAAGAGTGGTAGAGAAAACACTGGGAAATATAACACATATGATTTAAAAGATCCAATGAATCTCTGGTTTCTCACATTTTTTATTGCTTTATAAAAGATGAAATCTTAAAATACGATTCAATATTCTCAGTTTGATTACATACTGATCTGTAAAATCTTACATGATCTATATAAATTCAAAACATTGACAACAAAGACCTGTTCCTTCTGTTCTGAAGTTAAGAAATCATGTATCACATTACAAACAGCAGCAAGCTATTCTGTTCCTGTTACTTTCTGCAAGTGATCTGTCATAAAAAGCAAACATGTAAGGTAATTGTGTTTATAACTGTATTTGTTTTCTGTTCCCCTGTATTTCTGAGTCATTTTCTTGCAAGACCATATAAGTAATTTTTACAAAGTAAAAGGTTTTTTCTTTCCTGTGGTCATTAAAAATGTACTTTACAGCTATGTCTGTTTGATAAAAAAGTTTGTTTTCTCTTGTAATCCAGGTTTTATTGTATGGAAGTATGTGTTCACTGTTAAAGAATGGGATTCAACTGTATGTAACAAAAGGTTAAGAAGGATCCTGCCTCTTTTTGCTGTGCAGAATGGTTTGGAAGAACAAAATAGGTCTTGTTTTTCATAGGAAGCATAAGATCAAACTATCTTACTACAACCATTTTAAACTCAGCAGTTCACAAACTAAGGGAAGAAGACTTGGGCTATTCAGAGGTGAGTTGATGTTACATAATTTCTCAACAGGATGGGAAATTATCATAACAGCAAAGAGAGAAGCTCTGCAAGAGAAGCTGCTGCAGAGCTCCTGATGGCCAGGGACAGCTTCGCCACACCTTTCTCATCAGTGCTCCCTACCTCACCCTTCTGAGAGTTATAGTCAATGGCCTGGTTTTCTGCAGCAAAATCCCTTGTATTCTCCAATTGACAGAAGTTTGGGAATTTAAGAATTTGTATTTCTGATCAAAATATATCTGATAATTGGAGCTATGCAAGGGAAAGACAGGGGGAATATTCACTTTGGCTGTTAACTGGGAAAGAAATGTTAACCAGTCAGAAACTGAAGCAATGAAAGCAAAAGTACAGATTTCACCATATGCGAAAGGCAAATAAAGATATATTGATGCTACTTTTAATTCTCATAACCTTTCTATCTTTGTTCTTGGATTATTTCTTATTAATTTTTATCCATGTTTTAAATAAGCAACCATTATTTCTTTATAAGCATAACTTAAGTACTTTCAACTCTAAAATTTTCCCTAATCATGAAATGTTTAATAAGACTTCTTGTTCTAAAAAGAGCAGACACCTCAAAAAGGACAAATTGTGAAAATTTCTATTGAACATTGCATACAGTTTTTACTGAAAATCCCTTGACATGACTTGCCTCCATTTTCAAACATATATTCAGGAATTGTTAATGCATTCCAGTTAATAACATTACAGACCCTTTTTATTCCAAGCCCTTGGAGGAAAAACAAAAGAACAGAAGCTAAATATAAAGATAACATATGTCAAAGAATCATTATACTTCCTATATATATGATTTATGAAATAACTACATGGAATTTAAAGCAAGAAAAATATCCAACTCAGACAATACATAGTGTACAGCAAATGTCCTCTATCATACAAATTCTGCCATCTATTTATGTTTATTTTATACTTGTTTATTCATAGAGATATCCACAATTCAGATGGATGAAGTCCAGAGCATAATTCTCCAGTTTTGGAGGTAACTCCAGTTTTTGCAGAGGATTGAACCTACACAGATGACCCACATGGGATACTTACAATATAAATCTTTTAATCTATCTATCCTAATTAGAAAAGGACACATTTTATCAATACCATGGCTTAGTAGATGTTCATAGTTTGGCAATGTAATAGATGAGGGAGTTTAGATGGAGGTGTACACAGGTCTGAAGCTTGTATGTTCTTTTAAGAAAACATCATTAACAATTAAGCAGGACCTCACAGGAATCAAAATGGATTGTTTCAGTCGTGTATTCTGTGAATGTAAGAGATGTGCAGAAAATATATCAACAACACCAGAAACATCAAAAGACTGGCAAAAATATTTTTCCTTCACCACCCCCATCAACCTCCTCAAAAACCAACCAAACAAAGAAAGAAACAAGAAAACCTCCACATTTGAAAAGGTAACAAATATTTCCCAAAATAGTCTTTAAATAAGCTAAGACATAAAGCTCCAAATTATGCAAATAGATTTTCTAATTAAAAAAGAAAACAAAAAAGAACCCAGTTAGTTTTACTCACTAAACTGTTTTTGCAAGCTTCTTGTAGTTGTAGGATACAATTTTTTTTCAAATCTTTTGCAGTTTTTAGTGGGGAGGGAGGGTGAGGGGTGTAATTAATAATTGCATTTTTCATTAAAACATCAGTCTTCACAAACAACCTCGTTAAAAGCCCTTTAGGCCAGTTTCTCCTGGACAATCTCTGTCTAGGACAATCTCCTAGACAATCTCTACCATCTGCATTCTTGTATGTCTAGATATCATTCTCAGTATAATTTGTTGGAGGGAAGAATAAAAAAAGTCTACAACAGAACCTCAGAGACAATTTCCCACATCTGTTCCTGCAGGTGATCTTTCATTCTTTTTCATTTATAATTAATGAAAAATAATGGTGCTGACACAAGTTAATTACTATGAAAAATTACAGTTTATGCTATTCATTATTTTAATGGCAAATTACTTGAGCTTTTCAAACACTGTGCCTAAGCAATTAGAAATGTTCATAAGGAGTTCACCTGTGATTTTTTTTTGTATGAGTTTGCACTCTGTGTTTTGAAAGGAACACACAATGTTTTTCATTAACTACTGAGGTAACACAAGAGATATTAATCACTAGTCCTGTATCTGAGGGATGAAAATTAAGAACAAAGTGATCATATGTTGATGTATCAGATGTCAGTCAACAATACACAAAAATATTCATTATAGGTAAAATTTTCTCAACATATCCAGAAGAAATATGATTAAACCATGCCATTTGAAAAAGATTTAATGTAAGTATTTGGAAATACTATCATATCTTCAAGAAAACATTAAATTATGTCTTTAAAAAATAGAATTAAGGTTCTCCTAATTAACACATTACAATTAGAATAATGTTTCTTCTATATCTAGCTCCCCTTATAAACATACAAATTAAAAATGTATATGTGATTTTTTTCATATAGTTATAGATATTGTATATTTGAAACATATTAAGTCTAATGTATGTGGGAAAATAACTATGAAAAATTACTCCCCCAGTATATGAAAACAGGTTGCTTTGTTTTTTATTTTAAAAGCTGAGTTGAAGAGAAACGGTTTTGCTTTTGCTGCACATCACTGCCATAGTTAATACTCAATACTCAATAATGCATGATCCAACACAAAAAACTAGCTCAAGAGGTGCTGTTAAACCTGTTTATCTTTCATCTAATTGGCTTTTAGACAGATTAAATTCTAGCTCATTATTCATCAATCTACTGCTACATTAATCTTATAGAAATCGTATCAGTTTCAGGGCAAGGATTATTAAGAATCACAGAACACCAACTGTAAAACAGCACTTCAATATACCTTAAACATCTGATCCCTGAAACAAAACCAGACTGCCAGGATAATATTTTGCAACATAATAGAAATCAAAGGAAGCATAAAAAGTACTACATGGAAGTTAAAAAAAAAAAAAATCCATACTTTAAAAATACTGTACACATTAAGTACTATGACTTTACTGAGGACAATTCCAATACTGATCTCATTTACATTTAAAGCTAATAAATACATGAACTCAGAATCTTCAAATCTTGGAGTCTATTATCTAGACATTAACTATCTGTTCCTCCACATCTCGCTTGCTTGCTTACATTTCATGTAATAGATTCAGTTCAGCAGGGATACTCACCACCCCGTCCAAAAAAAAGACGAAAAGTATTCATTTAGATTCTCTGTCTTCTGAGCTTGATTGATATCCTACCAACATATAATTTAAAAAATATTTGGCAATCAAGAATATGGGTCATCACATCAATAATGTTAGTGTCATTTATGTTACTCTCCTTCATGTAGCTAAAGTTGTGAGGCCCGTAACCTGTGGAAGGTGGGGTGTACCATTACCTTTTATATTGCTGTGAGTTTTTTAATCAAAATTGTTAATGGATATTTTAAACATCTAAGTGTGAGAGTAACAGAATAAGGGCAAAGGATAGCACTTTTTTTTTTTTTTTTTTTTTTTTTTTTTAAGTTTAATAGCATGAAAAACTTGACTGAATGGTTTCAAACAGTATTCATAAAATAGGACCCATTGTGTATTATAAAACCCAAATCATAGTTTACATGTAATATCTTCTAGTGGGCCAAATTTTAAAAAGTGACTTCAAATAATTTGTGAGTATCTTAGACATCCACCTATAGTCTCATTACTACAGGCAATAATAAACAGCTCAGCATGGTGTGTCTATTACACATTGCAGATTTTAAATCACTTGCCAAAATAGCCGGACAATAAAAAATAAAATCTAAAAAATTATTCAAATGGTTAACTTAAAAATGTAAATGTCAGACAATTCCACACTGCATGTAATATTTGCAAGTAAATGAGTCTGTTAACTGGTTATAGACTCAAAATAAGGAAGTCAGTCGCTTGTTTATCTACACTTTTTAATTGCATGAAAGATTCAAGAAGTTGAAATTACATCATGTTTTAGACTTCTCTTCATTATATTCTATTCTAGATTAAGATAGAAAACAAACAAACAAACCAGTTTTTCCAGTTTGATGACTTCTGTACTTGCTGGGTTTTGGCACATTTAAAATGTGCATCAAACAGGCTAGAGTAATAAAAGCCTGCCACCAGTGGGTCACAGAACAGGGATCTTTATGCTTATGACTGAGGTTCAGCATTTTAAACCCACAGGGTCTGATATCAGATGATTGTCACACAGAATGAAAGGAATCTGAAAAAATGCATGTTAGTATATCTACCTCTGTAAAATAACCTCAGAGCTTTTCAGCTATTTCTCCCCAAATAGTCCATGAATAGAATCAGGCATTTTCAATAAGCAATTTTTCTCATTCTAATGTAATTTTCTAATATTCGTAAAAAGAGACGTGCCCAAGAAGTTCATGATTTATCCCTGTGGATTACAAAGTGAGCCCAGGGTAAATAAATCAGGGACTTGATGTAAACACTTGCATTGTAGATGTCAAAAGGTTGGTGAGATGAATCCCTCTTCATGGCATGAAAAGTCTCCACAGCCCTGCTATAAATTGAGACGTAGACACCAGCAATCAGAAAGAAGCCTGAGAGAATTTATTTATGATTGCTAGGAAACATTATCTATCAGCTTAAAGAATGTCTCCTGCCCCCTACCTGTCTGCAGCCTGGACAACAAAAACATGAGCTATGATCAGTCTTAGTCAAAGGGGAAGCTAACAGCTGGCTAAGTCTTTCCCCTCCAATTAGCCTCCCTTAGAAAAACATATTTACTGACTCTCAAATTCCCCTTCCACTGCTGTGAGGGAACAAGACACAATCAACAACTGCTATTCCTTCTTCGTCCTGCTTAAAGTTCTCACAAAATGATGCTCAAACTAACCTCACTCATTATGACAGGCAAAACAGGAAGGACTCAGATAAGCAGCAGACTTGGAACATCAGTCAGGAATTCACAAGTAGCAAGTACCAAGCAGATAGAAAGAGGAGTATGGTTAAATTCCTCTCAAACATAATTGGATAAAAAAGCAGTGAAATTGTGCTTACTATCTTGCATAAAATTAATTGAGTCCCTGGATGAATTATGTCTCTGACTGAGACTGAATGTCTCTGCTGAACTGCAAAATTTTGAAAGTCAAACAGAAAAAACCATTCAATTTCAGTATGATAGTTCAGAATCTGTCCAATGAATCCCATTTTAAACTTGTGTTTTGATATTTTTTTTCTACAGACAAAAATGTAACATCCTAATCCCATCTAAGAAAATGACATGATTACTTGGACCTGTGCAGCTTTTAGTCAGTGCTCATTTGTTCTGTTCTGGTCTACAGTTCAGCTTAAGTTTGATATATCATATTAATCTATTTTGTAGAAGTTGATCAATTAACTTGAGAAAACTCTGTGTAGTGTTGATTCAATCATATAACAAGCATAATTTAATACAAATCATGCATCAGACATTGATTTTTCTCAACTGCTTGGTAGAATTAGCTTCACTAAAAGATGCAGCCAAGCTGAACTAACAATATTAAGCATTTCTGCAATTTATCTCTTGCTATAATGAACAGAAAGTGATATAATGACCAACAAGATTAATGATAAAATAAACATGCTAGTTAGATTCACTCCACAGTACAATTCAAGAAAGTATGACTTGAAATAATAACTGGGAGTGCTAATATAAAGATGAACTTATTACTGGAATTTGAAAAAAAAAATATTGATCCAGTAAGGTTGTTTTCAGTTATATAAATTTCAAGTTCCCAGAATTACTGCTGTTAATGTCAGCAAGTAATCTGAAAAAAAAAAAAAAGCTCAAACATAAATAAAATATTTCAGAATAATTCAAATGTTTTCCTTATTTAAAGCAAAGAAAATAGTTTATAGAGACTTAATTGAAATTTCTCCACAAAGCATCAACTTTTTTTTTTTTTTTT
>VXBR01007308.1:568313-590386 GCA_013400215.1 Cisticola juncidis
TTTTTTTTAGTACTTCTTATCTATGTTAAGAAACCTACCAGTCACATGCAGCTTTTTGATTCTGGACCAGAACAGAAGGAAACAGAGGTTCAGTATAAAAGAAAAAAAATCAACAGTTTATGAAAAGAAATATTTAGAAATGTCTTCTGTCAATTTATAACAGCTCTAGTGAAGACTGAAAAATCTTGTTGCCTCCTTATCAGTGGGCAAATTCCATTTGTTATATTTCTGTTCTTGTATTTTCTGGTTGTATGTGTGTTCGTGTATGTGTATGTTGCTATTGTTTAGGTTTAGTGGGTTTTATGTTTTGATGTTCTTTTTTTTACCAAACACTTAAAATCTTGTTTTCTGCTGAAAACTCTTGTCATTGGTACAGACCCTGCTCTGCTGTCTAGTGTCATCTCCCTGGAAAATAGAAGCCAAGCAAATTTGGTTTGAATTTCTAGGACTGATACCAACATATTTTCCAGCACAAGTCACAATTTTCAGAAGGAAACTAAATCTTTAGCTTACCAAGCTGTAAAGAAGGTTCCTTGTGGCCACAGAGAGTTACTAGAATGTCAGACTGACCACAGGTCTAGTTTACTATCGTGTTATGAACTACTGAAAATATTCTCACAATTTGAAACATGGAGCAGGTTCATGGCATCAATGCTCTTATTTGTTGTATTGAAAGTTGCCTAACTACTTTTATGAAGTTTAATTTCAAATACCTAATAGATGAGAAGGACTATGTTGAATGCCACAAATTGAATCAACAATGAATAATATTTTACATTTGATGATAGAAAATTGAATAATTCTTGAAGCATGCCCAAACTTATCACTTTGATTTTACATATCAAAAAATTGTTCTTATACTAGTTAAGATTTTTTCTTAGCAATTTATTGGAAAATAATTCCAAAATGCTAATTGAAAAATACCAAAGTGTTTTGTACACAACAAATAAATTGCTTTTTTGAGTATTTTGTAAGTGAAATTTTGAAATTTTGTTTTCCATATGCTTCAGGAACTTCAGTATAGTAGCAAGATGCTGCTGTTTCTGAGGTCTTCAACAATGGCAAGATAAGTCATGAAGCAATACTGACAACTGTTTCATTAATTTACTGTAGTCTGGACTAAAAAAAAATGCAAAACACATGCATTTATATTTATAGAAGTATTTAATTTAATTTAATAAATGATCATAGGTACAGTTAAAGCATGTATCTGAAGTCCCGCTCTGCGCTACTTCTATTTGTGTCAATGACATGAAAAATAATAATGGACAAGTCTTGGCTTTTCTTTCCACAGCCTGCACAAACTGTCTGATCAGTGATAAAATATCCATGAACACTCATTAAAATTCTTTACTATTTTATTATTCTTACGGTCATAAATCAAAACCCTCTCGCCCTACAACAAACCAAACCAAGAAAAACAACAAAAAAAAAGAAGAAAAATTTGCTAAGTCAAATTTGAGATGAATTTTCATTTGAAAGATGGAATTTGTTATTTATTTCTTAGTTGCATAAATACACTAAAAGTAAGCCATCCCCACTGAGCAAAACATGAAAGCAGTTTCCTTTGTACTCAGTCAAATGCTGAAGGTTTCAAATGTCCCAGAATGCCAAAATTGATGTGCTTTGCCAGCATCATCCTTCACTACACATTTTAGCACTTTAATATATCTTGACAGAGCCTCTGTTTTTACAACAGTTAAAAAAACTTCCTCTATCTGACCTCACTAAAATACCAAAATTTGGCTTGCTTATAGCAGTATAGTTGAATATAGACTTTCCAAATTTTCCCACTGTAATAGTATAACTCTCATTATTACTTTTTAAATCTAAAAAGTTCTTTGTTTTTTTGTCATGACAATTTTACTCTTGGCTCTTAAATGTTAATTGAAAGAGGATGGTTTGCTGTTCCACTAATGGGAAACCAAAGTCTGAAGAAGACAAAGCTTTTAAAGGAAAAAAATCAGAAGCTACTGAGATTTCACACATCATACTAAATCTATGATGTCATTTTTTTTTTTTTTTCAGACCTTAGCCTGAGTTCTTAAGAGCTAAAGATATTTACAATGCAGGGTAAAGAATTAAAGAAGCTGAGTGAGCTGTTTGTTGTGACATGTGAGTGGAGAGACCGGAAGCTACAAGCAGGAGTCAAAATAAAAGCAACTCATATAGTTTATCCTTCCCAGAAGCAGATGTCAAGGACAGTTTTTGTAGGCTGAGTAGAATGAGAAAAGTCTGGAAGAATTCCTTCCTGAAGAATGTCCAAACTTAGACTGATTTTCCGTTCAGGACTGCCTCCCAAAAGACTTTATGAATCAGGCCACTAAATAGTCTGAAGTTTGCCCACCAGAAGTCCAAGGCAGCCGTTCTGCTGATCCTGGCTGTTGGAAGTTCTATCATTTAAACTCTGTGCCCAAGACAACCTCCAGTCATCATGTCACCTACAAATCCCTCTCTATTTGCAAACAATAGGTCCAGTGATGTCTATCTATAGATTGCCTTTCACCAACTATACCAGGAATTATCTCCCACATAGGAATGTTCCCCTCAAGGACCTTCTAGATTGTTTCCTCCTAAGCATGTTGCATTTCCAGCAGATATCTGGTAAACTGGAGACCCTCACAAGGGCAAAAGCTAGATTCTACCAGCTACCTGTAGATCATCTGTCTCTTCATGCTGGTTGGATACTTGATAACAGACTCTAACCAGGATAACTGCCTTGCTGGCTGCTCCCAGCTCTTCTAAACACTTAACCCTATTTTCCCCATTGCCAAGCTCAAGCCAGTGAATATGCTTCCTAGTATTCTGTTGCAGCACTCTAGTTTCCTGAGTCGTCTACCATGTTTCTATGATTGCAATTTTATTATAGTTTCCCTGCTGCACAATGGATTTAAACTTCTCCATTTGTTTTTTGTCCATGCTGCCAGGCATTATTGTAGGTTCCCTTTAGCTGACCTATTGATCTCTCCATCTATTTTGGTGGAGCACCCCTAATTCCTATGTGAAAATTCTCAGCTGTTGTTGTGGTTTCTAACACATCATCAACCATTAGATCTCTGCTGCAGTGTGTATCTCCATTCTGTGGCTCCCCTGAGGTGACTAGGATGCTATGGGCATTAGTAAAGGGGTGTTTCACATGTTCTCCTGTGTACCCAGAATGACAGAACTGACCAAGGGGCCTTGACAGCAAACCTCAGGCATTAATGCACTGTCTCCAGGCTTACCTCTAGTGAGCCTGGTTCTAGCCCTTCCCTCTTCAAATCTAGTTTAATGCTCTTTCAACAAGCCCTGACAAACTCCTGCATGAAGATCCTTTGAGGCAGGTGTACCACATCTGCTACCAGCAGGCTCAGTGTTTTGTAACACGAAACAAGACTAGACCAGAGTAGACCAGACTAGGCAAGGCTACACCAGAACCGTGCCAGCTGGAAGTGACTTACAATGATCATCTAAGCCAAGTGTCAATAAATCAAATTCTGCATACTTTTCAAATCTATGTTTCTGTACTTGGGGCTTTTTTGGTTGGCTGGTTGAAATTTTAGCTTTAGGGTGTTTGTTTCCCTTTTGGTTTATTTTGTTGTTGTTGTTACTGTTGTTTCCTTTGGGTTTTGTCCTTTTTTGTTTGTTCATTTGGGTTTTTTCATTTGTCGTTGGTTTTTTTCTTTCTCTTTTTTTTTCATGAAAGTAAGAAATTACAAGGAATAAGAAAAAATAAAGCTCAGAAGAGAAATTTCAATAAAAACTATGTATCTCAAAAAATATATATGGTATTAATTAAAATTAATCTGAATGAAAAAGAAGAGATACAAAAAGCATATTGGCTAAAAATATTAAATTTGAAGCTATTTAACCTTATCCAAAAGAGATTTGATGCTGTTGAACCTTATCCTTTTATGGAAAAGAGTCCGAAAGCAAATTTCCCAAAGTGCACTACAAAATTGTGCCATTCTGAAAATGGATGAAATTATTTCCCAACTATGTCTTAAATAGTCTTCACATAGCTGTCAGGAAATCTTTTATTCTTCCCTAGTTGTCTTCAATTGATTTTCATGGCAGGAAAACCAGCTGCAGTTACTTTAGCATGAACCAGTTTAAAACCCATATACAATTTTTTTTTTTTTTTTTACCCATTAATTCCATGCAATTACTATGTATCATGCAAGCAATGTCTTTTTAATTTGCCTTGAATTTACTTGTTAATACTTTGAGGGTTCTTTTGTTCTGATATGGAAGGTGACTATAAAAGACGGATTGGTACCCATAGAACTTTTGTGATTTTCTCTAATGCATCTACATCCCTTGGTTTTTTGGTGTGTGGGTTTTTTTTTTTATTTGTGGGTTTTTTTGTTGGGTTTTTTTTTTTGCATATAAAGCCAACCAACTTCAGAATGCACCTCTTCAACCCTTCAGGTTTCCATTTATAATCTGAAATGAAGACAGCAGATTATCTTCCTGGTTCTTTTCTGAAAGGAGTAGTCAGGTATATCTGCATAAAATAAGGGTCTTGTTATGAGAAAATAAAAAAAAGATTATTAAGTCTATGTGAACTTCTGCTGGTAGAAACCAGTGTTGGTGCTCTTGAAGGCTTTGAGCATCTGCAGGTAGTTTGAAGAAAATAAATAATCTTAAATTCTTTTGAGCCGTAACCTTTACAGTGATGGAAAGTGAATAAATCTAGGTAATAAATTTTTCCTTTTCTGTTCTCTGTCCTTTTCTTACTATGTTTTTACCATGTGATAGTTTTCTCACCGCTATATTTTTCAATGTCATGCATCCAAGCAAGTAACTGCTCTTCTGATGTCCTTAGGTATGTCTGCCCCTTTGTTGTGCACTCATATTTGACCTTATCTGTTAATACAAGCATACATGTCTTGTAGTTAGCAGCCAAAATCTTTTACTGAATTCATGTGGTCAGAAAAATTTTGGAGAAAAACTTTTTCACTGATGTTCTGTGTATGACTTAAAATGTTCATGTTAATGCACATTCATGGACAAATTGCAACTTTTTGTTCACCAGCCCTTCATTTTCCAAATTGGTGATGAATTTGGTTGATATGTTGTCAGTTACAGTTACAAAAATCCAAAAACAATTTCATGAGAGATAATAAATGAAAAAGAAAATAATTTGTATTAGATATATGTTTACAGTAAGGGCTCATTATAGAGAAAGGATGGCTTGTGAGAGAAACCAGAGACAGGAAAATTACTTCAATTAAGAAAAAAAAATGCCTATTTATTGTAAATACTCCAGCAGGCACTCTTAGAGTGTTTGTCATATCTTTAAACATTCTTGTTGGATTATAGAGTTTTAGTTTGTTTGATGCCTGATATGATCCACATAATGAATGGTACTAAGGGAGCTGGCAGAAATTCTTGCCCAGCCACTGTCCACTCTCCAGCAGTCCTGATTAAGCAGAGAGCTCCCATTTGACTGGAAGTTAGCAAATGTGGTGAGAAGGGATAGAAGGAGGATTTGGGACCTATAAGCCTGTCAGTCTGGCCTGGGTGAAAGGATAAATTATGGAGCAGATCATTGTGAATGCCATCACACAGCAAGTACAGGATAAGCAGGGGATCATCATCATAGATTTATGAAAGGCAGATCCTGCTTGACGGACACATTTACTCAGAAGCCTTCCTATTTACTTGTTCTTAATTCCTGAGGGACCTGGGGTGGTTTGGCCAGGATAAAAGGAGGCTCAGGGAAGACTTCATCTCCCTCTTTTCCTGAATAAAAAGTGATAAGACAAGAGGAAGTGGCTTCAAGTTGCACCAGGGAAGATTAGATTGGATAGAAGGAAAATTTTCTGTACCAAGAGGGTTGTCAAACACTGGAAAAAGTTCAGGGATGTGGTTAAATCACCATCCCTGGAGGTATTGAGAAGATTTGTGGAGGTAGCACTCAGGGGCATGGTTTAATGCTGGATCTGGCGGTGCGCCCTAAACAGTTGGACTTAAGGATCTTAGAGGTCTTTCCCACTTTAAAGAATCCATTGTTCTATGATTGTAGTCTTTCTCCCCATAATAATAATAAAAAATGTTTATTCTATCAAACAACACTGAGTAACACACATTTTGAGTCACGAAATACACTAAGACATAGCATGTGATCTATTAAGAAATGGAGCTGTATAGGAAATGAATTAGCAAAACAAATAGGTTGCTACTTGATAAGACAAACTCACAATCAAAATAGAAAATGAAAATATGATACAAGAGAGCAGCAGATTTCCTCCAGAAACTCCTCAATATCTTAATATAATATAATTGATTACTTTTGTCATCTCCTTTCAAATTTATTAAAACCAAATTGATTTTTCTTTCTTGTTTCAAAAAGGAATGTTTTTTACTGCTTGATTTACCAGCCCTAGAGGATGGCAGAGCATGAGAACAAAGACAGCAGGTCTTAGCAGTCAGTGGTGCTGTGGTATCACTGACTCTTCCTATAGCA
Organism: Cisticola juncidis; assembly: GCA_013400215.1. Classification (NCBI taxonomy): domain Eukaryota; kingdom Metazoa; phylum Chordata; class Aves; order Passeriformes; family Cisticolidae; genus Cisticola; species Cisticola juncidis. The sequence goes on from VXBR01007308.1 coordinate 574,765, forward strand.
TCATTAATTTTTCTCCTGTTAAACCATTCTGTGAGCAACCATAGAGAGAAAAATATTGCATAAGAAATTTGAGGATTAAATTCAACTCATCGTTATATGAATTATAAATGCTAAAATGGAGAACAGGTGTGATAATATGTCTGCATGGATCACCACTAAGCAGAAAAATGTCAAGTTTAATCTGATGATTGTTGATGACTCACAAAATTCAGCACTAAAAAATAAATGAAAGAGTAAATGTCAGTGAAAAGTTATTTTAAAAAGCTGTCTACTATGTTTTGACTGGAGCATAGTGATATTGGGGAAGAAATGGAACCAAGCTAAAAAGAAAACAGTATGTGTGTAATTGCAGATAATTAGAATTCTCTAGATAACATACAATGCTCTCTGTTATATCATCTCTTTAAATGTATTACATACTTAACATTAACATGAATTCAATTTCCAAAGAATAATGCTTTCTTAAGCTTTTCATTTAAAAATTTAAATCAAATTTACTTCAAAATTACACATTTTTTATGTCTTAAACTTTTTATGGTTAGATTTTTTTTTTAAAGTACAGTTTAATTATGCCTTTGAAGTCTAAAAGTTGTTGAGGGATTTCAGTCTTAAATGCTCCATGTTAAGATACTTTGATGTTCACAGAAGGAATGATCACAGTAATTTTTTTTCTGTGGTGAATTCCTAATTACAGGTGTTAATGTAACTTCACAGGAAGTTCATTATATGTTTTTCAGCAATCAAATAAAATCTCAGTTCCAACTGAATATAATGGTATATGAAACATGTTCTTCTTAAAAGAAACACCTGCCTAAATTCTGTGTGCTGGGTAGTCTCAGATTCTTCCATGATACTATTTTTCACAGCATTGAAAATGCGGTCGAAATTCTTGAAAATTAGCAAGGACGTATTTTGTAATAGTGTATGTAAATGCACTCCTAGTGGAATCAATGGACAGAATTAGACACAAAGAGCATTATTCCCGACTAATGACAGAAGATACTGGTGTGAGAAGGATTTTAACGTGTTTGTTTGTTTTTTTGTTTGATTCAAGAAGACATCATTAGTTTAAAATATTGCTTATCCATCTTTTAACTGTAATGTTATCATTTGTAGATAAGTATGTGCCAATATTTCCCTGAGTAGGGCAGATACAAAAAAAAAAAAAAAAAGAAAAAAACCTGTAAAATTACTATTACTATTACTAAGATATAGCTTTGTTGTCCCTAAAAATTAAGTCTAAATTTACTCTTTCTTTTATGTATCATGACACTGTTTTTCTCTTCTCTCTATGGTAAGATTTGATAAACAGTTAAAAAACTGAATTTGCAAATTTTCAGGTTTTGACCCATTTCTGGTAAAGCCATAAAAAATAGGACTATATATAAATGTGGATGTACACATACATTTTTATTATATAAGTTGCACAGGCATATATAAATGACCAGTAAACAGCATCATTGCAGGTAATGTTGTAGCACTTAGTATAAATTTTAAAGTAATTTAGTATTTTTGTTATTCTTTATAACTACTTTGAAATTCTGTATCATTATGAAGCTTCAGTCAACTACTGAAAAATTGGTAAACAAATTTCAGTTATAAGGACAATCCTAGTCCTATAATTAAAAAGTTAAAATTAGGCCTTGATGTCTGTTCAAGTTCTTTTTTTCCACATTTTTGTGTCAATGAGAATCAAAGCAGATATAAAAAGAGACAGAACTAAAGCTACTGAAAAATCTAAATTTGTTAATCTAAATTTTGCTGGACTTTTTAAGCTTTGCAAGCAAGGAACTGAACTGTGCTTTTCTTTCTTCCTTGGGTTGCCTCAGAGTTCCCCAATACATTAATCTCTTTTCTTCAGTCCTGGATTTGAGTCGAAGATGGCTGATATTACTTTGGTGTGATGGGACTGCATCAACAGATCAAAATTATATATGTGCACCTTTTTCCAATGAGGCCACAACCAGATGTTATGAAGTAATAAATTATGTCCTAAATAAAGTTGCACTGCTTTGTGGTATGAGAAAACTAACTAAGAAATATAAAATAAAAAACTTGTGATAATGCTACACTACAGGGCTCGCATAATATCTTGGATATTGCTCTTGATGGAGTCACAAAAAAGAAAATAAGAAAAGGATGAGGAAAAGAAATAGGAAAATGGAGAGGGAAAAAATGAGATGTGACTCTCTTGGGAGAGGTCCTAATTTAGATACACAAAAAAAAATTATATTTATCTTCCTAGCAAATTTCAGTTAAAACAAGATGCTGACAAAGCTCATCTTTGTGTTCACAAAAAAAAAATTAAAAAAAAAAAATACACGCACTCTGTTTTTGGTGGATGTTATCATCCTGAAAAATCTTTCTTTTGAAAATCACCATCTGAAAACAAAAGCTGCCTGGGATTCTACCACATATTAAATTTTCAACAGAGTGAATATCTAGCTCAATTGTACACAAATTTGAATTTAAAAAAAAATATTTTTTTTTTTTAAAAAAATGGACATTCAGTGGCTTGCATTTCCTTGTATGTTTTTTGAGGTCTATACTTCCCAAAAGCCAGAAATAATCTTATGGCCTTCAAAAATATGATTATTAATAAGACTGTTTGCATGGGAATTGTAAAAATCTAAAAATCTAACTTGAAAAGGGCAGACAACTGGAGCAAACTCAAGCACAGTACTTTTTCATGAAAATTCTGTTCATAATGAAAAGCCTGTTGGACTAGACTAAAATGTCTGATACCAATGGACTTCAACAAAATGGGGAGTTCTTCTTTAACCACCATTGTGCTAGATGTTCATCTCACACATAAAGCTTACCTGTTGTATATATATATATATAACATGGGGTTATATGTTAAATGATACTTAAAATGATAATTAGTTACATCTGGACTGCTGAAAGACTGATTTAAAAGAGGTAATTTCTTTTATTAATCAGTATTTTTTTCCTTCTTGTGTATATATTACTCCTAAGGTTGTGGGATTTTCCACATCATATAACGTTATAGGAAAAAGGTTTATAAGGAATTGTGTTTTGAATATGATATTAGTTCAGTATAGTATCTTTAGCCCAAAGAAGAGGAAGTATCTCTATGAAAAATGCATGCTCCAATTACAGTATTGATGGTTTTATATTACTCTGAATCTTCAAACAGAAATTAGAGCTATCATTGAAGGAAATGTTAGAGATGGGCAAAGAATTGATCATCGTTTCTCTTTGTTTTCCAGAAAAAAATGTTTATGTTGATTTTCTTAAGTAAAAGAATTAGATCTGGGAAATTTAGGGCAGAATTGATTGATAGATGGATGCTGATGGCTGAAGGAAGGGTCAATCCATGGAATAATGACCAAAATTCTCATCACAACAAGCAATTAAACCAAGGTGTTCAGTGTGAAATTCTCTTTTTATTGAAGTGAATAAAAAATGTTCCTGAAGGAAAGGGAGATGTATTTTTTTCATATTCAAGCTTTTCAATAGTATTCTTTATTTACATAAATGCTTCAAGAAAATATTAATAATATGGACCACATAGGGGCTGCTAAGTTTCATATATTATTTGGCAATAAATCGTAGACAAATATTTTTCCACTAAGTGGATTTTAGCAAATATTATACAAATTTTAAAAAATCAAGTAGTACAACTCAGTATAGCAGAATATTTCTTTTTACTTCTACAGAAAGGTTTATGACACATTTGTCACTGTATTCAGGTTTAAAAATCTAGAATCTGCTCTCAGATAAGCAAGACTTGTACTAAGGTATACCTAACTATTGCCATACAGTATTCATAGACATGATGTTGAAGTTATTTTCTGCAGTCTAGGTCTACAAAGCAAGGACTGAACTATAATTCAAATATAGTTCTAAACATCAGAACTGCTGAACAAATTTAATTAATTTATAGTTTTAATTTTCAAAATAAAACACTTAACATTAATGAGCATCCAAAAGAAATACTGATTCTAAGTGAAAGGCAAATTTTTAATGTTGACTATGTCAAAACAGAAAAATTATGATCCTCTTAGTTAAATTGCTAGATCTTTCAGAATCATCCTGAATAAGGTGAATGTCAGACTTGATTAAATAGCTTTTTTTTAAGGAACCCACATTATTCCAAAATTACAGTATTTCTAATTAGAAACATTTATTTCAATTACATCACATTTGAAAATGAAATTAATATTTCAGTAAACTTCAAAAAGTGGCTCACTGATCAATGTTAATTATGCAGAAATGAAACATGATTGAAATAAAATTCTTTAATTACCAGTCTCAAAATATAATCATATTTTTAGTGGGGAAAAGAATTAAACAAAAGATTGAGGGCCCTTTGTATTCTCTTTAGTGAGATTTTTTTTGTGCAAGTGTAGGCAGGTGTCTCCTGTTCAGTCCACCACGAATGGAATGCATCACTCAAATTTGGAGTTTGAAGAGAATTTGAAATTCTGTTTTACAGAAATAATTTTAATACATCAGTACAATTAAATTAAAAAAAAATAAAAAAGCTGAAAAGATAAGATGCATTATAATATGCACCATGATGAAACACTAAACAGGATATTCAGGAGAGACATGCCCAGAAGGAAAGAAAGGTACAGAATGACGTAAGTTCATATGCGTGTTTATTAACACACAAGGAATATTTATTAACTCAGTTCTCATTTCTAGAGGAAGTTGACCGCACATGAATCAGCAGCTAGTGATACAAAATATACAAATAACATCCTTTGTGACCTCACTGAGACTCTTTTCACTCTTACAGTAACAAACTTGAAGTTATTGTTGATAATTCTAGCAAATATTCCTTATAGCTGCTCATTTTGGTTTTTTTAAAGACAGTGCTGTATTTAAGATATCAATAGAAGGACTGGAATCTCAAAATCAGTAGTGTAAGTACCTCTTCAGCAACATATTGCAAAGTAAACCCCCTTAAAAACATTGGTAAATTGCACATAGATATCAAGTTCTCAAGACAGAGATAAATGGCTTTAGTATTAAAGCAAACCTGACTGAATTAGAGCTTGTGTGAGGAACAATTTGTTAGTGCTGTGAGAAATGTAATGTGAATCATAAGGGTTTGACCACCAACATTGTTAAAACAAATATAGTAGTATTTACAAATTTTTCAGAGAAAGAATTCATCATGAATAATGAATTGCAATGACAACATGAGATAGTTATTATTTTATTAATACAGTTAACTTTTGATTTATATTTCTTCCATTAAACTAATGAGTTTGCTATTTCTTTTTCCAGTTTCTTGGTTTGATTTATAAATCTGGTTGATTTACTAAAGTTTACATTTAACTAACACATTAGATGTAGAATGGGAAAGAGCATTTCCTCAGTATTGGTTATCTTTCTTATACTGTTTTGCCTCTGGAAAAGGTTCTTTTGATATTCTACTTATTTTGAAAACGTGTCACATTACCTTCTAAATGCTCATTCATGTGTAGTTTTTCAAGTGCTCTGATGTTTTGCTACAAAGAGGAAGCTGGAATTCACCCCAAGTGACAGCAATTCTGAAAATATGAAAAATTTGCCAGTATGAAATATTATAGATTGACAGCTGGCCCAAACTTACCATTACCCTGCTGAAAGGAAGTGTTTTTCAATTGTTTAACATTTTCATCAAAGCATGTATGACATGCTTAAAGAGTCCAGCCAAGTATCAACAAGTCAAGAAAAACACTAAGGTAAGTGAATTGCACTGTCTTGTATACAGAGAATGCGTAATTTTTGGCTCCCAAAAGTTCCAGATACCAAGGGTTCTGATCCCTTCTGGCCAATTAAAGAGGTTTTCTTCACATATTTACTCATTCAAAATATTTCAGTGTTCTTCCAAAGACTTTGACATAGGTTTTACTACCCACAACTAGTTCAATACACTATGAGTTATTTTTAATGTTATTGTTTTGCTTTTTTGAATTATGAAAGATATTTTGAAGATACCCTGATGTAATGTGTGATGGAATGAAAAGGAGGTCAGAAATTAATTATCAGATTATTTCAACTCATTAAGTGGTCCTTTTGAGATTTCAAAACAGTGAACTGGAAATCTCTGGGGAACTATTTATTTTCAGGGCTCCAAGCTGACTTTTTTAAACCGACTCTACTGTTACTTTTATGTGGATGACAATTTCCTATCAGAAGATATTTCAGTCTAAAGAAGTTTTAACATATAGAAAAACAGACATATCTTAACTATCGGAATTATACCTCCTACTTTTTTGTTGGTAATACATATCCAGTCTATAGGAATATCAGCATACTAATAAAAAATTATAGTTCAAAATATTTATCAAAATAAGCAAATCCTTTCTGTACAATTCGTTAACCATGCCTTTTTTTTCTTCCTCTTCATCTTTTCCTGTTTTTTTCTTTCTGAATTAATTTCCTGCAATGCATGCAGGAATCATAAAATATGACAGAATCACAGCATATGCTGAGTTGGAAGGGACCCATCAAGATCATGAAGTCTAACACATGGCCCTGCACAGGATACTACAAGAATCACACCCTGTGCCTGAGAGTGCTGTCCAAACAGTTCTTGCACTCTGTCAGGCTGGTGCTGTGAGCACTGCCCTGGGGAGCCTGTTCCAGTGCCCAGACGTCCTCTGGATGAAGGACCTTGTTCTGGTCTGAATATCCTCTGACACAATCTCAGCCCATGAGATGACAAAGCAGAGATCAGTGTCTGCCCATCCTCTTCCCCTCAGGAGGAATTGCAGATGAGGTCTCCCCACAGTCTCCTCCTCTCCAGGCTGAACAGACCAAGTACCCTCAGACACTCCTAATTTGGCTTCTTCTTAAAGCGCTTTACCATCTTTATGGCCCTACTTTGGACACTGTCTCATAGCTTAATATATATTTTTATATTGTGATGACCAAAGCTGCCACAGGATTTGAGGTGAGGCCACACCAGTGGAGAGCAGAGCAGAACAATCTTCTCTTCTGGCAGAAGTTGCAGTTTTAAAGGGCATTAAAAGAGGATGCAGATTGCAGGCAAAATGTAGGTTGGAATAATTTGTTTCAGATTCACTGACCTTTTTTTGTAGAACATGTATATTCCTTGAATTGTCAGCCAGTCTTAGAAATTATAATTGGACAAAAAATCCTTCCTCATGCTTTTGGCTGCATGCCCCACTTGTATTCAGTTCTTGCCATATTTTGTGGATTTTTAAAACAGCTACTTCTCTTATTGAACATGAGTGAATTTGAATGGAACACAGAACAATTCTCAGATTTTGGAAGTGATAGGCAAGCAAAGAAACTACTACTTTAAATCAAATAATTTTAGCCCCTCTAAGTACAGGCTGTGGTGTTTTCTGCATGGGCCATGCAGGCCAGTTTTGACTCTTCTGAGAGATGCTTTACCCACTGAAACTCTGGCACCAGCAAAATAATATATATTGACAATTTTCACAGGCTACTGAAACATGATTCTTACTGGTTTAAAATAAATGAAAAAAATCTTTGGAAATTTGGCATTTGGAATGTTACAGTAGGAAGTTAATTAGAACCATAGCAATTTAATCTTAAATGTTTAGAGTCTAAGAAAATATTACAAATAAGGAACTGCCGTTTTTCCTCTATTTCCCTTCAAAGCTGCATAGCTTTAAAAGCTGAGTAAGAGCACACAGAAAATGCAAAGAGCAGAACATTCAAACAATCATGACTCACTTGGCAAAAGATAAATGCTACTAAAATCATCACTCAAAATAAAAAATTTGCTTAACACTCACTTTATTTTGTCAATGAACAGACCATGGAGCTTTAATATGAAAACTTCTAGGCACTTTCTGTAAAAACTCTGCATTAAGCTTGCTCTGTGGGTTTGATCCTGAAACAGTCAGGCAATGTCTCCTGCACAACAGGAGCTCACAGATACACTCTTTCAAATATGCATGTTCTTCTGTTGAATTGATTAAAATTGGCCATTAATGAAAAGGTGAAACACATACTTGCAAGCCAGGTCGAAACAGCAGTGTCTGCTAAAGTAATGCACTTGGTAATGGAATATGGTACTATAAAGTGTCAACATTACTTTGGGATGTCACATAGCTCATTTCTTCCCTTCCACAGTATGCGATAATTCATCTATTGATTTGGGCTTCTCATTGCCCTCCATTTCATCTTTTCATATTCTTCATTATCTAGGAGTCTAAGAAGAAATATAAATATAAAAAGTACAGTATTAGACACTAGCATTTTTCTTTGTTATTGTTATATATTAAATATGCAGGAAAATTATGTTAGTTTAAAAGAGATTATTTAGAAATAATTTTAAGGTAACATACTCTGTTTCCACCTTAATACCAAGTGTTGCTTTTATGTGTAATCAATAGTACAATGTATCCACATAACTAGGTATGAGAAGGTGAAATGTCTTACTGTTTTCCCTTCTGATTTTAAAATTACCTAAAAATAAACCCTCTGTACTGTAACCTCACTTAGAACAGAATCTTCAAAAATCAGAAGTGAAACAGAATTATTTTCTGGCAAGGATGGCAGTTTATTTCCAGACTGACTTCATCGAAACATACATAACCTTACTCTTCCTGTTAGCACTAAGCTGCAAATAAAATATTGGTCTGTTCCACTGTAAATTAGAAGTCTATATTTGTGTGAGAAAAGGAAACAATTCTTTCTATATTTGGGACAAAAGAAATATTTATTTTCTTGCTTTATTCATCATATTAAAGTGATAATGCCCACTGGGGTGGAGAATTTAAATCAAAACTCCCACAGAATTAGTTCAATTTATCACATCTCTGTTTGTCACCACCATGTAGATGAGATGTATATACACATGAATAATGTATACCAAATTACAAACATTGTGTATTTGGAGAGAAATGAAAGAAAAAAATTGTTCCCCTAAGGAAAATCTTTGTATAAATTATGTTGATTGTTTCACAAACACAAAGGCAAACTATTTAAAAGAAACAATTTTCCTGTTTTTTCTCTTGGTAAACTTTCCCCAGACTGATTTGTAATAATGCATTCAATATGAACTCTATCTTTATATGGATATGTTTGAAATAATTAAACTGTGCTGTTTTAGTAATTTTTTGTATTACTGGATAATAAGAGATTGATTACCTAAATCACATAGTATTCCTATAATACAGTCAATGAAGTTATTATCTTGAGTTGCTACATGTCTCTTGAGTCCTTCTCAAGATTCAGTTATGTTGCCACTGTTTTGCCATACAATGGAGAGTTTTTCTCTTCAGTGAAGACTAGAAGATACCATTTTCCTCAGAGATGTTTCTGTTTCCAAGTCTCAGAAAATCCCATGCAAAACAACCTAGGCAGCAAGACGAAATTCTTTTCACTACATAGATACCTGGGGGTATGTGTGATGGATTGATCATCACGTGAAAGGCATCCAGAAGCTTTTGTTTGTGGAGTTGACACGGCAAAAAGTATTAAATTATTTTGATTTTCCCCGCATTAAAATTATTATCAAAATTATTCTAATAAAAAATATGTTTATGTACTAAATAAAAAAGAGTCAACTCATCTGAAGATTTTGCAGGAGTGGCCAAATTGAAAAGAAAGGAAAATATTCTAACAATTCGTTTACATTAGCATGAAATGGCAGACATGAGATTTCTCTTCCACGTTAAAATTATGCAGGCAACCCTATTGAAACAATTCAAAGCTCCAGTCTAGTTCTCACTGAAGGCTTTGTTGTGTGATGCTAAATAAAAAGGTACTGACCTAACTGTGGGGTTCATTAAAATGTAAGCCTTTCCTCTGCTCCTTATGTGTTAACATTTCTTCCTCAGTTTCTTGTGAAGTCAAGATGGAAAGAATAAATGAATCCTGTCCCAACAGCAAGTGATCAGTAGTCTTCATACACCACAGGAATCAGTTACTGTCTCTTTTTATGCTTCCCTAGTCTTTAACAAGTACTTAACCCCTTATGAGGTATGATGCCTTTTTTCTTCATTAATCTACAAAATAAATATATTTGCTATTAACAGAATTTAAAAATTCCTTATCAGGAAGGGTAGATAGCAATAATGAAACCATGGAATATTTTGACTCCTAGCTTTGACAAAATTTAGACCTAGTACAAACATTAATCTTATTACTTTGATTGTTACACACTGAAGTCTTCATGATCTTTGATTATTTTTTGATCTTAGTAATTCAACATCCACTATTTTCGTGCAGCCTTCCAAATTCAAAATAACAGTTATGTTCATTCCTCTGAGATACATGGAGATGAATCTAAGTTAAATTTCATCTCTTTGATGCACTGATTATAAAAGGCCTATAAAAGTGCCTTGATAGTAAGTCAAGCCCAAGCACAAAGTATGGTTCATTTGGATTTGCTTTTAAAACAGAATATGCCAAGAAACATAACCCAAAGACATTCTAGGCTTGCTATTATGCTCATATTGGCATCCTTTATCCATGTTCTTCACAGAACACTCAAGTAAACAGCTAGTTATTTAATTTGCTGTATGTTTTATCCAGTTTGAAAGAAACAAAGTGAAATTTCTACATTACTGATCAAAAATAGTCACTTTCAGTGGAAAAAAACACATCCCTTCCCATGAAAGTCGTAATTGTAGCTAAGCAAGTGAGACTTCAGAATTGTGAGCATGTAATCAATTTCAAGGGGCCAACAAAGTCATTTATAAACTGTAAACAATGTGATCTCAAGAAATATCATATGATCTTGTCAATGCTATTCAAGAAAATACTCATGAATCAATTTTTTGCAATATTCGTGCAGCTGAGGATGACATCTATAAAAAACACATCACAACATTTGTGTTTTAAAATGTACAACTATCTTCATGTTGTATCTCACTGTATCTTAAGCAGTGAAATAAAAACTTCATAATAATTATTTTCATTTTGTTTTATTCTTATAATTAATGAAGCAGTTGAGGGCTTTTATTTAAACCTTATAATAAGGTCATAGTTTTTGGGTTGCTTCAAATGTCAGTAGGAGGAATTCATATAAGGGCTAACCTGGGATTAATAATAATAAATGTGTTCATTGCATTCCAAAATCCTTGCAATGAAAGGTCACTGTTAGCTTTGAGCTCCAAAATTAGAACTGTCTTTTAAAGACTATCAAAACCAATATTAAAAAATTAGAAAAGCACTTGAGAATCTTACCTGTGTGACTTTTGCACAAAAGCGGGATGGACAGACATAATAACAGTAATCTGGAATAATGACTTTTGCTTTGTAACAGACAAAGATGCCCATAGATAAAAGGATCACTTTCCTGATCAATAGTTTTAATTGAAGTATAAATCTGCTGCATAAATTCTACCAAGAAATCCTTTCATTCATCTTCCCTCTCCTAGTCATCTAATAAATGAGGTATACAGTTTTTCCATCCACATTACCTTGGCAGTTAAAGCCTTCTATGGTCTACACACCACATTTAAAGGAGGAGGAAAAATTTAATCCCATTGTACAAATATGAGAAACATTAAAACAGCAGGTGCACTTTTTTTTTTACAGAAGCTGGTAAAATTCTGTTGATAATAGAAATTCTTGTAAAATGGTCTTTTGGTAGCACTGTTAATAAGCATACTGGTAATGGTGATGACAATTTATTTATAATCTTTTGCTTTTACATCAATTATCTCATATCAATTTTCTACTAAGTGGTAATTAGTGGCTACTGTATCTCAGCTAAATCATAAGACTAGAGTGAATAACTTAAATTTATAACCTATGCTATTTACGTCATGTTTCAGGGAAGGGTTTTGTTTTTGGCTCCATTCAAACAACATGACATCAAAAATAAAATGACAAGAAAGAAGAGAAATTTGTCCCATTTTGATTCTAAAGGCCATAAATGAGGTTCAAGAGAAGATATCTCACTATATCAAACCAGGGCAAGCTAAACAAGACACAAATACAACAAACAAACAAGCAAACAAACATAACCTCAAAACAAATACCTAAAGACAGAAGCCCCATATATCCACATTTCAGTTAAGTGGGAAGGCATTAGGGAATAGAATGATTTTGCCTCAAGGGAGGGACTAGTTCTGAAAGTGATGTAGAAAATGTATTGATCTGAGAAAAGTCCTCCTGAAAGTTTGGCCTGACCAAATCTTGTGGTAAGGGGTGAGTTGGCTGAGTTATATTCTCACAGAAATTAGTAACGTGTAATAAAAAATTTGAAAAACATTGGAACCCAGGACACTAGCTGGTAAAAAGATTGATTGAATAAATGAAAAAGACCTTATTATTTGTAAGAGTATTAGTGTTTGTATTGGCTTTTCATGGCCTGGTATTTGGCAGCAAGATGCCACAGAGGTGGCTCCTTTGAGAAGCTGCTGGCAGCTCCCACCACGTCCAGCAGAGTCATTCCCTGATGGCTCTGAGGATGGCCACGCTGCTGGGCAAAGCTGGGCCAGCTAGAGAGGCTGGTAACACCTCTAATACGTTTAAGAAGAAAATCAAAACAAAACAAATCAAAAACTGTACCCAGCAAAGAAGAGGAGGTGAGAACATTTGAGGGAAACAACATGGAAAAGGAGGGAAAGGACAGCGGAGAAGGAGGGCAGGAGGTGCTGCAGGCCCCGGAGCCGAGGTTCCTCTGCAGGCAGTGGTGAGACCCTGGGGAAGCAGCTGTGNAGAGAGAGCCCCAGGCTGCAGTTCTGGGAGGACACCCAGCCTGTGGGAGAAAATCATGTTGCAGCAGTTTCAGAAGGACTACTGCTTGTGAGATTGGAACCATGCTGGAAGAGGAAGGGATCCCCCTGTCTCACAGGGGAAGGATTCCTCTTCCCGAGGAGTGGAACAACCTCTTGGCTGACAAACTGACCAAACTCTGCATGTCAGGGGACAGCTTCATCCCCTGCACTGTTGATGAGAAGGAGAGAGCAGTTGGGACAAAGAAAGGTTTTAAGGGGTTATTTTATTTCTCATTATCCTCGTCTGATTTTGTTATTATTAAATTCCCTTTGTACCTCTAAGCTGATCCTGTTTTGCCCTTGGAGTGTTTTCTCCTGTTCCTTATCTCAGCTCATGAAACCTTCATTAAATTTTTCTTCCCTCCTCCCAGCTGTAGCAGGGGAGGCTGAGTGTCTTTCATGGGTGCCAGGCAGTCATCTAGTGCCAAACCATGACAGTGGTGTAGCATATGTTCATGACTCAATTTAACCACCAAGAAATATTTAATTGTTCTCTGGTTTTGATTCTGCAAATAAGTAATTATACTTATATTCATATCTTCATCTTAACAAAAGATCATCTAATGGATTTAGGTGTCTTCTGTGATTTAAGAGGCCTTAGAATATCCTGTCTGACAGTATTGCTCCCCAGAAGGAGAAGAAAAATTATGAGGAGGAAAAGGAAAAGAGAGAAGAAAAGAATGAGAAGAATAAAAAGAAGAAAGGAGAAAAAAAAATAAAAGAAGAAAAATAATAAGTAAGATGAGTTTATTTCTTATCTCTTCCTTTCTCACCCTAGCAGAGTCCAGTTTTCTTGTCATCAAGCTAGTTTCTCCTCAAAAAACTCTCCCTTTCATCATGTAGATAATTACCTACAAGATGTGGAATCTCTTTCATAAGTAGTTAAGTTCCACTTAACTCGTGGAAGATGTAGAATTAACACCTCCATTAATTTTTACCCACCTTACTGTCTGAATAGAACACTGCAGAACGATGAAGGAATGAGAAATAACAGTTAAAATTTAGAGATGTGTTAATGACAGAGTGTCCAATAACAGGTAAAATATAACTCTCATCTGTCATGAGGATTCAGGTTATATGTATGATGTCATTCTGGAGCTCACTAAATGAATATTTATTAATTAGGTCACTGAACTTCTGGGGTTTTGGTTTGGTTAACATTTAACCTCCATTTAGTTTCTGAAATATAACTTTTTTTAAGGAAGACTGAGACAATCCAAAATGCTACTGAATGTATTTTTACATTCAAGAACACTGCAGCATGGTACTGTTTTTTAAAGCTAAAAAAATATGACGTTCTATAATGAAAAATAATTTGGAAAATAAGAAGCCCAAGAACAGCAGAGAGGAAAATAAGTTGTTTTACCATAGACAGCATGGATTGAGGTAGAGACAGTTTAATAGGTTAAGCAAATGCTGTGGTCACAAACAAGTATATTCAACCCTTCCCATGCACAGGCAACTGTTCAGCCATCAGCTTTCCCAGGAAAGCATGACTCCATCAATCATAGCAATGACTTGGGTCACCAAAACACCATCCCTCCAACTGTCCCATCTCTTCCTTCTTCTCCCCTCAGCTGTGTATGCAAAGCATGATGCCATAGGGTATTGAATCCTTGTGGTAAGCTGGGATCAGCTCTCGTCTGTCTCCTTCCCACTCCTTGTGTGCCCCAGACTTCTTACTGCTGGGTTGAGAAGCTGAAAATCCTTGATGATGTGCAAGCCCTGCTCAGCAGTAGCAAAAACATCCCTGTGTTATCAGCATTGTTTTCAGCACAAAACCAAACACAGCCCCACCATGTTACACACAACATCCTTGTCTCTAAATTGAAGAGATATGGATTTGATGAGTGGACCTCTCAGTGAATGAGGAATTATCCGCATGGTCACAGTCAAAAAGGTGCTGTCAACTCAATATCCAAGTGGGGATCAGCATCAAGTGGCATTCCTCAATGACTGGTATTGAGACTGGATCTTTTTAAACATCCTTATCAAGGACATGGACAGGGGATGGAATGCAGCAAATTTGCTGAGAGGGACCTTGGCAAGCTGGTGAGGTTTATCAGGGCAAACTTCATGAAGTTTAACAAGGACAAATACATTCTGTATCTGTCTCAGGGAAATCCTCCAAATGGATACAGTCAGGGTGATGGGTCGGTTGAGAGCAGACCTGTGGAGAAGGCCTTTGAGATTTGGTGAATATGAAACTGAAAGTGAGCTGGCAGTGTGAACTCACAGCCCAGAAAATGAACAGTATCTTTTAGGACTGCACCAGAAGCAGTGTGGCAAGTGGTTGAGGGAGGTGAATTTATCCTTCCACTCTGCACTGGTGAGGCCCTATCTGGAGCATTGTGCCAAACTCTGGATTCCCCAATATAAGAAAGACATGGACCTGCTTGATCAGGCCAAAGGAGGATCAAGAAGATGATCAAGAGGGTCTGAAACACCTCTCATTTATGGAGAGGCTGAAAGAGTTGGGATTTTCAGCTTGGAAAAGAGAAGGCTCCGAAAACACCTTACAGCAGCCTTTCAGAAGCTAAAGTGATCTACAGGAGAGCTGGAGAGGGATTTTTCACGATGGCATAGGATGATAGAATGAGGGCTAATGACTTTAAATTGAAAAGGAGTAGGTTTGGGTTAGATAGTAGGAAGAAGTTCTTTACTGAGAGGGTGGTAAGGCACTGGAACAGGTAATCCAGAAAAGGTGTGGAAGCCCTCTCCCAGTGAGAACAGTTTTGTTTTGTGATAACTCTGAGAACTCTTCAAATGACATGAAGCAGGTTTTTACAACCAGAAACACACCAGTTTTGTGTGTGTCTGTTTAACAGAGGCAGGCAAAATCATGAACAGCTGAAAAAGCAGTATCTTAGACATCCAGACAGTACAAAGAATTCTGCACAACATACACAGACTTTTCTCCGATATTA
>VXBR01007308.1:590429-609577 GCA_013400215.1 Cisticola juncidis
AAAAAAAAAAAAAAAAAAAAAAAAATTAGTATATCAGAAAATGCACAGAATAGTTTTAAGCACCTGTGGATAAATTAGGAAAAGTTTACATTTAACATACCACATTTCAAAAAGCTCAGTAATGATCAAAATATTCCCATATTAGGTCACAAACTTTGCAGATATTTAATAAGCAACTGTAAATCTATAAGTATAACTATAATTTTGGAGTATATCTTTGAACTATCAAGGGTCTTGTCCAGTTTTCATTAAAAGTTCAGACCCTTCATATTCAGCTGTTTTCAGCTGGAAAGTAGATTACAGTTCTTACTTGAATTTCAAATATCCTTGTTGTTATACTAGTAAAATACAACTACGGACTTCTAAAATTGTAACTGTAGAGATTTAATGTATTATACCAGTTCCTCAGTTGGTATTAAATAATCACACTTACCACAATTTCTACTAGACTTTGTTCTTTGCAACATTTTAAAGTAATCTTAAGATAATTCAGAAAATATTTAATCTTGTGATTCTTTTCAGTGGAATACTAAGTCTTTTAAAAGAGTGATATGCTTAAATTTTGCCACATCTTCGTGTATTTGAAAAACATAATAGGGAGATTTACATAAGCCTGATATACTGTGGTTTGATTCCTTGTTTTACCTAAATGAAAATGTCATTGATTTCACAATCACACGGGCCTTCCTTTAGGTAATTACAAAGTATTAGGGACAATAGATTTATTTACTGGCTTGTGTTTAAATTCTCCAAGATTTACAGTTTTCTTGAATCTTTTTTAGTTAACGCCTCTCAGTATTCTAAATAGGATTATATTTTTGTTTTATTTTCATGTATATGTTTTTGTATCTTGATTATATATTTTTAGAACAATTTCATATTTGATTTTTTTTTAAGTTAATGCATTATGAAAATGGAAAGGTCCTGGCAGCCACAACCCAAGAAACTCTCTCCTTGTCTTATTTAAACCCAGACTGTGGGGTTTTTTCCCAAGATCATGAAGATGTTGAATTCCCTTTTTTCCTATTGCAACAAAATTTAATACTTATTTTAGCATCTCATTAACCTTCTGTCTGGTCAACTGATTGATTGCAATGAAGCCAGTAACAGATGCTGTTTAAGCAGACTTCAAAACCCTGCCCACTTTCTGAGCCATTTTTCTTCTGTTATTCTCAGCATAAGTGTATTTACAATACTATAACCACGACAATTTTGGTCACTATTTTCAACTTTTCCTGAAGATTTTGAATTCCAGAAAGAAATAGTGTTGTATACTTGTTGGAACCCACATAAACTCTGAGTACTTTCAACAGAAAATGTCATTTTCCAGAAACAGAAATATAACCTTAAGTGCAGCCTTTGGAGCACAGACTGGAACAGGAATCACACCATCTCTTTTGCTTTGGCAGGTAGTAAACTATCTATCCCTGAAACAGGGAGAGATGAGAGGGAAATAAAAATGATACATGACAAAAATTCCTGAATTTGAGGCCTGAGCTATGAGAACAGCTAGGGTTGAAGCATAGTAGTATGGCTGCTTTTCCCAAATACAATCAAAGCTCATGCTTCATGCACTGTACATTTGAAAAGGATGTTCTCAACAGCAACAGTAAAAGTTAGATGCATCCAATTTTCTGCAACCAAACAAAACCATATAGAGTTGGACTGAATATGGGTTATAATTAGCAACTCTGTTCCCTCCTATGCCATTTCATGATCAGAAGTATCTGCTTTTCATGATCCAGCTAACGTGTAATATTTAGAATTCTAAATGGAAGAAAGCCCTTCGAGGGGGTGAAGACCAGAAAGATTTTCTTTTTTTTTTTACTTTCTTTTTTTTAAACTTGCTAACAGTTTCAAGAAGCACTGAATGTGCACATAGATCAGACAAAACTAAAGTTCTCTTTCCTTGGCTAGTGACACAAGGAAGACCACTTTTCTTCTGTAATGAGTACTACAAAAATAACGCAGGACACTGAGTTATCATAAACTCAAAAATAATTACGTACTGCATTTTAATTAAAATCTGCCTCATTAAGAGCACAGGATTGACAGGCACCAGGGAAGGAATTATTTTCTTTATCAAATAAGTTTTTTCCAATTAAAAATAATAGCTACCAGTTTAGTTCTTCTCAAACCCAGTTCTGAAATCCATGGGACTTTATTTTGAAAGCCCATTTAGAGTTACTAGCTCAATTAACTTTGGAAACTCATCTGTAGTTACTAACAAGAGCGAATTTTTGCAGTAAAATGTGCAACTATAATGAAGTCCAGATAGTATCAGTGTTTCATATTGTCCCACAACTATAACCCAAGAGTCAGAAGTCTTTGTGACTTAGAATACTAGTTTGGAAAAAGACTAATTTGAGATTTTTATCATGCAAACAAAAATTCAGATCGGTGACTGTTACCTGAAACCACTATACATTTCATGGAGAGTGGATGTAGCTTTGCCAGTTTTCAAATAAGTGCAATTTCCTACTGGACAGGTATGACACACATCTGTATCTGTAAAGCAAGGACAATGCTTATACAAGACACTGATATCAGGTCACGTTTCAAAGCGAGCACCTATGAAATTTAATATTAACAGCTGCTGAATTAATATTATTCAGTTGCTCTTAGGTACTAGAATTCTGTTCCAATAAATATGCCTTAAGTATGATTATAACTTATTTGTGTCTCAGAGGAGGTAGGAAACAAAGGTAACTAGAGTCACTGAAGCACTCAGATGTTTTGATGATAAATAAAATAGAAACACCTGCAAAGAAATTAGAATTAATTCTTTATATCCCATAATACCTGAGAGAGTTGTTCTTATGTGAGATTTTGTGAGACAAAAAGAAAGGTGTGGGAGGATAACAAAGGCATGCAAAATACTATATTTTAGATTACATAAAGTAAAATTCTCTTACAATGCATAATACAAACTTAAGTGAGTATAGCTTCTTTTTTGGATTATTAACAGATTTTTTAATAGATGTTAAAACAGATGTTAATAATTAACAATTATTGAATATGTTTTAAGGAACAGAAAATAATACCAGCAAATCAGGTGATTCCTGTGTTGGAAATGAAAAACACACATAGGAGATGATTCTATTAAGATTAAAATGAATGGTTCAGGCTTTTCAAAATACTTAATAAGTTCTTTTAACAGGTACAAAGGAGCAAATGAAGTGCCCCAAATATGTGAGCATTTACTACACAAGTTATAGTATAGCTACTATAATACCCTTGCACTTTCTTAGAGCTTTTGATCTACATATAGATAAAAACATGGTAGTATTCAATGCTGTATAAAGTCATAGTAAAAGCTGTTGGTTTTGTGGTTTTTGTTGGGGCTTTTTGTATACTATTTTACCCACCAAAACCTTATGGAAGACATGAAAATATTTCTTTTGAAAAAGAAAAATTGCATGTAGTTTTACATGCAGTTTTCCAGCTCTGCAAGTGGCAGAATAAATGTTCTTGTGTCAGAAGTGATGAATTGAATTAGATGCAACCAGAAACATGAATAACAGAATATATATGAATAGCTCATGTGTCATCAGTACAAAGTTGGACCAGTTTATTTCTTCAGAAGTGAGAGCATTTTGCTCTCATTGGTTACGGGAAGTAATAAGACACAAAGCCCTATGTACTGTATATTTTGATGGATTGATCTCATTGCACTAACTCCAGGGAGGGCATGAGGCTAAAATCTGCTATGAACATCCAGCTAACTTGTAACAAAATTGACAGACAATGTGTTTGCTCTAAAAAAGCACTTTAATACCATATTTAAGAGACAACAGGTACTTATAACCCTCTATTCTCTTTAACACTGCAATCCATGAAAATTTTGGTATTTTTAAAGATTATTATAGCTGCCTACTTCACTACCTTAAAAATAATTTTCTGTTTAATTAGTTCCCATTTTCCTTGTCTGGGAGACAATTCAAAACCTTTGAGTGAGTGTCTTCAGATCTGAAAACTTGTTAATATTTAATGCTTCTCACTTAAACATCTTACTTTTCATATGTTGCTTTATTGTGTAAAAAAATGTTTCAAGAATTAACACTTATTTTGTTTTAGCTCAGCATATATGTTGTTAATGCATTATGTTCTTGGGTGGTGAAGGAAAAGACTTATTTCTATGATCCTTTGAACTCATTTGTCACTTTCTTTACAGGAGAAGTATATGGGATCACTTTAGAGCTGAATATATTTATGCAGCAGTTAGAATATCTGCAATCCTTCTCTACAATAATATTTTGCAAGATCAGAGTCACATAGATTTATCTACTTTCTTTTAAGGAAAAGTATAAAATCCAAATAAACTGAAAGCAAGAAAAAGGAATATAAGACACCAATATTAATACTTCCTATCAAGGATCCCTCTGAGTCATCCACTGAATCCCCATTCTCAAGGCTTTTCTAATAGGAAATACTTCCAACTTATGGTGAATTGTTTTCTCACAGCTCTGACAAAAAATGGATATCCAGAGATGTGTCACAGACAGACAAAGTCATAAAACTGTCTTGGAGAACACCTTCATCTGACCTGCTCCCTTACCCCTGTATTTTTACATTTTATTTCTAATGGAAGATTTTGAAGGAACATGGGAATTCCCCAAAGAGAATAATTCCATTTATCAGCTTCTTCGAGTTGCTCCAGTATCTCCGGTTCTGCTGTCAGAAATTGAGGTAACATTGACCAAAAAGTTCACTGATTAGTCCAGTCATCATCAGACTGTGACCTCCATCACAGTGGTCACATGGCACCTTTCTTACATCCCACTCCATTCATCATGCTGGCACCTGAATTCCCAGTTTTCCTAAACATTCTAAAGTGCAGTTTTAAAAATCCCTATGGCCATATTGGCATCTGGAAAAAAACAGTGGCAGAGGATGCCCATAGTTGATAGAAACGCACTCTCCAGCGTGTTCAATCAGTATAAAAATTCCTTGCAAGTTTTGGTATAGGAAAAATCACACTTCCCAGAGAAATATAAAGCCACTGTTTGTGATTGGCCAGGCCATTCCCAGCAGGCAGTTTGTGTTCAGCTGCCCTTTTCAGAGGTGTCCTGGGTGACTTTTTGGTTCCTGTATCCCCAATTGTCTGTTCTGTTTATGCTGTATGGTAACTTCTGTGCCTTTCAGACTAAGTATCCCCTGATAAGTAACAGCTGTGTTAATTAACCAATACAGCCTCGCCCCTTAAGAGTAACAGCCATATCCAATAAGGATGAGTGAGATAAAAGAGGGGGTGAGCTGGTAAGGGGAGGATCATCTTGGAGCAACAACCTTGAGGAGTGTGAAGCAGAGATTCATGAAGCAGGATCCTAGGGAGAGAGAATCACTGCTGTGAGAGTGGTTCTGAGAGTGAAGGAGGAGAAAGAAGATGAGCGGAGTCTGGTTTGAAAACAGCATTCACTCCTCTGCATTCCTGCTCCTGGAGTGTGCTCCTCTGAGACATGGGCAAGCAGTGGCATGGAGACCTACCTGCTGTGCTCTTCGATAGTTTCTGCTGGCTGAGGCACAGAAGATCTTTGGACTGTTTTTTTTTTTTTTTTTTATGTTTGTCTGTTTTGTTGTTGTTGGGTTTTTTTGTTTGTTTGTTTTATGGGTGGGGGTTTTTTTGTTTGTTTTTTGGGGGTTTTTTTTGGGTTTTGGGTTGGTTTGGTTTTTTTTTTGGTTGGTTGGTTTCTGTTTGGTTTTTGGGGGGTTTTTTTTTGTTTTTTTTTTTTGTTTTTTGTTTTTTGTTTTTTTTCCCTTGGGACTGTTTAACTCGGCTCTGGACTGAAAACCTAGAGGAGTACCAGGATCTCACACCTGTGGCCCACTGGGTCCTAGACCTCTGGAGGGACTGATAAGAGACTGAGTGAACTGAGCTACCCATGGCAGGGACTTTCTGAATTTACCATCCCACTTCAGAACAATGAAAGGTTTTATTATTTCATATTATTCATTCTTTATGCTTCTGGGCACTTTTCTTCTGTTAAATAAATAGTTTTTTCCACTTTTTTCCAAGGAAGTTCTTTTCCTGCACTGCTTGTGGGGAGGAGCTGTTTGGGTTTGCTTCCCAGAGGGACCCCATTCAGGGGTTCTCTCCTAAATTTGCCCTAAACCAGGACAGGAGGCTAAGGAAATGCTGTAACAGAGGTGTATTTTTCTAAGCTGATCAACCATGCAAGCTGACCAATGAAGGCTCCCAGAATCATTTAATTAAGTATTCATGTGTCCAGTCATTAACAATAATAGTAATAAGATTTTTTTAAATTACTTCTTTAAAGAAATAGAATCTTATTTGATCCTTGATTATGATAGGAACCATGGTCAAATCAGCATTTGGAATGACTGATTTTATTTCACTTTTTATATTTGGCTTTCTGGTTCCTAGACTGAGTTATTTAAATTCCTAGATTCATAAAATGTCACACGTATTTTGAATCCTTTCTAAAATATAGTTTCCAAATGTATCTATATTTATGTTTAGTTTCATAAAAACAGCCTATCAACATGGCTCTTAAGAACTAATAATTTAAGGAGAAAATTATGCACCTTTTCAAGCAAGTAAATATGCTGAAAAATGATTAATTTCTTGAGCAAGTGTCACAGTAATAATATCAATATTGTTGTCATCATCCATCAGCTGATACGTAAATTACACATTCTTTAAAGCTGAGTGTGATATGGAGTGCAGGAAACCTAGATCAGGGCACCCTTCTGAAATTATGGAAAGTTTTGTATCTAAGGTGCTGGAGCACCTCCAAGGAGATCAAGAAGTCTTTATGTTACAGAAGCAGGGAAACATTTGGGGTTCTTTTCTTAGGAAAAGCCAGCATATGCACCCAGAAGTATCTCCGGGACAGCATGTTTCAATTAATGGGGGATCACTTTCATGGAGAGAGTTTGTGAGGAAAGACTCGATTCTTGATCTGTTCTTCTGTGGCAGCTGTAGCAACAAGAACGGCAGACCTGTCCACTAGAAGTGGTTTGATTATAATTTCTAATACTCTTGTTAGTGGGATAAACTGCAGGCCCTGAGAGTAAATCTTTCTCCAGTCCCATCCTCTTTATCTCTCTGACCCTGCCACCTCACTCCACATCCCAACCACTAACCAGCCTTAAACTTGAAAGAGATGAAATTGTTAAAGGGAAATGAAAGTATCATGACATTATGCTGTTAAGCTGTAGTCTTTACATAAGGCTCATTACTTTACTGACAACCAGTTCTGAAAATTCTGACTTCTTGAAAATTACTGAAAAGCTTTGTGAACTGACTGTTACAATAACTTGTTTCTGTGAGATGAGCTTTCATGATCCAGATTCTTCTCTTCCTACATGATTTGAGCTGATATTGTTGTCACAAAATGGTTCCCTCAGTAGAAACAGACAGATTCATCACAGTGAGTCTGAGTCAGCTTATTCTTTTTGGGTTAAAGAATTCTGAATACTGACTAACCTCGGGGGAAAATGAATGTATTAATATTTTAACTAAAGTTCTTCCTTTTCACCTTATCAGCATGATGATTGTTTCCCTGTTGTGGCTGCTTTAATTAGATGTTAAACAAACTCTACTTCTTTTTAAGTTTATTGGTGATCTCTTAAAACACCTGAGTATATTACCCAGACAGATTACAGACAGATTTTCACCAGAGATGCATTTAAAAGTTGATATAACACTCTTTGTTCTTTTTATGTTCTATTGCAACATTTAAAAGGTCTTTTCAAGAAACAACAGCATGAGCATTTACCTGAAAAAGCACATGACAAACATAACATGACAAACAAACATATGTTGCCTGCAGTTTTAGCTAAGAAGACACTTCTCAGCTAAACTGCATTTTGAAGAAGCATCCAGCAAATAATTTAACAACACCACCTTTATCCTTATTCATAGGGGAAAAAAGCTCTCTACATGGAATTGATAGGAAAAGACGGGTGGCTTTAAATTTGACCAAATTTAAAAATTAAACAAGACACTTTCTCCTCGACCTAACAGCCTTTTCCATTCTTCATTATCTTACAGTGGAATCACAAATCTTTCTCCATCAGCTCTACAATAGTATTCACACAATTTAAGGAGTAGTTCTATAACAGTCTATGCCTTGTGATTGAGAGAAATTTATGATGATAGACAATCTTGATTTAGAGGTATCAAAAATGCCCCAGATCCCCATATATGTTATCACATTGATTGTTTGCTCCTATTGTTAAAAAATAATGTTTCTTTTCTAGTTGAACCTTCTCTTTTGGAAAATGGATGCTTTTGTTTGTTGAATTAAAGACAGCAAATATAATTAAAATACATCCAGATCTCTCTCTCTCTAGGCAGGTAGTCAGGTTAAGTCACCTCTTAATCCCCAATGAGAACAGGTAAATATTTTAAGCCCACAGTTGTTGCTAGGGCTGTTGCTAGGGCACTCTTGAAATGGGATCAGAGTAATATTTTCAAAAAGGTTTCTAAGTAGGTACTCCAAATTGTAAAAATCCACCTAGACATATATCATACATGGCATACTTAATAGAGTGAAAAGGCCTGAAACCATACTGCTGAGCATTTTTCATATACACCTGTAAACAAATATTTTGAAATATTTGACTTGCCACCTGGAAATTTGCTGACAACATACACTTGAATGATTACATTGTCAGGTTTCTGTTGACTTCTGTATCCCCCTTTCACAACTCTGAGTCCAGAAAACCAACTGAGTCTATATAACATCGGGCACTTAAAACACCTCATAATGCTAGTCAGAGAGAGATGGAAAGCATATGAAATTCATAAATGGAGACCAAAGAAAACTCAGTGTTGTGTCTCTGTGGGGATCATGAAACAACCTGATTTTTGTGATCCATATTTCTTTTGTTTATATCTTCTTGATATACAAGATACTTTATTTTTTCTTCATGAAATGAAAATAGAGACATATTGCCTAATAAGTGTACTTGAATACCCAAACTCCAACTATGTTGCATCACAAAATGTTTTATATAATCTCAGGAAAGATTTCATTCTGGTGGCACAAGCAGTAGAGGGATCACTGTAGTAAGAATCTAGCTAGTTTAGGCCATTCTGTTTTGCAGGCATCTTACTGGGACAGTGTCACAACATGAGAAGTGCTATTCTCCATTTAGTCTTAAATATGGTTGGTGGAGTTTAGGATTAATCAGAATTGTTATTTCCTCGTCTATGGTTTATTTTCATATAGAAATGCTTTTTATGTTAAGCCAATTTTATTACAAGATTTTATGGCATGATTCAAAGAATAACATAAAGTTTAGTGTCAAGGCTCAGAATAAAGTTCAAGGATGACAATCAAAGGACAATACAAATAACCTACAGGTGACCAGGGATTAATGCCAATTCAAGGCCTGATGTTTTGCTAAATATTTCTGGGTAGTTCTTTGTGAGAATAGTAATCTTGATAACATTTGCCAAAGAAATGTTTTGTGCAGAAATCTGGGGAAGGATCTATGAATGATATGGAAAAACTCCAGAGATACAGAGTTAATGAAGACCAAGTCATGCTGTTCCTCTAGGTAAGAAACTCCAAAGTGTTCCCTGTGTCAGAACCCAGTACTAAATACCATTTCATTGGATTTACTCTGCCCATGATTTACAAAGTTAGCCTGAACCTCTGACACAAGATCCAATATGTAGAAGAGCTACGATTTATCAAGAAATTAGGTAGTTAGAAAAATCAGTATTCTGATACTTTAAAAAAAAAGAAAGTATGATGAAGGGTTTTTTGTTTTTTTAACCTGTAGCTAATTTAAACTTACTTGTTAGAACAGCCTATTAGCTCTCTGTGGCAGAAGAAATGGTGCCCTTATCTGACAGATTATTTAACACATCTAGGAATTTTCCGATTGTTATTTTAAACATAAGACAAATTGGAACAGGAATTGAATCTTCTTATTTTCATCATGTATAGAATAGAATTTTTCAAGTCCTACAGTTTGCAAGATATCCCTCTACAGAAATAAATTTCAGAAATTCACATTGATTTTTTTTATGTCATTAAAATTAAATTTTAAAACCAGGTAGTCTTGAAAATAATTTTCTTGCACTTGATATATATATTAACTTTTATCTGATGACTAATATTTGTGGAGTAGAATGGTATAAACAATTACATGTTACTCTAAATTTGAGGGAAGACACATATTTTCTCAAATCCCAATGGACAGAAAACATATTTGTTCTATAAAAACTTTAATAATTTCCAGGGTATATAAACACATTCCTTGTAGTAAATATTTCTGTTTTATTGCTGTATTTTCCTTAATCTCCTTGAATTTTGTTTATTTGTTTTGAAGGTTGTTGTTTTGGTTTGTTTTGTTGTTTGTTTGGTTTGGGGTTTTGGAGGTGGAGGTTCATTATCTTAGGGTATTTTTTTATGATTGGTTTTGGTTTTGTTTTTTGTGGTTTTTTTTGGGTTTTTTTTGTGTTGGTATTCTACTTATTTAGGATAGGAAATGAACATTTAAAAATAAGAGGTGATGCTTTTTTGTTTGTGTTTTGATTATTTGTGTTCTTGTTTTGAAAATATTTAAAATAAATATATTGATCATTTAAAACTTTATACCAAATATTCTCAGATTGGAAATTTACTGATTATTTTTTAATATGTGGGAAACAAGTACTTTAATTTTTTAATCGGCTAGTATGAAATCTATTTATTAATAGTATTTTGCAATAGTTTTCTGAACTGAAAATTATCGTATCTCAGTCAAATAAATCCAGGAAAACTTCAGCATCTTTCAAAACATCTCTAGATCTCATAAAGGTCAATGGAATTAAGGTTATGAACTATCATTAAGAAAAACGGCAACTTGAAAAAGTATTATTTTTTTCATTCTGCTCATTTGGGCTGAGATCTACATCTGCCTTCTCTCCGTGTGCTCTCTGCTTCCTGACAAAATGAGGGACCAACGTTTTTCTGAGTGCAGATTCACTTCATTGTCATTGTGACATTTAAAAGGCAATAACCATTTTTAAAATGGCATTTTAACAAATGGCAAATCTGACCTCATGTTGAGAACAATAGATGAATAAAGAGCCTCTATTAGAGAAAATTTGAAGCAATAATCTCTACCAATGAACCAAAAAAATGAAGAATGCAAAAAGGAGTCATTTTTAGTAAGAAATTTTATATTTAAATTTATCTGCTGTCCAGAAGATAAAGAAGAGAAAATACCGAGTGCTTGTATGAATTGGAATGAATGTAGAAAGGAAGGAAGACACATGGATATATTTCTTCAAGGATTCACACAATTAAATTTGGTCGAAGATGATGGGATAAAAGTTCAGCAGTGACACAGGAGAAAATTGAAAGAACCCAGAAACATTGCAATGTAATCTAACTCGGGGCCACAAAACACTCTTAGCAATGTGTGGTTAGTAAATAGTGTAGCTACACAGAAAACCTAAGAGTGTGTATGTGACTTCACTCGTATTCCATATTTTATTAACATTGGCTTCATCTAAATACAGTAAAAATTGTTGTTTTCCTTAAATGAAAATTTCTGTCTTTAATTATGGGTTTCTATGCTGAATGGTTCACAACACTCCTATAAATTAAACCCATCCTAAATTATCTTTCATATTTACTTTTTCATCTACTTTTAGAGCACAGTTGATACAGAAGCATTTTTTGATATAAAAAGTTTTGTAGGTAAAGATACTTCGAAATACATTAAAATTCTTCCCCTCATTTTCAGGTTTTTAATTAATTTTATAACTAACTAAATAATTTTTTTCTTTTTTTTTCTTTTTTTTTTTTTTTAAGAAACAAGAGAAAGGGTAAGTTACATTAGAAAGCATGAATGGATTTATTTAAGATAGCATACACAGAAAAACACAGGTTAGACCTTAATACATGAAGAAGAGGCATTTTACAAACAGGGAAAAATATCAGAGTGTGACAGGAGGTCCCACCTGAAGGAACATAGTTTCTTTTTGCTGAGTTTTTGCCTAATGGTGCTCCTCTTTAAACATCAACACTATATTAATCACAGGAAAGAGTACAGGTTGCAAATCAAGTCTGCTGGCTCCTCTCTGGTGACTTCACGTAAAAGATGTCCCTCTCATCCAAGTAATTCAGGTGTGAAAAATATTACAGATGTTGAATTTATATGAATGCTTGCTCCCTGTTTATTAGCTCATCAATCTTGTGAGAAATAAAAGGACCAAACAGGTAAGTGTGCTTTTCTTATCCTGTCAGCTCAAGAGTCCAAGAGAGTAAAAGTAATCAATATCTACAATGACTAAATCCTTCCAGGATATTTTAACCCTTCTTCAGTAGTCTACTTCCACATCTAACTGGTTGACCAAATCCAAAACTAATTAGAAATAATGAAGTTTTAATTACTGCACTGATGCCTTTCATATATTTCTCAGTCTTACTATAATTGGTTCTGTCATAATGGCAGACTGTTTTTTTCCTTTATTAATTTGATGAATTAATAGAACTTGCTCAGTAGAAAAGCATGAGTAGAGCAGATAAGCATAAAATATGCAAAGATGCCCTGAGTGTGAACAGATCTCCTTTTACCATGCAGGGTTGTTTTTGTTTTTTTTTTTTCAATTTTGATTTTGATTTACATACATTTATCTCTGTGTATGTGTTTGTGTTCACCCAGTTTAAAAAAAAAATTAAAAATATTTATGAACAACAAAGATTTTCAAAGGTCTCAATGTGAGTAACATTTCCAAGAGCGTTCAAAATGAAAAAAAAAAAAAAGTCTATTTCATCCCCATTTTGCTATATTGCTAAAAATAGATTGTACTTTTAAGAAACATCCTTGAAAAAAAAGATTATACTTTTTTTCACTCACACTATCTGATTAAAGTAGTTTTGTTTTTCATTTCTAAACTGTGGGAAAAGGGAATCCAGGTTCCTTTTAAAGATCATCCTTGACATTAGTTCAACAACTTTAATGTTGGATTTTATTCCAAATGATTACCACCTAAGAGTATACTTACATAAATTATTTCAGATACTGTATTTGGTAGAGTCATAATTTAGTCAATTCAAATTAAAAGTACAAACATTTTGAGTGGCTTTCCACATGCAAAGTTTAAGTGTGGTACCAGACTTCTAGCTCAAAAAGAAATAGTTGATTTCAAAAGGTAATTACTTGTTTCATGCCTTTTTTATGCCATCCTCATTTTCAAGGGTGATTTATGCTCATAGAGTTTTGAGTAAACTATTTTTTCAGAACAGATATTTTAAATTAGGAATCAATACTAAAGTGGGTTTTGAGTAAGACCTTTTTATAAGAATTTTATTTGTCTGATTAATACAGTTATTTCTGTATATAGAATAATAAGCTTGATATCAAGTCTTTTGAAAAAATTGTTTTAGCATGTTTTACAGTCTTTTTAGAAACTTTAAGTGCAATAGACACACTTTATAGCATGAAGTCAGAGGATGGCCAAATCAATGGACTGGGAAACTTCTGTGTTTTTTCACGAATAACCTATTTTTTTTCATTCACAACAATCAAATTATTATTCAATGTAGAAATTATGGAAAGAGTATTTTTTAATGTATATTATTGAAAACCAGAAAGAATAACTACTGTCTAAAAAGCTACTGCCAAAGGGCAAATATTTTAGGTTCTTGTTAGAAAGACTAGGAATTTATTCATATTTTAAGACCATGAATATGGCTTGGTACCAAAATGTCATTCATACCAGCTACCATCCAAAACCTATATATTGCAGATGTCAAACTGACCCACTGAGATGGAAGATTTGTTGGAGTTTTAATGTAGAGCCCTGCTGTGAGTAGAATTACTCATTTTACATTAAATTATCTTTTCAGTGGCAATCTTAGGTATGGTTGAAGGCTTGTATTAAGGTTGTTGTTTTCCTATCTCTATATAGTTTTAAAGCTCCTATGAATGGAAAAACAATGAATTTTTTTGTCTTACTCTACTCTTTCCCACATTTTACAAATGTTTCTCTATTTATCTCAAATTCCAAATACATTGTTTCAAGAGCTTTCTATACTAATAATGTTGTAAATTTTTAGGTAGTACATGTAAGATTTCTTTTTCTTCATTTTACATTGAAAAATGAGTGACTTGTGATATTTTGTCCTGTGGTCCATATAAATCTTCATTCCCCTTTATATTTATGTAGGTTTATGTTCCTTTCCTACGTAAAATATTTAACACATAAAAATACTGATCAAATTATATGTTTCGTTCTGGTCCAAAATATTTAATTCATTATGTAATTCAGTTATCTAGTTTAGAAACCTATTAAAAGTAAATATACTGAGGGCTGAAAAACAAATGTGATAAAGTTGAGCCAAGCTATTTTTATAAGTTTTTAATTTCTGAAAATCTTTATTGTAAAACCTAGGACAGTTGTCTTGATTTCACTGACAGATCATTTTTTCTCTTTTTATTTTTTTTTGTATAATATGTACATATAGGAAGATAGCAAGAAGGTAGAATAAGTGAGATGAGACTGTGCAAGTCTTCATCACAAATATGCCTATTTCAAAAATGAAGACTGTCTGCTTATCTCTTGACTTAAAGTGTCTTTGTGAAGCACATACATATCCCTGGGGATAAAATATTAAAATAGTGGAAAGAAGTTGTGTGCACTGGTCCAGCAAGACACCCACTGTAGGTCAGAAGTGAAAAACACTCCCTGAAAGAGCTAACAAGGCAAGAAGGTGGATGCATATCAAAAGGGTAGTGCTTGCTTTCTGGGACTTTTTGTAGGACTAGGTAGAAACTCAGCATTCTGCTTGACTTTAGGAGCCTTCTTGGGCTCAAAGTAGTTGACAGGCTTAATTTACTGGTTCCTGAAAAAAACATATATAGCATAATCAATACAGACTGAAAAACTGTGCAGAAAACAGCATGAAATCAGATTCTTCCATGATTGCTTAATCAACTCTGTTCCACTGGCCATAAATGTGACATTCTTCTATGTATTTATATCTATATCTATGTGACCATGTGTAGAGAATTATTTAGTACTAATAATTTTAGTCCCGGACACTACTAAATGAGACCAACGAAAATTCTGATATTTTTCATTCTTTAAGTAAAACATAAAGTGTTGAAATCAGTTTCTGAATGATCTTTAAATGAAGAGTTCTATCTTGTTTTGTTTCAAGTGCATACAAGCTCTATAACCACAAAACTAATGGGATTATTTTATTTTTAGTAAAATGAACAAGCTGTGAAAAAAAAAAATCATCCACTGTTGCATAGCAGCTGCCAGTTTGGAGAATTGCTACAAATGCCAGTATATGTATTTAAGCCACTTTTCATGGTTTATAGCACTGTCTTTGAAGATAGACCAGCATAAAGGTACCCATGGAGGCTTAAAAGCACATGGAGTAAACCTCTAACTTAAGCTTGATCTCAAAAACTTGGAGTCACTGTTTCAGTACAAGGCAAGTTTCGGGCAGAAAACATCCTACATGTGTGTGTTTCCACAAATATATATGCACACTGTGTTTCATAGTTTGTCCTGAGAGTCAAGGTTTAAAGTCAGGAGAGAAAATAGGGTACTTTTAGGTTATTTATTTAGAATCTATCTGCATTAAATAGGAAGCCAAAAGGAAATCAAGAAGGAGGTGTCTGTGTGTCTGAAATAACCTTTCTGGTTTTGACTAACTTAAGAAGATAGTTATCAGTATAGAGAGAGTATTATGAAGCTCAGAACTAAAGCTCGTAGCTGGACAAACACATTAAAGATGAGGATTCAGAGAGGGTCTTAGAAGCAAAATCAAAACCTTGAGATAGTGTTCTGGTAATGTTTCCACTACTTTCTTTACAAGTTCTTTCATTTCTTTGTGTCACATTAAAGCTTATTTTGTTACTTTTTAGGATCCAGTTTAACCTTAGTTCCTTACATACCACTATATAATTATTCCTTGTAAAATACTAATTAAAATAAAAGTGTGGTTTGTCATCACAATATTACCTTCATGGTTTCTTTGCTTCAAGCTAATGTCAAAATAACAGGAATAGAAGAAATACCTGGCAGTTTTTTCTAGGTTTTGTTCTTGCATTGTTGTTTTAACTTAAGAAATTTTATAATAAGAACAAAATCTAATTACTTCAAAGAAAACAGATTATTGCATAATTAGCTACATGGTAGAAGCAGCTTTTTTAAACTGCTCCTTGTCAGCCTCAAAGTTGTCCTACAGTTTTTATCTTATTTTTTTTAGGCAGCAATAATTCGAGAACCTATACATGAATGGTGTCGATCTTGATCCTAAAAGTGAAAAAGTAAGGAAAAATGAAGAATTTCTCTGACTGTAAAAAGCCTAGAGTCTTCTAGTACCAAAAGTGACACATGAGAAAGCTGTAGAGAGACATTTTGCAAGGGCATGTAGTGATAGCACAAGAGGAAATGGCTTCAAACTGAAATAAGGTAGATTAGGATATGAGGAATAAGTTCTTTAAGGTCAGTGAGGTACTGTAACAGGCTGACCAGAGAAACTGTGGGTGCCCAATCCCTGAAAATGTTCAAAACCAGGCTGGATGGAGTTTTGAATGCATCCAGCCTAGTGGATGAGGTTTAATGGAAGATGCCCCTGTCTTGGCAGAGGGGTTGGAATGAGATGATCTTTAGGATCCCTTCCAACCCAAACCACTCTGTGATACTACAATTCTACAAAGACCATAGAATTTTTCGGTGCAATTTATGAAGACCATGTATACATATATACATATGCAGACATATATACACTACCTTAATATAGTTATATTAAACAACCAGACTCTGAGGCCAGAATAGTTTTTTTCCCATTGCTCTTGTCCGGAGGTGCTGGAGATTGGTCAAGAAACATTCCTTCATACCTAACAAACTGCGTGTGTTTAGGTTTAAGCATAAAATAGTAGTCTTCAAATTCGTGTTTCTTTTTGCATAAAGATAAAGAAGAGTTATCCTTTTGTTACAGGATGCTAAACACAATTCTATGAGGGTGTATCAAGTCTTTAGGACGCCTCCAAACCATGTTATGATCCTGTGAGTCTGTTGTTTGAACTTAGTCCTTTGAGTTTTCTAAAGGGAGTCAGTCTGAAAGTCATGCTGACAGAAATCTCAGCAGAGTACAGAGCTTTATTTTGAAACTAATATAATTTCAGGGTCCCTGACAGTTGCTTCAGAATTCTTTGACCACCAACATTATTACTGTGTTGGTAACCTGGTACTGACCAGTCATAGCTAAAAATATTGACTCACCAAAGCCTCAAAAGGAAAATTGATTAAACCTATCAATCAGATCATCAGTTAACAATTTGGCTTTTTATTCTTTATTCAGCTCAGGTCATTACCTTTGTGAGAATAATAATGTTCACTTGTTCAAAGCTTAATGATTTTTTAATTTTGCTTTTTGAAAGGGATGTGTGTGTGTGGAAAGTCCATCGCTACAGAGAGCATTTTGTTTCAGCACAGAGTACTTACCTGACTTTACATTTCAGCAAGATGAATATAGTATTTTGCTTTCACAACAATTTAGAATCATACATGCTAAAAATAGTAGGGGACAAAATCAATCAGAAAGAAAATAGACTTTATATAAGAATGTGAAAAAAATATTTACCCTAAAATCAACTTATTCCAGTACATCACAACCATCACAGTAAAAAAAAAAAATTCCTACTGTCTAATCTAAACCTACTCTCTTTCATTTTGAATCCATTCCCCTTTGTCCTGTCACTACATGCTCTTGTGAATAGTGTATTGCTATATTTCTTATAGGCTTTCTCCAGGTACTGAAAGGGCACAATTAGATCACCCAGAAACCTTCTCTTCTCCAGACTGAACAATCCCAGTGCTCTCAGCCTTTCCTCTTAGCAGAGGAGCTCCAACCCTCTGATCACCTTGGTGTCCATCCTCTGGACTCTCTCCAACAGCTCCGTGTCCTTCCTGTGCTGGCACCCCAGGGCGGGGGGCAGCTCTGCAGGTGGGGTCTGACCAGAGCGGGGCAGAGGGGCAGAATCCCCTCCCTGCCCTGCTGCCCACGGGGCTTTGGGTGCAGCCCAGGAGACCCTTGGCTTTCTGGGCTGGCAGTGCCCATGGCTGGTTCCTGTCTATTTTAAAGCACTGCCAATGACTGCTGCTAGGTCCTGTGAAGACTCTCTCATTGAGCAAGGGGAGTCCTGTCCAATGCCAGGATTCCTGGTGCTTTGTAGTCCATTCCATTGCCAAAACCACAAAATTTTGGTGGTGACACAAGCTATGGAGCCATTTATTAATTACTTCCTAGCTGCCTGGTGATTTTCTTATTCCAGGTCTGAGGGAAACAGTAAGCTTCTCTGTAAGTTTGGCTTGTTTATCGTATTGGGTTCTCTGTTCCTCTTAGAAGGGAATCATTTATGACTATAACCCATCTGCACTTCTTCTTCACTTCCACTTCCCTCTTGGAAGCATATTTGATACAGGGGATTGATCTTTCTGATGTGGTGACACCTCTGATGTAGCTGTATCTTCATCATCTTTAGGCTAGTACAAAGCCTCCTACCTATTGTGCAAAGGCACCTTGTGGGATGGGCAAAGGAGGATTTTTTGTTTGTTTGTTTGTTTTTTGTTTGTTTTTTTTTTTGTCACTGCAAGCATAGACTACCCCCGCATTTGCTCCTTCACAAATTGTACTTGCTCCTTGCTGGAGATGGACAGAGGAACCCCTTGTTCATGAAATCCTGAAATCACTTGGTTTCATAGTCTATGTCCATTTCTGAACCTCTAATACTCCTTAACCTTTCTTACATCACCCCATAGCTCTGCTACCAGGCTGAGCAGGTCATTCACCTGGTAACCTCTTACAAAACTTCTGTCTCTTCTACAACCCAGTGAAAGACTTAGGCCCTCCTACAGCCTGAAATCCAGACAGCTGCACATTTTTTGGGTACTCTGTCTAGCTCCCTCTTAGACAGGGAAAAATAAAAAATTGTATTTTTCAGTTTCAGGTCCTAAAAATGTGAAAGAAAAAGTCCATAAGGTAGAGGAAGAGTAGAATCTTGAGGTTTTCCTCGCATACATTTTTTTCAGGATAGCTAATTTAGAGAAATCACAGCACTAACAAAAAACCCAAGGAAAATAGCAGAAGTAAAAAATAACATAGAAACATCTACATCATAAACACATATTCACCACTGACTTTTTCCTATTA
>VXBR01007308.1:616257-629593 GCA_013400215.1 Cisticola juncidis
ACCCTTTGTTTTTAAAAAAGTTACTTTGTCGTTCTATATTCCTACGTCCTCATAATGCATTTCCATAAAATCAGTTGCAAAATTCAGTTTCTTTCAATA
Organism: Cisticola juncidis; assembly: GCA_013400215.1. Lineage (NCBI taxonomy): Eukaryota > Metazoa > Chordata > Aves > Passeriformes > Cisticolidae > Cisticola > Cisticola juncidis. The sequence goes on from VXBR01007308.1 coordinate 616,357, forward strand.
TTCGTAGAAATAAATTTTAAATTAAAATTCCCTCCTGCCAGCATATATGGCAATATCAAACTACCTAGGGGTGTAACATATCTAATCTGAATACCAGCATAAACAATACCTTAATACATGAATCTATTTTGGTAGCTCAGACCTGTACAGTAATGGGCCTAAATTTAACATCAATTTAGGCAATTTTATTGACAAATAACCCCTACTTATTTCCAGATTAATAAACACTGGGATTTTTTCAAGTAAACATACTCTCACAAATGCTAGATTTTTCTATAACAATTAATGTATTTCTCTTCATCAATTAATGAATCCTGTTTGCCAGTCACTATATGACACCTAAATACAGAAATATTACAAATATCCAAGACATCTATAATTCATGACAATTGAAGAACTACTGTAAACAGAACACTATTCTTCATCTTGAATAACGGACAATGTAGTTGTATAGTGTTCTTTTCAGTAACAACTTCTGAGATATTTGTTAGTAGAGTTGTGCAGTTCTAAACTAACAGGGAGAGTTCCATTGGAATTTTCCATTAACATTATGGACATTTAATGAATGTCTTCATTAGATGCTGTTGTTAGCAGGGATGATGCACAAATAAAATCAGGCCCTATGTGTGCAGAATGCCTCATTAGAATTCACTGTGGGACATAGATAAAAATGCCTCAGTCTACCTAATAAACATCAGAAAAAAAAATTGCTGAACAAAAACATACAAGCTATCAGCATAAAACAACATTTCTTCGAAACTTTAAAGTGAACTTACAATATTCGTTCAAATTTACCTCTTATTCACTTTGATATAATTTTGTGAAATTTACCACGCTCATCCTACAGAAGAAATTGATTTCCTCTCAATCATTTCAAGTGTAAAGTGTTAGGAAACACAGCAAGGTGTTTTTGTACAATTCTGCCCTTTTCTTTTCTGTCCCTTCCTAAGCTTAGGTTCAGCAGTGTGGGTAGAGTGGAGATGAATCTAAATCTAAATGCTGCATTAATGTGTCCTTTGGGTTTTCCTCCTTTGTTGCATGTGCCACCACAGATGAAAACTCTGTAGGCACAGCAAGTAATTATTCAGAGAATCATGGTACCATAGAGCTATAAAATGGTTTGGGTTGGAGCAGACCTTCCAAGATCATCTAGTCCAACTTTCTCAATGTATGGGTAAAAGCACCTCCCTCATAATGCTGGTCACTCTTTTGAAGCAGCCCAGGATATGGTTTGCTTTCTGAGCTGCAAGGGCACGTTGCGGAGTCATGTCCACTTTTTCCATCACTAGTGTACCCAAGTCTTTCTCTGTTGCTCTCAGTACATTCACCCCCTGTGTTGATACTGGGGATTTCCCCAACCTTGCCCATGGTCTTGTTGAACTCCATCACGTTTGCACAGACACACTCCTCAAGCCTGCCCAGGGCTCTCTGGATGGAATCCCCTCCCTCTGGTATATCAGCTGCACCACTCATCTTGATGTAATCTGCAAACTTGCCAAGGGTGCACTCAATCACACTGCCCATGTTGTTCATGAAGATATCAAATAATGTTGGTGCCAGTGCAGACCCTTGAGAGACAGCAATCATTACTGGTTTCCACTTGGACACTGAGAAATTGACTGTAACTCTTGGGATGCAGACATCCAGCCAATGTCTTATTAATCTAACAGTTCATCCATTTCTGCAATTTAAAAAGTAAAATGATATGTTTACTTTAAGAAGTAAAAATGTTATGAGGAACAGAAGTAGACTTCTATCTTACTTACAGAACTAAAGGTAGAAGATGTTGGTAACTCTCTGCTTTTGCTCTCACAGAGTCAATAATTAAGCTACACTAACAGCAAAACTAGCCATTCCGTGTAATGTTTTTGTGAAAGACTCATTTGTTCTTCCAATCAAACATTTTAAGGGTCAAAATAATTTCTCACCTCTCATATACGCAAAATCTCCCTAGTAGTGTAATAGATAAAAGTAAACAAACAAGCAATAAAATGAGCCATTAAGCATGTCTTTTGCATCTTTCCATACAACTTCTGTCATTTTAATGAAACAAATAGTGCATGTTATAATTTTAATATAGGTTACCACAAAAAAAAAAAAAAAAAAAAAAAAACAAAAAAAAAAAAAAAAAAGCACAAACAACACCAACCCAAAACCACCAGCNAAAAAAAAAAAAAAATCAACATTTTAGATTCAATTCAGTAAAATGCCAAAAAGCCCATTCTCAGTAATAGACCTGTGATCAACTCAAATCAAGCCAGTAGATTCACTGGGTTTTTTTTCAGTGTAATGAACTTTGCAATGTAAATGCAGTATTGTGGAACATTGGCCCTTGTTTTATTCCATACTTATTTCCTCTCTGCATTTGCCTACATTATTGTTTCTAAAATATTTACTTTTTCTAATCCTTTGCTACACTGTGTAAAAAGAGCTCTTGAAAAAACTCGCTGCTTTAAAGAAAACCAGCTTCTATTGTAGGGGGTTTTTTTTGAATAATTGTCCAATTTTAATATAAATAAAAATGAATACAATGAAAATGGGCTGCTTCTCAAAAGAGAAGGCTGTGAATTGTCACTCTAAGTTGTTCCTGTTCTTTAAAATTGCTTTTCTTTTCAGAGCCTTCCACTGAGATCAAGATGGGATGTTAGACAAGAAGAATGTCAGCCAAGAATTTAACTTAGTGTTTTCCATCAGGGAATAGGGTGAGTTTTGATCTCTTTCATAAGATCTTGAATATGTAAACCAATGGTTTCCATCTTTAACAGTTTGGCAAGAAAGATTAGGCAGACTCATTTAAGGATTATTATCCTTTGAAGCAGGCAAAGTAATTCCAAATCATTACATTTCCAAGCTGATTATGTTCTTCCAGTGTATTACTTTGTTTCTTCTTTTTATAATTAAACATTTTAGACATGATAGACAACTGTAACAGAATATAAAACTCAAAAAATAAGAAGGCAACCATTATTCGTTTGAGGTTTCAATTAAGAATATTTGAGTTTGTATATATGTTATGCGGGTGGTAGTTGGGCATTGTTTAAAATATATATAGCTGATTCTATATTTGCCATATAAAACATTACTACTGCCTGCACTAATAAATCAATATGCATTATGTGATCATCCTTAATAATCATACTGTTATTGTTTACATAAATAAGGATAAATAAAATTAGTTATGTTAAGAACACAATTTCAAAAGTATGGACATAACCTATTGCAGGAATTCACTTCCAAAACCTAAACTTTATGTTTGAAATAGATATTAGATTAGGTCTTGCACTCATTTAATTTAATGACAAAATTCAGAACCAAAGTGAGCATGTTCTGCAGAAGAATCCTACCTTGAATCCTACCCCATCCTTTTTTAAAACAGTTCTACAAAGCTCTTGAGAAAATGCTAGTGTTTTTAAAAATTGGAAATGTTCTCTGATCATGTTTTTTCACAGCATAGTTTTGCTATCAGGAGTCTGAAGGAACTTGCTTCTGTAAGAAGACTTTGGAGGTTGCCCCAAAGTCATACAAAGGCAGTTTCAGACAGCTCCTAGACCAACCCAACACTGCTCAAAGCTGAGCTGCCAGTAATGCGGGCTGGTGATGCCTGTGTAATCAGGTATTTAAAAAGGGTAAAAATTGCTGCACAGCAGCTGTGAGAGAGAAGTGAAAATGATGTGAAACAGACATCAAGGTCAGAGAAGAAAGAAGGGAACAGAAGTGCCAGAGCAGAGATTCCATGGAGAAGGCCATGATGGGACAGGCTGTCCCCGTGCAGTCCATGGAGAAACATATAAGAGCAGATATGCAGATATCAAGTATTCGGCCTGGCTGCGGTGGAGTTTTTTATCCCATAGCAGCCCTCACAGTGCTGTGTTGTGTGTGGGCACCTGGAAAGGCATGGATAACACACCTGTGCTTTGGCTGCTGCTGAGCAGTGCTGGCACAGCACCAGCACAGTCCCTCCAGCATTTCCCTTCACTAGCAGGCTGAGGATGGGCAGGATCTTGGGAGAGGATCAGGCGGGACAGCTGACCCAAACTGTCCAAAGGGATATTCCATGTGATGTCTACTCAACAACAAAAGCCAAGATAAAAGAAGAGGATGGGACCACTGCTTTTCCCTTACATAAAACTACTTTTATCTTGACACACCATGCAGTTTTTTCCATCTTCTTTTCTCCTCCTGTCTTTCTGAGGAGTGGAGGGATACAAGAGATTGCTGAGCACCTGGCCTCCAGCCAGGGCCATACCCATATTGCTACATAGCCATACTGCAGCCATTGCAGGAACCCACACCAAAGCAAGTGAATGTGTCTTGCAGTCTGTGGAGAGCCCATGGCAGAATAGGCTGCTGTAAAGGTCTCTGGAGCATGGAGTGGAGCCCATGCAGGAGCTGTTGCTCCATGGAGAACTGTTCTAGAGCAGTCTGCTCCTGGAGGTCTGCATGCCATGGGAAACATACACACTGCAACAATTCTTGAGAGCTACAGCCCCTGGAGAGGACCCACACTGGAGAAGTGTGTGAAGGTCTGTATCCTGGGAAAGGCACCCCATGCTGGAAGTTAGAAGGGATGTTAGGAGAACAGGGTGGCAGGGATGATGACTGATTACAACCCCCATTCCTCTGCACTTGTTAGGAATCAGGTAGAAGGATCAGGAGTGAAGCTGTACATGGAAAGGAAGGCAAAAGGTGTTTTTAATATGTATTTATGTTTTACTATCCTACTCTGTTGTTAATTGGCAATAAATTGAGAAAATCTTTCCCAATTTTTCCTGTTTTGCCCCTGAGAGTAAGTGATGAGTAAGCTCCCTGTCTTTGTTTTGGCACACAATACTGCTCATATTTCCTTGCCTTGTCATGCTGAAGAGGATGAGTGAGAGAGCAGCTTGGTAGGTGGGTGTCAGTAGGCCGAGTGAAACTCTCCACACTGGTTCAAAAACAAAAATGCTCTTTCAATAACCACCTTGAATGGCCCTCCATAACACTCATCTCCTACAGCAATTAAGCTCTACAAAAACCTAGACAATTAAGAAAAATTTCAAGACAAAAAAAGGTTCCATTTTTAATAAAAGTGAGTATTTGGTATTATTTAATTCCTCTCCCAACAGATTTTGGGACTCTGTTCAATCTGCCTACAAAATGCACTGCTATCATTAATCCCTGAGCTACCCCAAAACTCATATTCTACGTACGTCATTGTGAGTTAGGACTGCTTTTCAAGAACTCCTTATTTCCCATTGCTAATGAGACATGGATTTAGAATGCAGTGAAATATTCATGCTTTGTCTGAGGTATTTCTGGACTCCTATGGTCTTACAGAGTGGAGTTTCAAACTATCTAACAGAAGGATAAGCTCTGCTTCTTTATGCAACAAAACACATAACTGCTCAAAGAGTAATATTTTGGGCTTAAACCTAAGCACACACAGTTTGTTAGACACGAAGGATTGTTTCTCAAGCAGCCATCTCCTCCAGACAAGAGCAACAGAAGAAAGGTATTCTGGTATCAGAATCCGGATCATTAATATAACTATATTAACATAGTGCATACATTCATATATGTCTATATAGATACACCTCACAAACTTCATTTGAAACCATAATTTTGACTGTGTTTCTATTCGTAGGGGGGCAGCAATACAGATTTTTCCATTTAGGTCTGATTAGCACCCACTGAAGCATGTGGAAAGAGGAAAAGTAAAAAGTTGCACATCAGAGGACATTTGCAGAGCACAAATAAAGTTTACTGGTCCCTCAGTACAAGCATGCAAATCCTTGCACACTGACTTCCTGGAAATGAGTGAGCCATCTTCTATGACACAGCACTGCCACAGGCAGGAGCACCTGTGTGCTGTTCATAGCTCTGCACACACAGGCCTGTTTGCCTGCCCCCTACTAACCCAAATTCTTCTCAGCAACCTCTTTCCCTTGACTCTGTTTTCCCCATGTTATTGCAGCTACTTGAAAAACCTGCAGTGACAGCAAATAAAACAAACCTGTTGCTGTACTTATGATCTCTGACACAATTTGTAGGGCAAGATTTAATGCATTAAAAGAGGACTTTATTAGATGTCCTGGTTTTTCCATAGGAATGTATCAAATATTACATATTTTGATCTAGATCTGAGTAGAAAACAAAGCCCTATCAAACTTACAGATGATACAAAAGTCTTTGCAAGAAAAGATCTTGTGGATGATAATAGGTTATATAGATTGCTAATTCTCTAGGAGCAATGTATTCCAGAGACATTATTTTGTGAATATATCATCTCTAGTAGTTACCTTGCTGCCATGAACTTGACAGGATTTCACCCTTTTTTTTATGGTTGGTTGAGTTTAGGGGGTTTTGATGGGTTGAGGGGGTTGTATGGTTTTGTTGTTGGTTTGGTATTTTTTTGATTTTTGTTTTTTTCTATTTTTTATATTATTAAATAGTTATTACCAAATTTAAATGTTGTAATTCTAGCAGAAGAAAGTAATAATTCTGTAGCTACTGGCAAGGGAAATGAGCTGCATAGGACAAGGTCCTAGCTTTCCCATTTCCCTCAGCTCTTGTGCTGGCTATTGGCTACTTTGGGGTACCTATTATATAGACTTTACCAAAAAATTCTCCTTTGAAAAAGCTTTCTTATCAATGATGCTATATTGTGATTGTTCAATTTTAAAAAAATCTCAGCTGTTTTCCAGTATAGCTCTGAAAGAGTAGGTTTCTGGAATCCTATGGTAATTATTTTGAAACAGAAGTGTTTTCATATTAAAAAATCATTTCTTTTTCCACACACAATGACAGCAATGAACAAAGGGCTATTATTTCACTTACACATGCATTAATCATTTTCTATAATGCACTGCTATCTGTTCATTTATAAGGACAACTGAGAAAGACAAGATGTCAGTTTTAGAACATATAAGATAAGGGCAAGCTAACACATATTTATAACCAAGAAAATGACCACATAATGAATATGTATAACATAATAGCTCAAAACAACCTCTCACAATGTATGTGTCATTTATTCCTCAAATGAAGAAAAAAAGCTGTGGTTCAGAGTACAGAATCCATTTCCCTTGGGACTACATTTAAGCCATCATGATCATTCAGTTCAAAGGGAAAGCCAGGGGTTGTGCATATATATGTTTGGATAGTTTCAACTATTTTGCTCTTAGTATTAACCCAAGACATCTAGAAACAGACTTGTTTAAGAGACTTTATATTAAGTCTAGCTAATCTCTGTATAATCACTTCTTGTGCATCTTTTATTTTATTTATGCATTACAAGTAAAACTTAGTTTAACAAATAAAAATACACATGATTCTTACACTTGAGGGTATTTTTTAACTGGTATAAAATTAAGAAAAAAACCAGACATTTCAGTTTACATTTGAAAATGTTTACCCCTCATCTACTGGAAAAGTAAATGAATACTCATTTTTTACCCAGTATGATGGTATTTTTTGAAAATGTTTACCCCTCATCTACTGGAAAAGTAAATGAATACTCATTTTTTACCCAGTATGATGGTATTTCCAAACCTGTAAGCTTGCAGTTAATGACTACTACATTTCATTTATAGACAGCAATCTAGAAATAAAAGTTGCATTTCTGCAAACAAAATTTGTTTTCCTACTGCAGGAAGGTTAGGTTATCAAGATGGGCGAACTGCAGAGATGAGAGAAGAAGATTTTTCAAGTCTCAGGCTATTTGGTTATTTGATCTACTGTGATCTCTCAAAGTTTCCCTCCCTGTAATTTACATTCTTATAATTTCAAAGATGATTAAACTGTGTTCTGACAAGATAAGAAAAAGACACTTTTGTTAACTAAAGTTCAAATATTACTAAAAAAAGAACTGCTATGTGTAACTTAACATGCTGCTAAATAAGTATTATCCATAGGAAAAATCATTGGTTTTTTCCTATTACTGTACTGATTTCCATCTCCCTTCTTTCCATTTTAGTAACAAATTCAGTTCATTTATTTATTTTATAATTGGAACATTTTCTAGTATCTCTTTCTCTTTTCACTTGTGGAAGTGAAAACTTCTCTTCCACTCCTCAGTGGCATGTGGTCAAAATGGCATTGGTCAAGTACTTAAGCTTTCCTAACTTCAATTGCATATTTTCAACCCTAGTTATTGAAGCTGACAATCTGCTAATATAGGAAAAGAAAATAACAGGTTTGGGGAAGATTTTACAGATTGTTCCATAATTAAGGATCCGGATTCCTTCCAGTCTATGCTTATGTACATGGCTGAAATATCTGCATTAAGGAAACTGGGGTATCAGTTTCCTTAATGCAGATATTTCAGCCATGCATAAGTAGAGGCGACTCAGAATTCTTCTTGCTTTGTAGACAAGTCTAATCCTTTAATGTAATATTAGAAAGTAGGAATGGTAATTATACTGCAAATTTATGCAACTCAGTGAAATGTTTAAACATAGATGATGTGGATCCAAGCTCAGGTTCACTACACCATACCTCAGTGTGGACAAATAAATACTTGCAACATTTCTTTTAGAAAATTTTGGGCCCCATTTGACTTGCCAGGTAATCAGCTTCATTCTTATCTATATTTTTGATTATGAAAATTATTCATATTGGAAGAACAGGCATTTTCTTCAATGAATTCATATTTTCCATTCTTACATTGACCTAGAGAATATTTAATATGGGAGATGTAAGGATTTTGTCTTGGCTGGTCTTCACAATATTAATTCTATTCATCATATTATTACCCTTATACAATTATTTTTAAAGGACTAGGAGACCCTGGATTGTTTTATTAATAATATATTATATTGTACAGTTAATTCTTACTACCCATTACCCACTACCCTAAATTCATATATCTGTAAATCAGAACATACTGAAAATATAAAACAACACTACTCAAGCTTAGCAATGTATAATATCTGGTCCCAAACTGAAATCTAATAGGGAATGAAAGATAGTATTCATATCGTTATATAGAAATGTTGTGAATTCTAAAAGAAGCATAATTAATCTGAAAACCTGAGAGGTGTTATCTGCATCCTTCAAAAATGTAAATATAACTGTGTTGCACACTTTCAGAAAGTCTGTGAAATACATCTGTTTTGAAATACAACAGCTGACTCAAAAGCATGAGATGTAAATCCACTGTTAGAGATGTATTTCCAGAACAGACTATTCTTTGGGGCTGAGTTGGAAAGAACTTTCTGATACAAAACTATGTGGAATTTCCAAGTAACAAACGATGATTGTAATCCCTAAATAAAAGGATTTAAAACAGTTTCTCAAATGAAAAGAAATAAGAGGAAAAGCAGGAACAACAGAAGTTATACACAGACATTGATTAAGTCTCACAAAAGTTCTTCAAAGTTCAATACATTAAGAAAGCCAGTAATGAAAATGTAACGCAGAAGAAATAATATCTTAAGTTAAAAATAATACCTTAAGATAAGAAGGAACAATCAAATCATTTTACAGCAATATTTAAGATATCCAACTTTGCAAATTTTTGGTTTGCCTCTGAACTCTGCTAGAAACCTCTTCATTTAATTGGAACTTATGTAGAGCATAAATTTCTAGCTATTACTTCTACAACAAATCAATTTTGTTGTTTAGATGTGAGGTGATATTTTATTTAGACCTGGACTAGCTATACAGGGTGTTTTATGTAATGCCCTCTCCATTTAATTTAACATTTATTTAATTTTAAATATAATAGGAAAACTTAGATTCATCTGAACATTCAAGTGATTTTTCAGATCCTTGAGAGGTGTAGTTCGGAAGTTCTCAAATAGTTGAATGTAAAAAATCCAAACACTGAGTGCATGTTAGCAAAGGTCGGAAAGTGCAGATAATACACGGACACAAGGTTATGAAGTTTAGGAATAAGCTTATGAACCAATATCTGCCAAAAATCAGTTTCAAGTAATTGTTTCCACGTACACTGTAAAAATTATGTCTACCTCCCTGCTGACTTCACAATTTTTATTTTTAGTTCATTCTCCTGAGATTGGAAACTTAATTATATTTCTGTATGTATTATTCTCTTCAGGCTGGATACCCCTGGTGAGCACATTTTCTTTGGTGCCTTTAAAAACCAGTGTAGTATATCATGCAGTATTTATTAGTCACCAACCACCGGTGCCAAAATCAGATATTCACGTGATAATGAGGTGCTCATCTTTTTCACACAAGCGGAACATCAGCTTCAAGGAGCCATCACAGTCAGAAGGAAAGGAACTGGCCTCAGAGCAGAGAGCAGTTTGTGAGACACAGCAAAGACAGTAAGCAAACCCTCCTGATCCTTTTCTATCAGTGACACTCTTGCTATGATTAGGTGCTTACTATGTTTCTTTCCTCAAAGGCTTAGATAGCCACTTTATTCACATTACATTCAGGTGTTCTCCATTTCTCCATTTTTTTCCTAACACATTAGAGAAGAAAACACAATTAATTGAAAACTAAGGGCTTGCAGAATTGGGATTCTCATCTTGGGATAAGCTACAGACAGGATTTTTTTCTGAGAAGTTACATGATTCCCAACCTGTTTACTCAATGGAAAGTAACAAGTTCATTTAACAATATTTTAATTCCATTTCTTATAAAATAAATACCATGCATAATTTACATTTTATCTCCTGCATGTCTCTTGTTGCCTAAGGACTGATTTCTTGAGTCTTACTTTTACATTCTATAGCTGTCTCCATCACTTTGATGAATATAAGATTTATAGTGATAGGTATCATACTTCAGAGGAAGGGAAGCATCCATAAATAATTTTGAGGAAGATTCCAACAAGCTCTATTATATCATTCTACAAAATTGGAATAATTTTGGAAAATTTTGCCTATTGTTCTTTTGTCTGTAATAACATTTTCTGCTCTTACTAGAAGAAAATTTGACAGCACATTTTGAAACTGGTATAAATTTCCTAAAATATGAGTCTTCTTAAAAGTATGAGTAAGCAGATGGTGAAACCCAGTTTTCACACGTTTCTCACATACTTGCTTTTCTATTCCTAAATTTCTTTAAACTGATTCACAGATTAAGAAATTTTATTTTTCCATTCATTAACATTGAATGTTCAATTCAACTGGAAAGATCCCTAATAGCTGATGGCATTGAACCTACATTTAGAGTAGAGTTTCAAAGTTCTTCAAGAAAATGGTCAAAATTAAAGGAAAGAGAAGTTTGTATATGGATAGCTTCATCTTCACTATCTCCTTCGAGTGTTACATTGTGGGGAAACCTAATCAATTTGACAAAAATGAAGCATTTTGTCACTATTGGTTCTTTGTGCAGGACTTGTTTTCCTTGCTACTAAAGATCCCATGCTCTCTAGTTATCAAAATACTATTTTGACACAACTGAGAATGATTATTCTGAATCTAGTGTGTTTTGTATCTTTTCTCAGAACTCAGTTTGGCCCTGAAACAAGAGAACAACTATTATTGACAACAACTCTATTTGCCACCATGTCTCAACTATAGACTTCTGAGGAAAAAAATATGTTATTTAAAAAAAACCCAACAAACCAGAGCATGAAGGCAAAACTTTTCTAACTAATTAATATCTGATCTTATTTAGTCTTTTTAAGTGAGTTCTGTGGGCAGTGCTGCTTGAGATGCCTACTTTATGCATGCCATATAAGCATTTGTCATCTCAGCACAACTGAGATTGAAAGCTTAAGATTTGCCCCTTTGAATTAAGATCCTGATACAGGGCTCTATATAAAGATCTTCCTTTATTGCAAGACCTTCATTTCCATGGGGAAAGCATATTATCATAGATTCTTTCCATAGTAATTGGAAAGTTTTTCCATAAATATATTAGCACACATACACATTGAAAGAAATACAAAAGTAAAAAGATGTTCAGAAATTAAATACATGGGTATCACAACCTTTTTCCTGACAGAATTTCCACATGCAAAACCAATGAGATTCTGGATATAGCAAAACCACTGCCATGAGAGTGGGGGAATAGTCAAGTGTCTGAGTGTTGAAGACCCTTGAAATTTGTTCTTTCAAACCAAGGCAGGAACTAGAGTAATTTAGATACTCTCTCTTGCCCAGTTTTTGTCTCCATTGGGATTAAAACCAGTTTGAAGTCTCTCTCTAGCACAGACTACTTGAGTTGGTTTCTCTGCACCTTTGATACTCAGAGGTGCTTTGCTGTCTGCATTAGGTCATTTTTCCTCCAGAACTCTGAAGACTAACTGTTCCACCTTATATCTTTATCTAATGGGCTCCGTTTAGAAAATTTCTTTCTCCCATATTTCCACAAGAGGATTCAATTATGCAAGCATTCCATTCTTACCTGGAACACATACAGTACTGCAGTAACCTTTGCTGCTCAACAAATACTTCTTCAACTAATTTTTCTATAAGTGATTTATTTCATCTAGCTTTGTATAATTTAACTCAAAACATTCTAATAAAATGCATTTAAAAAAAAGTAAGTATACATATAATTCATATATCCTTTTTTCATAATTCCAAAGAACACTTCTCTCATGATGTATACATACCTTATACTCTTTGTTTGATTTTATTTAAGATATTTTTTCAGCTATTTTTTTTCCCTATATCTTACTCTATGTAGCTGAAGTGGTCACTAATGCCAACTTGTTCTACAGTAGTTTTTATTATATAAAATGATGGTCAGACAAAGAAGTTACTGTACCCATATATAAGGATATATGGAAGATAGAGCAGAGCAATTGAAGGCATGGAAGTGAACAGCTTTGCGTAAAGCTCCATTATAAGCTGAATAGATTATTTCTATGATTATGTCTAAGATGTGTTTCATAACTATTTAACAATGCAGCATTATGGACTTTGGTTATTTTCCCTCAAAGAGTTCTTCTATCACTCTCTGCACTGTAAATATTACAGCCCTGAGCCCATACCAATTGCAAAGGAAGTAGAATAACCTCCTCTTTCTCTTATGTGCTGCTTTTATTTAAAGAGTCTTTCCAAGTGGACTGATGCCAGCATTTCTACCCTGAGGACTTCTACAGCACATTCACAGATGTCTGGCAAAGACTACAAATTTATGTAGCGACCCACTCACCAGTTTGAGGCCATATTTACCACAATATTCAGCTACTGAGTGGCCAACTTACATCACACCAGGGTCCCTTATAATGTTAGATGTCAAGGAGTCCCTCCATATGCTGGAAACATCAGCATAATATGTGACACTCCTCTTAAACTGTGAGTCAAGAAAAAACAAAAATGAAAAAACG
>VXBR01007309.1:0-10976 GCA_013400215.1 Cisticola juncidis
TTTGTACTGAATAAAACCTTCTTTGAAAAAATTCTTTCTGTAGATGAAAATAACAACCAAGCCATATTTGTTAAGAGTGCAAGAATCACCAGTCAGTTTGGCAGTAGGCCGGAACAGAGCTGTGAAAACATCTATTGAGTTTTGGCATTCTCTAGGAAAAAAATCAAGCATAGTTAGCTGCATTTATTTTAATTTTGGATCCATTACAGTGATCATTGTAGCATATTTTTTAAAAAATCCAAATATTTGCAATATCATTATATATTGTTAAAATGATACTTATTTGTCCCTAATCCAGACTGAAGGATTCCTTATCATTCTTCATAATTTTTTACCAAGTTATGGATGATTTTCAAGGCCACTACCACATTTTTTCACAAATTGTGAGCTGAAGTATTGCTGTAAGAGGATGTTCACACTCAATGGGGCAAGAGTTTTAGTCAGTCTCTATTGGGGTGACTAATGAAATGCAACGGGCTTACCACAGATCTCAGCTTCACTGAAATTTTTAGCTGTTGACTTTTTTGTAACTATTGATAGTCTAGGAAAAAGGTGGAGGAGTTCTAAACACACAGTTTATCTGGTGAATTTTTGAACACTAAACCATGTTTTTGAGTAATAAGAAAAGGAGCTTCTTTGATCTCCCTGTGGGTTGCAATTTTTGTCTGTTTCCCCTTATGGCCAAGCTCAGTTGAGTTGACTGAGTGAGAAATATTAACTTTCCTTAAAGCTTTGTCTCATTATATTTTTAAGCTGTTATTGCCAAAAATTCAGTCTGTGATGAGGAACAACTAGTTAGGACAGAGAATATTAGATTCTTGATAGTAACAGGGTTTAGGAGCCAGCTAATAAGTCAGGGAAAGCTAGCAGCACTGAAAGATAAGTATTGATTGCAAATAAAGGTGTTATTAAACAGAATTTTCAAGGAGTTTAACTCTGCCATTTTCAGTTAATGAGTGTGCTGGGGAATTTGCTGAGGATGCAGGGCTTAGAGGTAGGATCAATATAAAGGACATTTGAGATCTCAAAGATAACTAATATCTAGATCATCTTGAAACCTCAAGGAATAGGATTGGAATAAAAGTGATTAGTATAAAATGTAATATTAAGCTGAAAAGTTACTAAGAACAGATGTAAAGTAGGCACACTTTGGCTTTCAACAGCTGGAGAGAAGGACATGAGATAGTGATTCAGTTATCTTGTGAGCATGAGTCATTCATAGTGCCAGGGGATGGTAAATTTAATTCTTATTTACCTCACTAGAGGTAGGCACATGCAGGATAAATGTAGAAAGGACTTGAGTTCTTCTGAATGGCTTGTCTAGATTATGGCCAGTGACATTCAAGAAAGGTGAACTTGGCTTGGGATAAATGTGAGAAAGGGGTATTAGTATGAAGCAGGGAAGAGATCTAAATTCTCTTGTTTGTCTGTATCCTTATCAATTTGTTTTTCTTAACACTCTCTAAAAATACACTTGTGGAAGAAGGGGCAAAAGGCACAGAAAGAAGTGTAAGAAAACTCATCAGAATTATTTTAGCCTGAAAACTAGACAACATGAGAGAGTTATCATTTCAGTGAGGTTCCAAATCTATTTTCTAATAGAAATAAAGAGACAGAGAAAGTGTTTTGTAAGAATAGGACTTAGTGAGCAATGTGGTCACAGGTAATAAGCAGCAAGTCCATCTGAAAATCTCAAAGAAACCTTGATCATTCAGACCAGTGGTTTTAACACAGGTAGACAGACTGTTCAGTGTTGTTATGGATTATGCACACATGCCCAAGCTTATCCAAATTAATACTTTTAAGTGCTTTGTTTAGAGTTTTTCAGTATTTCAGTCTCTGCAAGAAGTTTCCTGTACAGAAAACTAAATAAAACATTATTTGCAGCAAGCTTTCCTTCTATCCAAATAGACAAAGTAGGCTAGCAAGAAACTGACTTCAATGGAAAAATGGCATTCTTCCAAGTCACAAGGAAATAAAATATGTGATTCATAATTTGTACATGTACAATGACCAGAATTATGAGAACAAGTGCTACAATTAATTTCACTGGCATATATAAATTCCCAAGATTTTATTTTTTTGCCTTTCAGACTTCCAGGTTCCTTATATGTATCCAAGTTACTCATCAGCCTTCAAGAAATAAATTCTTTGAGATCCTGTGCACTTAGTCAGACAGAGTACCTCTAAAATAGCAGAGATGTTAATTGGGTCACCTGGTCACTTTAAAAATATTTCAGAATTTACTGGTGAAGGTCTTAAACTCAACTTTTCCAACTGCTTGGCTGAAAGGTATTTTAGCTTGATTAATATTTTTACTTATGAATAGTAATATCCTTGTGTGAGGTTATGATTCAGATACCTGTCCTGAATTATGAACATGCTTGATTTAAACTCCAATTTATTGCCTCTCAGGTGCCAATCTGAAGAATCTCTTAGTATCCTCCTTTAATTCCTGTGGTTAGGGCTATTCCATGGTGTATTCTTTAGAGTTCCATACAAAGAATTTCGTAAAAGTTTAATAAAACCTGAAAACGTGAAACAGAGTTAGTAGCAACACCTGAAAGAATTCAGTTGTCCTGTCTGGTGAACAGGGATTTCTTGTGGCTTAGTTTGCCATCATCCAACAGATGCAGAACTCTGTGCTGCTGTGTTCTGTGAGGGTCTTTATCAGAAAAGTAGAGGCTGAGGTGGAAAAAGGTCCCACTTCTTAGGAAAAAGAATGAAAATTTTGCCCTTGGTTTCTTTCAGAAAATAATAATAAAAAAAATTACAAAAACCCCACCACCCTAAGCCTAACAAAAACTCATAAAGAAAAAGAATACAAGAAATCTTTGGAGCTTTAAATTAAGTTAAACTTGTTTATTCCATAAATTATCTTGACTTTGCAAATTTTGTCATTGTCTATATCCGAAATAGGTTTAGAATCAATTAAAGAGACCTCTTAGGAAGTGGTGAACTTGTTTTTACTGAGTTGGCTTCCTCAGGCTGAGGCATACTCCAAATGAAACTAGATAATTTAACAGATCCTTTCTGTATTTGTATTCAGCAATGTTTTATCACTCACATATGATCTCATATAAGTGAGATTTCAAAGGCTATTGATGCAATTAATTCAATATTTAAACATATGAAAGTAGGAGATTCTATTTATTTTGTCCTGTGTAAAATCATACTATGAATAATTTATCATGTCTTAGTTAATATTTTAAACACAAACAACAAACTTTTTTTCTGAAAGAAAGGTATTGTACAGGAAAATGACCTAAAATTCTTTGATGCTTGATCAGTAAGACAATGTATTATCCATTACTCACCTTAATTTTTAAAACATGTTGGATATTAAGTCTGCCTTTTACAATCTCTTTCAACAAGGCAGAAACCTTCCAAACTGTAATTTATATACACCACACTTCATGTCAGTTTTGTGATAGAAAATTTCAAGGCCAGATTCCTTTACATCATGAATATAGGAAGAAATCTTTAGATAATGTTTATTTGACTAGATTTTATGTTTGCAGTTTAAAGACTTGCTTAGAACAATTGACAATAAAATAATAAATTATTCTTCATTAGTGAAAGCTATGCTGAATACCTAGCAAGCAAGGTATTATTTTATATTTTTCCATTTCCTGACTCAACAATTATAGTGTCCTGTCTAGTGGTGAGACAACCTTGAGAGATTTTCTCCCAATCTAATCAACTGTTCTTTATTTTATTGCCAAAGTACAATGTAGTTACTATTTTTTTATGGATCAGAAACAGAAAGAAATATTTACTTTAACCTGCCTACAGTTTAAAAAATCCCTCTGCAGTATTTCATTCCGGTGTGTCATTCCTTCTCCCTAATTATTTTATTGTTTACTACCTGCGAGTCTCTGGATGATGGTTAATTGGAAGAATTAGCCTCTGCCAATTTTCTTTTTTTTTTTTTTTTCAAAAATAGCAAATGAGCCAGACCTTCAGTATTTATAGAGGAGTCCTAAACATAAGGCTGTTGGAAGGAAGCTCTTAAAGAAAACTCTTCATCTCTAGAAATGTGATGGTGAATATAAGAAAACTACAGAGAGTTTAAAGGAACCTTCTATTTTAAAAATAAAGGGGATTTCATATTAGTTATGATTTCTTCAAAGAACTTGCAATGATAGAAAGATGGGCCTACAAGCTATGGAATTCTTATGGGAGTTAGAAACAGGAATAAAATTCCAATCAAAATTTTGGAGCGGATGACCTTCCAAACTGCTGGAAAAGGCCCAATAAAATAAACACTATGCAAATGCAGACAATGGTGTATTTATTATTCTAAAAATATTATTTTTATAAGAATTGCTGGACTAGCATCCTACTTTCTATAATATTTATTATTTTGTAATTTTTTTATATTGTGTCTTGGAGACACTGACTGAGAAGACCAAGCTATTTTGTGTGTTTAAACAAAGGTTGCTGTGACTTTCTTTGGGTCTAAAATGTCATCATACAGAACTGAATAAAAGTAGTTGAACATGACCACATTTTAAGTGGTTCTCTCCTGCCAGTGTTTAAATCTCAAGGGGATGAAGTGGCAGAAGCATCACCACATGCTACTTTCAGTTCGAGGGAACCCCATTTACGAGTGGAGCTGGCAGCCACAATCTTGCATTTTGGGTACCTGTAGGAAAGTGTCACCTCCTGTGTGCTCACTGGCACAAAGCTCTGCAGAAAGGCATGACCGAAAACTTCCTGATGGAACATGAGTGGGTCAGAAAAGCCTGTGCAGGCGTTCCTGTTGCCAGCAACTCTTGCCAGGCATGCGCCAGTTTTTCCTCAAACACAGTAACTCTTACATCACGTGTACAGGTAATGTTAACCACCTAGTGAGCAATTCCAAACAGCCAGTTGGTTCCCTCTCCATATCTTTTTCCCCTCTCCCCAATACTACACTGCAGACCCTTTGACTTTCGTAATAATCTTCCAAACTGTTTTAAATATTGTGCTGCTGTTTCCTCCATCTGTTCCTTGCTTACTATTGCTTCTGTTCACCGTATTGGTAATGGTGAAACTAATGTCAAAAATGGCAAAAACATGTTACCTTATACTCCTGCAGAACTGTTTATCTTCCCCTTGTTTATCATTCTTTAAATTAGAAATTGAAATCCTCACTCCATATGCAGTCAAATCTGTCACTGGTCCTACTAATAAGGGGAAAAAAAGTAATAAGGGTGATATTTCAGTAAACATGGATTGTGGTAGTGGTTTCCAAACCTGTTTTGGAGTCCATTCAGCAAAAGGGTTTAATTTTCCCAAGGGCTGATATCACAGTAGTCCAGAAGTATCATGCACAAATAACATAAATAAAACATGAAATTTCAAAGGCATATAAATACTATCAACTCTTGCTTTTGAGGAATAAGATTACAGAAAGCATGATCATAATCCCCTGCAACAATAGTAACATGAGTAGAGAATTTTTCTAACTAGTCTTGGGTCAGAATAAGGATATTCAGAACAGAACGGGAAAAAGATGGAAATAAAGCCTTTTGCTTTGGATAAGCTTTAGGTTAACATTTCTGCCAGTTTCAGGTTAAATCAGACAAGATTCTGATTTGGCTTTGGCTGGGACAAAAATATTCTGAGCTCTTTTCAGGAGATTTTGGCAATCTTGCATAGCCAAAATGAAAAGGAGATTATTACTTCCAAAATTCCTGGAGAATCGTGTTTAAAAAAAAAAACCAAAAAACCATTTTTATGATTTTATAATGGATTTCAACCAATTTAAAGAGAGAAATTCCACAATAATGAATTCTGTACATGTAAAACCAAAGAAAAAAAAGATGCTCAAATACTAAACTGGTCTCTTTGCAGGAAAGCTTTTCAGAATACTATATTAAAATATGACTTTCGATGTTACAACTGGCTTACAGAGAATAAATGATGAGCTGAAATACCCTATTATTCTTAAAAAAAAATTAAAAAGAACAAATTTAAAAAGCAGGAAAAATGTGCAAATGAAAAAGGCTGATTATATTTTTCTTAGAAGAGATTCTAGAGAACACAGGGATTTCTGCCATTCAGAATAGCAGAAATAACAGCTGGCTTGTTAGGGTTTCAGCAGGAATTTGACTTTGGCATAGCTTATTTGTCTGGTTTTGATCAGGTATTTGTTTATGTCTTTTACCAACCATGATCAAACATACTTTTGAGTTTGTAAGGTGGGACTACTTGTTAGGAAGTAATTATGATTTAAAATCTAGGTATCAAAAATCCGTAACTTCTCATCACTCTTTCCTAAATCATTGGCCAGCTTCCTGGAAATCTCAGTGCTGTGAATTCTCTGTGGCCTTAAAGAGAGTCAGTGCCTATTTAATCATTCTTTCTTCATTAGGAACTGTAGGGGCTTTTTTCCTCTCCTGGTGAATTTCCACCAGGACCAAGAGTTTTTCCTTCACTCAGTTATTCCAATCCAAGAAAATTCTTGCTTCCCATGGCATTCAAGTGTCAACTGTTCCATAAGATCAACAAACAGTTGCTGATTGCTATAGTTTGCATTGTCAGGGTGGAACTACTCCTCTTTTACCACCAGCTTTTGACCTGCAAAATAGTAATAACAAGAGATATTCTTCAGACACATACCCCAAGGAAACACAAAAAGGATTTGCCTGCCAAGGATCTTTTGCTCTACTCAGGCAGACAACAGATTTTCAAAAACAGAGGTAAAAACGTGGGTGGATATAGGAAAATAATAAATTAGAGAATAATGGCTCCATTTAATCAATAATCACTTAACTTGATGAGATCATAGTATTTTCAAACAAATGAAGCTAGAAATATGATGAATGGTGTGCTCAACTTTGTGTCAGTTCCTAGAAGAAGAATGTTGGAGTCAAACATTGTTTGGCACCTAGGAAATAAAACAATTAACTTGTCAGGAACTAGCTAGATTACACTAATGTACTTTTCTTCCAAAACCAATAGGCCTTTTGTACAAAGGAGAAACAATTAAAACAATACTTAACTGTGAGAAGCCTTTTGACACAATTGCTGAATACGCTGTCGTAAGCATTGGAAATCTGATGAAAATAAAGCCTGATGTATCTTACACAAGTACATAAATTGAGAGGGAAGCATGTGCTTTTAAAAATACCCATTGGATTTGACTCTGAAAGAATCTCTTATTATTGGTCCATACTTTCCAGTTTTGACTTGGAGATAGAATTGGAAGTAATTACCCAATATGCAGTTATAATTGCATTAGAAAATCAAACTCCTGTTAAGAGTAAAGCAACTTCTGGGTAACCATTTCTGGAGTAGATTTTTGATTTTTTTTATTTAAGCTGCAAGTCTAACTAGAAAAATGTATGGAAGCACACCCCAGTAACAGTAATCCATGATGCATGTAAAGGTTTCTGGCTGCATTTAGAGGCATTCAGTTTAAGAAATGTGTGGGTCATTGAGAGGACGATGAGTTGAGGAACAATGCGAATAATCTGAGCCTGGAAATGGTCATCTGTAAGGGCCAGAAATTAGAACAATTTACACAGGAGAAGACTGAGGGAAGGGAGATCTCATTATACCCTTAGAAACTTTAACAGTTGCTAACCAAGAGAGAGAAACAGAATCTTCTTCACAGACACTGTGAGATGAAGAGAGGTCTTGAGTTTAAATTGCTCTGAGGAATGTGTAGGTTTGCAGGAAGAAAACACCTTTCCACATTAGAGGAGAAGACAAAGAAATAGTCTTGTTTGATCATCAAACCAATGATGTTCTATCCAGAAACTCCAGTCATCATTACTGACCCTCTTAGGAACAGATCAGTAGATACTTGCCAGGGGTGCAATGAATGAAACTGGTCTTGCTTGCACTGGGTGGAAATGGTCTTGAAAGTCCTTCCACTTTTGTCTCCATCATTCTTCTAAATGATTAACGTAATCCAGCCTACCCATATAGCTGTAGCATTTTTAAATTGGAGTAGACCTTGCCTGGAATAGAAGGGGTTTAGTTTTGGTACCACTGAGACGTATGTGGTAGTTTGATATTGTTGATAAATATGGTCAGCTCTCCCTCTAGTGGCATCACTCAGTTGGGATTTATTTAGTGGAAAATGGTTTTTCTCCCCAGGCCAGTGAAGCCTGATAGCTACAGGCACAGGGAAGCCAGGGACAGATGTGCTGTAACCTCATGCGTGGTTTAGCCTTTCCAACCAAAATTCATGTTGTCCCTTTTGCCACTGCTGTGATGACACTTAGAGACTCATCTGTGAGTGCTGGTCGAGGCAGGCAACATAAAGGGAGCAGCTTTGTGGAGAGAGCTTCCTAAATCTAAGCTCCCATTAGCCCTGGTAACAAAAAAAAAGAAAAAAAAAAGATGTCACACTTTTTATCCCGGTCTTTTTAATCTTAAATACACAGTGTACCTAAATCTACAGTAGATTTTAAGGAGCAGGCAGAGATTTTGAAAGTGAGGTGAACTGGCTTTTTGAAAGTCAAAGTCAGAATCTGCAATGGGAATTGCAGATCATTTACAGACCCTACAATTAGTTTCTAAATTGATATTAGGGATTAAAATGTTTTGATAAGTGCTCAGTTCAGCTTTCCATCCACATTTACAGTGGCAACCCTAGATGTTTTGCCAGCTTCAAAGAATTGTACCCAGTACATGGGTTTTTAGGATGAATGTGGCAAGGCACAGGCAAGGTACTTGTCTGTGTTTGAAGGGTGGTACTGATTCAGCATTTGTCTTGTGGTTTACTTGGCTCTTCTATTCAGAAAATTTCATACATGTCAAACCAAACCATAAAAGGAACCTGATCACATTTATCCAGTGTTTTCCTTTGTAACAAGTTACAGAGAAATTAATCTGTGAAATCATTGTACCCTCGTGGAGAACTCATGTACCCTTATGTGCAATTCAAAACCTTTCCTGCTGCTAAGTTAATTTTTTTAATGTGAAAATGTAGACTTTTCATGACAATGTATTTGTTGTATTGCTCCACAGTTATTTTTTCTCTCTGAACAGCAAAACTCCTCTATTATAAACTAAATCTTTTGTATTTCTGTCTCTATTTGACTATTGCACATAAAACAAAACCAACCAACCAACCAACCAACCAAACAAACAAACAAACCCACCTTGGAGTAAAAAAAAAACTCAAATAGATGAGGAAGACTTTATAACTGGAAGATTGTATAGCTCAGTCACCACCAACTTCTCAAGGAAGTTGAGGATTTCAACATTTCTTCTTTGTAAAGTTTTCATGAAGAATGCTATTCGAATTTAGTAAGTTTTTGTGCTTTTACTGTTTATTAGTATAATATATAAAGGAGAAAGAGGATATGTACATATATAAAGTCAAAGCCTTTAAATATGTATATATCTGACTTAGACGCACAGAAATTGTATCTTAATACCAGTATTTTAAATAAGGAATCACTATAAAATTTAATGTAAATATTTTAAATATTTGGTATCTTATTACTGAATTTTATCCTCTTGAATGAATTATTTTCTTCAAATCCACCCTAAGGAATTAATGAGTCACTTCAGGAACTAAACCTGACTGACTATCCCTACACCATAAACCAGAGGTCTCAGGCCAGCTACTGGCACCTAAATCCTTATGAATTTAGAAATTGAACTCTGTTAAGATCATGATAGCAGGAGTTGTGTTTTCTCACTGCTGAACTACGTATTTTTCATCCAGCCAAAGCCACACCCCCTTTTTCACAGAAGTGAGAATCCCTTAGTTCCATCCCCCCTGGCGATGAAGTGAGTGTTGTAGAGCATCAACCCAGACACCCCCACACAGCTCCAGGCTCCAACCTCATCCCACCAACGACTGAAAACTAGGACAATTACATTTCCAAA
The DNA here is from genome assembly GCA_013400215.1 of Cisticola juncidis. NCBI lineage: Eukaryota > Metazoa > Chordata > Aves > Passeriformes > Cisticolidae > Cisticola > Cisticola juncidis. The sequence continues at coordinate 9,841 of VXBR01007309.1, forward strand.
CTGACACAAAATGAAATTGTTACAGCCCACATATTGTTTGATAGCCCTTCTATATCATAAATAATGATTAAAAATCCTAACTTAGTAAATAATGTTTAGAAGATGAAACAGAAAGATCTGATTTGTAACTCTGAAATTTTCTATAGGAAGGTTATTTCTGATTAAAGTAGTTGAAAATTATAAATAAAGTTGCAAATGAATGCTGAATAGGAGAATATATAAAACGTTATTTTTTTGTGGTCGATTGTATTAGTCACGCAGGCTATAAATTACTGATGATTAATGTGCGCCTGCTCTGAATAAAATATAACAGCATTTTATCATCACTTGCTATAATCTTTTAATAGAAATGTGGAAACATCCTTCCTCACTCTCTGAAGGTACTTTTAACACACTTCAGGTGCTCCAAGTTTAAAGGATTTCTAGCTGCTCCATGATGATGTAGTATCTTTCAGTAATTACAGTGAAACATGCCTAATGAATGAGAGTGAAATGACACTATCTACATTGTGTCAACACAATAAATCTGTATCTCAGTAGGTGGTAGTTTGATATGTATTTTGTTCACGTTATTATTTGATAAGGATGTTGTATAGGAAAGATGAATTTCAGATCTATTGAGAAAGGGAAAAATGTCAGAACTGTACACAGGCCTTTAATTGTGAATTGTGCCATGGAAAATGCCTTGATTCATGTTTCATATGTTTTTCTATGTTTATTTTCTATGATTTAGCAAACCTGTATACTTGTGTCTCTTGTTTAAAATGCATTTTCAACAATAACATGGAAGTCTCAGATATCAATTTCTATACTTCATGACCACAGTATTAAGCTTTAAATTATTAACTTAAAGGTTCAACAAATGAACAGCAAAACCACTGAAACTTGTTTTTTCCGAGTTCCATAATTATGGCCTTTATGAGATGGGAATTCTGCTAATCTCAGTAGTCTCAAAGCTGTGTGTTTAAGCTGTATATCATGTCTAAGCTATATATCATGTACTTATGTAGAGGTAAGGAAATGTTTACCATGAGAGAATTTAGATTTTTACTATGATAGAATAAATCAGGCATAAATCTAATTCAAATTTATATTCCTAGCACGTTCTAATAAACTAATTTAGGTGCAATAGGACA
>VXBR01007309.1:13295-49472 GCA_013400215.1 Cisticola juncidis
ATTAAAATGTTTTGATAAGTGCTCAGTTCAGCTTTCCATCCACATTTACAGTGGCAACCCTAGATGTTTTGCCAGCTTCAAAGAATTGTACCCAGTACATGGGTTTTTAGGATGAATGTGGCAAGGCACAGGCAAGGTACTTGTCTGTGTTTGAAGGGTGGTACTGATTCAGCATTTGTCTTGTGGTTTACTTGGCTCTTCTATTCAGAAAATTTCATACATGTCAAACCAAACCATAAAAGGAACCTGATCACATTTATCCAGTGTTTTCCTTTGTAACAAGTTACAGAGAAATTAATCTGTGAAATCATTGTACCCTCGTGGAGAACTCATGTACCCTTATGTGCAATTCAAAACCTTTCCTGCTGCTAAGTTAATTTTTTTAATGTGAAAATGTAGACTTTTCATGACAATGTATTTGTTGTATTGCTCCACAGTTATTTTTTCTCTCTGAACAGCAAAACTCCTCTATTATAAACTAAATCTTTTGTATTTCTGTCTCTATTTGACTATTGCACATAAAACAAAACCAACCAACCAACCAACCAACCAAACAAACAAACAAACCCACCTTGGAGTAAAAAAAAAACTCAAATAGATGAGGAAGACTTTATAACTGGAAGATTGTATAGCTCAGTCACCACCAACTTCTCAAGGAAGTTGAGGATTTCAACATTTCTTCTTTGTAAAGTTTTCATGAAGAATGCTATTCGAATTTAGTAAGTTTTTGTGCTTTTACTGTTTATTAGTATAATATATAAAGGAGAAAGAAGATATGTACATATATAAAGTCAAAGCCTTTAAATATGTATATATCTGACTTAGACGCACAGAAATTGTATCTTAATACCAGTATTTTAAATAAGGAATCACTATAAAATTTAATGTAAATATTTTAAATATTTGGTATCTTATTACTGAATTTTATCCTCTTGAATGAATTATTTTCTTCAAATCCACCCTAAGGAATTAATGAGTCACTTCAGGAGCTAAACCTGACTGACCATCCCTACACCATAAACCAGAGGTCTCAGGCCAGCTACTGGCACCTAAATCCTTATGAATTTAGAAATTGAACTCTGTTAAGATCATGATAGCAGGAGTTGTGTTTTCTCACTGCTGAACCACGTATTTTTCATCCAGCCAAAGCCACACCCCCTTTTTCACAGAAGTGAGAATCCCTTAGTTCCATCCCCCCTGGCGATGAAGTGAGTGTTGTAGAGCATCAACCTAGACACCCCCACACAGCTCCAGGCTCCAACCTCATCCCACCAACGACTGAAAACTAGGACAATTACATTTCCAAACTGACACAAAATGAAATTGTTACAGCCCACATATTGTTTGATAGCCCTTCTATATCATAAATAATGATTAAAAATCCTAACTTAGTAAATAATGTTTAGAAGATGAAACAGAAAGATCTGATTTGTAACTCTGAAATTTTCTATAGGAAGGTTATTTCTGATTAAAGTAGTTGAAAATTATAAATAAAGTTGCAAATGAATATAGGAGAATATATATGAATAAGGAGAATATATAAAACGTTATTTTTTTGTGGTCGATTGTATTAGTCACGCAGGCTATAAATTACTGATGATTAATGTGCGCCTGCTCTGAATAAAATATAACAGCATTTTATCATCACTTGCTATAATCTTTTAATAGAAATGTGGAAATATCCTTCCTCACTCTCTGAAGGTACTTTTAACACACTTCAGGTGCTCCAAGTTTAAAGGATTTCTAGCTGCTCCATGATGATGTAGTATCTTTCAGTAATTACAGTGAAACATGCCTAATGAATGAGAGTGAAATGACACTATCTACATTGTGTCAACACAATAAATCTGTATCTCAGTAGGTGGTAGTTTGATATGTATTTTGTTCACATTATTATTTGATAAGGATGTTGTATAGGAAAGATGAATTTCAGATCTATTGAGAAAGGGAAAAATGTCAGAACTGTACACAGGCCTTTAATTGTGAATTGTGCCATGGAAAATGCCTTGATTCATGTTTCATATGTTTTTCTATGTTTATTTTCTATGATTTAGCAAACCTGTATACTTGTGTCTCTTGTTTAAAATGCATTTTCAACAATAACATGGAAGTCTCAGATATCAATTTCTATACTTCATGACCACAGTATTAAGCTTTAAATTATTAACTTAAAGGTTCAACAAATGAACAGCAAAACCACTGAAACTTGTTTTTTCCGAGTTCCATAATTATGGCCTTTATGAGATGGGAATTCTGCTAATCTCAGTAGTCTCAAAGCTGTGTGTTTAAGCTGTATATCATGTCTAAGCTATATATCATGTACTTATGTAGAGGTAAGGAAATGTTTACCATGAGAGAATTTAGATTTTTACTATGATAGAATAAATCAGGCATAAATCTAATTCAAATTTATATTCCTAGCACGTTCTAATAAACTAATTTAGGTGCAATAGGACACGGCTTGGAGTCCCTGGGATACTCTCCTTGTGACACTCAGGTCTTTCTGATGAATGTGAAGGAGATTTTAGTGTCATTAAGAGCCACTAGAAGACACTTTTGCTTGCCTTGTTGCCTGTGGAGTCCCCCCATGGCTTTGCCTGGCTAACACAGGGTATGCTGTTTGATGGACTGGAGATTGCTTGTGCAACAGGCCTGTTTTAAAGATCCTCCACAGCCTTGGAAGAAGAATAAACTATATATTCTGACTTGAAAAACAGTAGTTTGTTCAAATCAGGTTTAAGTCTAAATACATCTACAAACACTTATTTACAATAGCTAAAAGAGGCAACACAACGACAAATATTTGTACCTTTGCAAGGTGATGCAAGTGGATAAACAAAAGACAATCTGTGTACAGTTTGCTTGTAGCAAATGAAGTACTTCTTTTCCTTCTCATCCATTGCTTTACCTCTTGACTCAGCACTGCTCAGGGTATCTGCATTCCTTCTTCCTCTGGGAGGATATCCCAGCTTTTATATCCAATCTCCCTCTCAAGGCTTCTAGACAGTATTGTTACTGATCCCTGCAGCTTACATAGGAGGTATATGTTTTCTGCTGCAGTATCAATCATTTGCATGGTTAGTAAACATACTTTTGCATCTCTTTTTTATTAGGTACCTATGTGATGTTCCTCACAGAAGAAAGCAGCTTTCACTGGACCTTGTATAATAATATCACTGTGTACATGCATAACAAAACCAGCCAGCTAATTGCTTGAAGTTCCCTGGCCTTCTCTATCTAGTCAGATAAACTATAACATAAAGTCAGGAAGAAATTGTTACCTTCTGTTTGTTCAAACCATATTATTTTTCAGTGTATTCTGTGGTCGCTTATAACCCCGCTTTTCTCTATTTTCAGCATGCAAAATAGCAAAAGCTAACAAAAGAGCCTTCACTAAAGGCTTTTCATGTCTTTTTCATGTGTACTTTTTTCACATATATATAAGGAATTTGTAGGAAAATATAGTACCTGCCTATTCATGCCAGCAAAGAATGACTCTCAAAAAGGTGGACTGACAGCATACAATAAAATAAATATTTTCCATTTAAGAGATATCATGTTTAGAAATAGAACTTCACTCTCAATGAGCTTACAGATATTATGAAAAATATCCATGGTGGACAGTGGCAAGATGCTTGGTGACTATTGTTTGTGGCTCTTTAACAGCAGATGAGTATGCAAAAGCAGTGAAAGGGTGAGTCCTCAGGTTTTGCATACAGGCAAAACTTTTTCACAAAAACATTTTCATGAAAAGGAACACTGTGTGCTCAGAGTGAAATGACCTGTGGATCTAGACATTAAATCTTCCACTTTCTGCGAGGTATGAATTCAGCTGTAAAATATTTTCTAATCCTTGATTTACTATTCCTATGGCTAAGAGCATTACTGCAAAAAGTGCATCTGAGAGAGGTTTAAGAAAAACTGCATTCAGAAGAAAATAACTATGTTCAGGGCAAAACAATAAACCAGACAATTGCAAAAGGAGTTTCCTGAAAATAAATAAAAATTCTGTGTTTATGCAAAAAATATCATATGTGTCCTCCCCCTTTGTCTCCTCATGAGAATCCTGGTAGGTGGCTGAGGTGATACTTAAATGACTCAGCGAAGTAAATCATATGAGAATGGAAACAGTGCTTTCTGTTATACATTTGAAGCAGAAAAAAAAATGAATATAAATTTTTGTCATCAGCTCAAGCTTTGAACTATCTTCTACATAGTACATTTTACTGATCCACAAGTATAGTACTGAAAAAACAAAGAACTGCAGAAATAAACATTTTGCAATTCTTCTTATTACTTTGTTTCATTTTCAGTTGAAAATTACAAAGTGAAATCTTGATCCTGTTTTATTATTAATTATAAATTATGCTTATGTACAGAAAAATCTGAAAACACTCATGGTTATTGTTACATAGTTACTCTAACTCATTAAAATACCCTTTTCTATGTGTTTGTAACTACAGAATAATACTGGATTTTCTCCTTAGAAATAATTAAAACTAAATTCAGTTCTTGTACTTAAACTGTTTCTGGAAAGGGAAATACTTTTATACTGACTCAAAAGGGACAAACTCACAAAGGAATCTACTCAGAACAGTTTACACCTGGCAAGGTTATGTATGTATTCTCCTCACTTGGGTATTTTGTATGATTCTCCACGTGTTGTGATGCATAGTCTCCAATAATAGAATGCACTAATTTCCTAGCTAGGGAAATATGAATTACCAGTCTGTTGAAGGCCTGCTAGCAGTTCATGGAAATGATGAGTGTTCTATTCAGACAAGGCTGCTTGTATTTTATGTTGGCTTCTCCTTTCTTTTTATTACTTGTAGTCTCTGTATGAAGAGTGTGTTCATTGTGATTTCTGTGGGGCTTGTATTCCCTGCAATATTTTGATTCATTACTATGGAAGCAGTTAGGTCACAAGCATGCATTTATGATTTTGAAAGAAATAATTCACCTCACTAAGAAAATTAAAATCCAAATCTGATGCTTTTTATACAGCCCAAGGCAATTGCCAAATAAAAGCAGATCTGTACTACTTTTAAATATGACATTTTGTGAAATAAATCTGCATATTATGCACATATAAGATTTTCTTCATCCCGCCGTTTTGTTACAGTATGGCAGTAAAATCTTTTGGATACTGCAATTGGCTTTTTAAGCAAATGCTGGGAGAAAGCAGGAAGTCATCCTCTGAAGAAGCCAATATAATTTAGGCCATATCAGGCAGTTATAGATTACTGGAATATAAATTAAATACCAGTGGGAAGGGAAGTTCCTGTGGAGTTGCATGATTAATTAAAACCCACTCTTATTCTTGATCCTTTGAAAAGACACTTTTCCATAGGCACCTATGTGATCAGGAGAACTCCCCTGTTATGAAATATTCTGGCCTGGCATGATTTCAATTTGTGTGCTGAAGTTGTTTATTTTGAGAAGATTTAACAAGATTACTGCCACTTGGAAGTATTTAAGTATTAAAAGAATAATTTAATTGTTAAGAATGAACAGAATTTTTAAGTTTCATGGCTTAGAAGTTCCCATAGAGGACACATAGGGTTCAGAGCTTTAGCATATGTTATTGTCCTTGAAACAGAATCCAATCCAATGCTTTGAATTAGGAAATGATGTTGCTGATCATCTCATCCTTGAAAGACAGTTAAACATTGGTCTTATGAAGAGCTAAATGTGCTATTAAGCCATTTTCATGTGGCTCAGGATAAAAAGGGTTGGAAAGTTGTAGTGTTTTATGTAATCCTCCTCTGTAAAATGATTACATTCAGGAGAAACCATCACCTTCCCATGTGTATACTTCAGGTGCTTCACCTTTTCAACAGGGTCATGAAAATGAAAGACACAGTTTTAGGAGATGTTAGAGTAAAAACCACCAAACTTTCACTTAGAAACTTATGTTAATTTTCTTTAAATTTCCGTCTGAGGTTTTTTATAGTTTTACTATATTTTTCCCTTTGCATCATAATCTTTATACTGCTTGTAAGGTCTGGTCAGTTCAAACAGTCAATCATAAATTACTTTCATTTATTTAAATGGCGGATTTAATTTATTTTACTGTGAAAGCCATTAAGGAGTGTCCTGCCTTCAAAAAGCCTAAGGAAATAATAATAATGTTTTATAGATTAAAAGAACTGTCATTAACTTCCAATTTTGTATAACTCTAAAGTGATTTTCATCAACAAAAAAAGCTTTAATATCCTTTTGAAAAACTTCNCAATTGCAGACAATTTCCAGGCCTCTCCAGAATGCAAATGTCTAATTAATAACCTGAAATGTTGAAATAACCTGTATCCTGTATATTACTGATGTCAACACAAGAATAGAGTAGGTGGAAATAATCCTATTTTTAACAGTGCTTGCTTACTGAAGCTCTATATACCAGTTCTTTGGTGATCCCAACATTATTCAAGACCATAATTCCCCCTGCAACACCAGCAGTGCCAGTGTTTAGCAGAGCACAGTGTTAATAATTCCAGGGTGGTGTGTTTGATCACTGTGTGGGCCATTCACTTAAAAGCTGGACACAATGATCCTTGTGGGTCCCTTCCAACTCAGAATATTCTGTGACTCTGTATGCAGGAAGGCTGATGCTGGGAGCAAGGTTATCTTACTGTTTGTCATAGCTGTCCCTAAGAGCTTTTGCTGGCCCACAAGTGCTGCAGAATTTTGACAGAGACCATAAAAATAAAAAATCCAGAGAAAATGAGCCTACAGCACCCTGTATAACCGATGGCTAATGACTCCAGTCACTAAATACACTAAATAGATCTAAATATGCTCTGAGGATTCAAAGTGGAATTACTCAACACAAGTGAAGTATTCCCCTTCCCTTGCTAGAGAGGTAAAGAGTTCAACTCCTTATTTCAGAAGCACTCAATCCAGCAGATACAGGTTATAAGTATTCATTCATATATTTATTTATTCAGTCTTGTTGCTTATTTTCTCACTAGTTGTTGGCCCTCATTAAAAATAAAAGTTGACTTTACTCAATATGACTTATTTCCATTACATTTCAGCCCTAAACATTCTACTGTTCAAATGTATGCTCTATGTATCATTATGGTAATGCCTGCACAACCTAATGTCACTCTTTATTGTGTATAGCCAAATGCTGCAGTGACAGAAACCAATAGGAAGAAGCATTACTGAAAATGATGTTTTGATGGAGGAAGAAATGAGTTGGAAATGTGCCAAGCACACTTTGTCAGCACTAACAGTCATCTTGAAAAATTCAGAAACCCACAAATCCTACCCTACAAAGCAGGAACTGAGTGAAATGGTGTTAGTGCTACTTATGACGTAAGAGTTCAGGGAACAGAGGACAGATGTTCAGTAATGCTGTACTGAAAAAAGGAAATAAGTGCCCCATGGAGTGCTCTGTCTGAGAACTCGACAAAGTTTAAATGTGCAGCAGAAATGGTGTACATTTCCCACATAATTAGTCCCACATAAACTGTTGCTACACTATGTTTACTATTTAGAGAGTCCTATGGTATTCTTAATAGAGACATAAAAAGTTAGTACTCAGTGTATAAACCCTGTGATTCTGATTTCTTAACAGACAGAAGGAAATGCAGAATTCCTTAATTTTAAAAGTAAACATGTATTAGAGTAACATGACTTATGCATATATGCCAAATAACCCTTAGCTTCATTCTGCCCTAAAATCAAGAAAATATAAAACCATTCCTTTTCTCTGTAGTATTTTTAATATTTCAGATATTTCCAAATTATGACTTTTCCTGGTTAATTCTCAAATGATTTTTTAAAAATTTTATTTTCCACGTTTCTTTTGGATTACTGATGAATATGTAGCATTTAGTTTCTATCTGACATTAAACTCTGTGCTCAAGGAGTCTATTCTCTTCAGTAAATTAGATTTCATCCAACCACGCTATACTTTAGGCGTCATAAGAAACGTTAGGCATGGTAAAAATCTTCCAGGAAATATTTTAGTTTGTAACAGTACACAAAGTCGTATAAAGTTAACCTTAAGTAATATTTTTAAGAGTGGGTAGACTTCATGCTAGTTCTATTTTCAGCTTCTCTGGTTTACTCCAAGCTTCTTCTGATCACAGTGATCTTTGAACTGAAGTCAATAATTGGCAAAATGTAAAAGAAATTAGAATTCAGTTCTCAAAACAGCAGTAGATAGGTTGCTTATTTTTGTCTCTCCCCCAAAACAGTAACTAACCTCAGAGCATTTGGTTATTAAACTAAACTAACTTCATGTGGGAACTAACTTCATAAAGAACTTCATGTGATATTTCACTAAGGGAAACAATCCACAATGACAAGAATTTGTGTCTTAGAGAAGAAAATAAGCATCTTTACAGTGAATTCCATGTACAACTCAGATAAATATGCCAAAGATTAGCAAAATAACAGCTCGCAAGAGCCAAGACCTCCATTGAGTCAACATGCAAGCAAAAAATTTATCAGAACAAAAGTGGCATAAAACTGTGATTTCTTACTCTGATAAATCTTTATTGCACTCGAAGAAATGCCTTCTTTCTTGGTGTAATAGGAAAAAGAAATATGAGAAGCATCTGCTCTTCTCTTATTAGATAATATTTGAAAATGTAGCTCTAAGTTAAGTAAAATTACGTGGTTGTGAGTGGGAAGGGGTGGACAAGCATATATTTAATATTCCTGTTATTCTGTCTAGTTCATGGTGTCTCAGAGGCACAGGTAGAGGCACTGAGGTTTTGTAATCCTGTTTGCCTGCAGAGCTGAGGTAAGAGCTGAACCTCCAGCCTTTGAGTAGGCAGAGTGGAGGTCATGTTTGAGGAGGTTAACTCAAAGTGCATACATGAAAATGGACTATGGATACTTCTCCCTTTCACATATTTTAGCAGTCTGACAGCAAAGACTGTTGCAATGTTGCTGTGGGATAGGTAAGCAAAAGGATGAATTCATCCTTGCAAAGCAAGCAGTAATAAAAGATTGTGAGGAGGGTTTTGTGCCAATTTTAGCCACAAGAAATAGATCATTTTATCTCCTCTAGTAAATTTTATTTTTAATTTGATAGTTTTAATGGACTACATTGAATTTTTAATTTAATCTAATTGTCTAATTAATTTACTAATTAGTACTTTTGAGGGCTAGATAAATTAAATTGGAGATTCAGAAAATTTTGTCATTTATTTGACCTTTCCATTACTCTGTTTTCATGAAGTATTGGCAGCTTTCTCCCAAAAGGCAAACAATAGCCTTGTAAGAAAGGAAAGAACTTCTATATGGTTATTGCTACCAACGTGTGCTGTGGTGCTCCAGATAGAAAATAATAATACATATATAATTCCAGTTTTGAGTTTGGTTTTGTAATTCTCGGCTGCCATTTTGAAACTGGTGAAGATAAAACCAAGACCCTTTGTCCAAGACCATTCAGTTGGTTCCTGGACTATGTGGACTATTTTCCCATGAGCAAGAAAAGGGATTTATACCAATGTATTTCTCCTATTCTCTTCTCTCTTCAAGCTGAGGACTTGACAGTTCCCGGTTCAGATCCTGGTTTGATTATTCGGCAAAATCTGAAAGACTTTAAATAACTCTGAAAGATAGGGTCCTGTGATCACAGGGTGCCTTTTGTAAGCTAATGTATCTTCCAATATTATTTTTAAGAGACTGGAAAGAATGACCATATTTAATTCCTCACTTATGATAAATTACTTCTTTTGAGACTTTTGAGAAGGAGTTCTGGAGTAGCTGTAGCAGGCTGAAGAATCTGTCACATTTTTCTTTATTTTATGACATCTCAGGTAGAGTGGGTAAGAATCCAGTCTGTTGCCAAAGAAGAACCACTTCCTCCCAGAATAGCATTTCACTTCCTTCTCTCTCCAACCCCCACAAAAGCTTTGGCATTTCAGAAGCCGTCAGTTACTTTCACAGAAATGCTTTAGTTCACCACAACAAAATTGACAGGAACATCAGAGGAGAACAGAAAAAATAATGCAGGCAGGCCTTTTTGTTTATCTCACAGCTTTAAAATATGAGGTTTTCCCTAAGCAAATTTAGGAGGGATTTTAATGAAATTTGTATATGTGGGGTTTATGTTGTTCAGTGAACTCACTTGAGTTCAATGAACCCAAAGCTTAATCTCTGCAGCTTGTATTCATCTTTATATGAACATGTACCTCAGTTGCACATTACTATTATTAGTACTATTACTAGTATTATTAATTTGTTGTTCCTCACCTTAAAAAATGTTATGAGTAAAGGCTGCCTATTTAACAAAAAAAAAAAAAAAAAGACAAAAACTAAAAACAAGCCCAAACAAAACAAAAACCAAAAGACAACAAAAGGTCTGTTTAATTCCATTTTAAGAGATGTGTGCTATTTATAAGTCAATACCTGGTGGGCTACATTTTAAACTTTATACTGGTAATTCTTGTTTTCTCCTGTGTCCTGTCTAAAAGAAAAATCCCTGGCTGGTTTACATTTTCTTCTTGTTTCCTCATTTTTAGCTTTTACTACTTTTATTTATATGCTTTTATTTCACTATAATATTTAGTCCTCTGCTTTTCTCTCACTCTTCTGTTTTACTCCTTTATGATTGCTTGGTATTTTATGTTCATCTATTCCTGCAGCTGCTATCAGTTTGAAGTGTCCCTCAAGGAACTTTGACTTAATACAAATTTTAATTTAAAGTTCCACTCTCTGTTTTTTAGTGGTTTTAAGACACTAATTATGTGATTATCAGTACACTATTCATTTTGCAATGAGGCCTGTCACTCTTGTTCCTTTTTGTCACTTGAGGACAGTCACTATTGAATGTGACATGGGATAATCAGAGTATCTTTGCCAACGTTAATACCCACAGTATAAATATACAGAGAGCTGGGAATTTTGGTGGGTGAACTTTGGAAGAGACATTATCTGACTCGTTTCCTTCTGTCAGTAATATGAATATGTCCTTTTCTGTCAGTCTTTCCCAGTAGCATTACTCAGAACATTGAGTTTTCCCCCACAGTTATTTCCACTGGATGTTGTGTCAGTGGCCATTTTCTCACAGCCAGCACTACACCAGGATTTTAATAATGATTTTTTCAACAAGACTTGTGGAAGAAAACACTGAACACTTAATCAGCAATCATCAATGCAAAACTTCTCATGCAAATAACCTGGAAAGCAAATAGGTGTTTTGGCTGTTATATAAATGAGTATTTCCTAATTGCTGATCGCCATAAATTTTATTGTATATTTAGTCTGTTTTCCAAACCTCATAGTGAATGGGTCTCTGTAAATTCATTTCACAGTGGCCCACTCTGGTCCAGGCTTCTATAATGTTCCTGTTGTTATCTTATAGGTTCATCTTCCATTCCAAGAGCCTCAGTGCTGAAGAATCAAAAGTTTGACCAGTTCTCTCCTCTCAGGTGCATTCAAGAGTGTACATTTGACAGAAATATGCTGCATTAATTAAGTGTGCTGTTCCTTTGGCAGGTTTGACCCCCAGTTTCAACTAGTCTCCCTCCCCCCATTACTGTAGATATTAAGTCCCTTTTAATACTTTCCTGTCTGTGATTAAATCAGATTAAAAGCCTTTTCTAACCTTTGGTATTTCTTAGTAGCTGAAAATTTCGTTGCATTTTCCAGATAATTAACAGAATGATTGTGGTATGATGGCAGGTATTTATGCTAAGTTTTGCTTATGGGATAATATATAGCTTTATCAAGAATACTGTATAAAGCCTCTAACCTACCCTTTAACTTGTGACATGTTTAATCTGTGTTTGAGATAAGCATATACATAGATGTTTGCCTGAGGTAACATCAAACTCCAAGTTTCTGGCAGCCTAGAGTTTTTACCCAAACAAGGGAAGCTATAAACTGATTTTTTAAGAAATTATTTTTACTTTTCATTTCATTAAAAATATACTCAGAAGACCTGATGGGGGTTATGTTTGGTCCTGCAGCATCACCTAAATATTTGTGATCTTTCAATTATTTTAGGGATTAAAAATTCTTTCCCATATTTTATGTATAAGGAAATACCATAAATGAAAACATCCGAGGGTGGGAACAAGAGAAAGTCCAAAACCTTCTAAATTTACTATCTTTGTCTGGGATTTGTTCCAACATCCTCCCCACTAAAAATTACTTTTTGGTGCTCGTTTTATGTGTAAAATGTATGCAGAGTCTATGTTCAATAGTACTAATGAGACACTAAATAATAATCAGAGTGCTTGATGGAGGAGGAAGTAATACAGAAATACGGACCTTACTCTTCCAGTTCTGTTTTTTCATAGATGTCACTAGTGGGAGAGCAAATGCTAATTGTAATTCTTCCATGACAATTTGCATTATTTGTATAAGGAGGGTGCTTAAGAGTCATAAAGTCAAAGTGCTGAAATTTGTTCCTCGATGCTTTCAACATCCAGTGAAGCTTTCCTGTTAGGGAAAGTGGAAGTCATCACACACTCAATCATCCACACTGCTGAGACGTTAACAAACAGGGGGGCCACCATGGTGGGGAGCTCCACTGAGCTGGTGGGTGCCCTGTGTTGACTTCAGACACACACACACTTAGGCAGATGTTTTCCCTTCTGGCTCAACCCTAGGTTTCCCTGAGCTGAACCTCAGGGAGTATTCAGCCAGTATTTGTAGAATACAGTGACAAAATACATTCCAGAAGTGCGCCTCCAGAGGGGGAACCAGAAGAAAGAAATGGGACATTTAAAATCTTACGGTCTAAGTTTCCTGCCCCTCATATGACAGCTTGGTCCAATGACTAAGATATCATCTGCAGTCTTCATGTTCTCTGTTAGGTCTCTCCACTGTCTCTAGGCAGGCTGTTGGTTCTCCATCTCCAGGTTGCAGTTTCAACCTTCCTTGCTTCTTTATCTTCCAGTATGAACCAGCTCTGGAACTCTTTAAGCAGGTGAAAATTCAGCATATCTGGGTGAAAGTTCAGAGCTTGTGGCCCAAGCACATCTCGCTAGATTATGCAAAATGGGCAATTTCCTTTCTTTCTTTACATTTCTGGAAAGGGAAGTTCTTCACATGGATCCTATTCCTTTGTGCATTGACAGAATTTGATGCCAAACTATAGATTTGATGCTAAACTATAACAAAGAAGTAACTTCTAAATCCTTCTGAGTATATGCAGATGCTATAGAATTTGGTTTTGGTCTTATTTGCTAAATAAAATGCTATGTTAGGCTAGTTTTAGTCATGACTTTGTAAAAAAAAGTCGGATAAAGGTAATTCCAGTTAGTGTTGTATGAATAAGGATGTATGAGTAGATCTTTTTTCTCCCCTTCTTTTTCCTCTCATATGATATGCTGCACTGGTGTTTAAGTTCTAGTGTCGGCCAGTTTGGGCATAAGCAGAATTCCCCAAAGAAGAATGTGTGAGGCACGAATTTTGTGCTAGTTGCTGTAGGTAGACATGGACACTGAATACAGAGCAGGTGAAAGCAGTCCATAGTTCTTAAGTCCATAACTTTAAAAAGTGCACTCAACATATGCATAACAGCATGTGAAATCCACAGTTCACGAACCTTTTTCTCTGAAGAGAATATAAAAATCAAAGTGGGCCAGACAAAAAGAAGACAGTGGGAGGAAGTTCTGAAGACCAGAAACCAAGAGAGTTTTCTGAAGGAAGATTTATATCTTCATAAGCTAACTATAAAATCAAATATTAACTGAACTATTAAAATGTTAATTTCTACAACATATTCAATACTGACTTTAAGATAATATCAAGGAGACATTTACATGTGGTTTTCAGACTTCAAAGTCCATTTTTAAGGCAGTTTACAAGGATATAAACCCAAATAGATGTAAGGAATATTGCCTGGAATATTTTAATGAAATCATATAATCAAAAAATAATTTAGCTTAGGAAAAGACCTTTAATCTCATTGAACCCAACAGAAGACAAATTTTTAATTAAGTAATATAAGTTTACTGGTGTTGCCACTACTTTCTGAAGATGTACTCCCCAAAAGGCTACAGTTATTTGGGAGAAAATTCTTGGGCACTGCACTGAGATATAGAAGTATTTTGCAGGGCCAAAGGACTGGAAGTAAACAATAAAGATCACAAGGAGGAAGTAAATGCAAAGTAACCTGCAGGCAGTAAGTAAATCTGTGTACACTCTAGTGGAAGTTTTGAATATGAATCCATGAGAAAAGAAGAAGCTGCTGCTGAGGATAAAGTTGGTCACATGAGCTCAAAGTTTGTGGAAACTAGTGTGTCTGTATAAGGGTCAGGTTTTAAGATCAGAGTTCTTCAAAAGTTTGTCATTATAAGCTTCCCCTTTGCATAGCGTCACTGTGCCCTTGGAGCTGTTTTTCTAACTTCTAACAAGTAAGAGTATTTTTTTTCTATTTAAAGGGAAAAAATGTATGAAATGATGTTATTATGGGTGTTTAAAAGAAGGTGGGAGCTGAGGAAAATGTTAAAGTAAGAAGAGGAAAAGTTAATGTGAAACAGAGCCAGCTGGTGATTTTATAATTACGTGACAGAAACTTTAACACTGTCCTTGGGTTTTGTAGGCAATTAAAACTAAAAGGTGTTATGTAGATCCAGATAGGAAATTTTATATTTTCAAAATGAATGTTTTTTCTTAGATGATAAAATATGAACACGTGACCTGTGGTGCTGGAGTGGCAACTTCCTCTTTGGCTGTCAATGAAGGAAAGCTGTACTTGTTTTCATTTTTAAGTTTTGATGGGTAACAGCAGAAACCTTTCTCTTGGAACTGAGGTAGTGATTCAGATAGGATGAATTAAAATACAAAAATATTTTCAAATGTGAAATTAATGTCTTTTGTTTTTCTCAATATGCTATAGTCTCACATGAACATTTGTGAACACCTGATGTGGGTGGATTGAACCTGCATCCCATTCTCTACTTCTTTCAAATAATTTGCAAAATTAAAAATATTTTACTCACACTCAAAGTACAATTTTCATTTGTGGATGCCTTCGTAAAAATGTCCAGAATGTCTCTCAGAGAAAACTATCCTATTGTCAAAGCATTTGTCATAAAGAGTATTTGTAGATTGTGCTCTCCTAGAATTGTAATGCCTTGACTGGAGTAATCAAAATATTTTTTTAAAATATATAATAACAGGCAAATTATTTGAGCTATTAAGTTCATTTGTATTATCACATATATAAGAAACAAGGATGATGAGTTTTCCTAGGACTGACTTAGATGCATGCCTTAGAAATAGTTTTTTAATATTTCTAAAGAATGTGTCCAAAACATTTATCATTTTATGACTTGTTGAAGATGAAACTCCTGACAATTCTTGGACTCAGTGACTACAAAAGATTATGAATAGGCAGGTGTGGTTTATATTCAGTTTTCTCCAATTTTGTGCAGAGAACTGTTGCACAGGGGAGTCCAAAACTTCAAGTCCAAATAAGACTGGATCAGAGATATCTGACACAGGGTTGACATGGCAGCAATGTTTTGCAAAACAAGCTTTTCCTTGAGATTTTTTCTTTTTTGTTGCCTTTTTGTTGCTGTTGTTGTTGGGTTTTTTAGTTGTTTTTTTTTTTTTTCCCCAATCAATTCTGACTTATTAACTCTCCTCTCTGCACTATTATCAGGAATAATTGTTACTTTAGCAAGTCATTACTTTAGAGATTTACATCATTGTAAAAAAAAAAACAACTGCAGCACTGTTAGACACATGTTCAGTATTTTTCCTTCTCTGCTGTTCAAGCTGCCTTTACAGAAACAGCCCAGGTATTAATCCATGCTATAAGCGCCCAGAGAGAAAGTATTTGGGTTAACTGTAGTAAGGGGCTAAAGAGAAGCTACCAGTCCTATAGAGATAGAAACTTTGCCATACTCTGTCATCTACACATCTTGCTGGGAAAATATTCCTCATAGTATAGAGCAGAATCCCCCCAAAATTTAATTTTACTTCCAGATTAAAAGTTTTTCAGAACCCTTACAGAGAAACAGTGGATACTGCTTTATGATTTCAAAAATAGAGGTCATAATGACATCTTTTTTCCCTCTCCCAACAGATCCATGAGATCTGTCTACCTTTTCTTATTTTATGTAGACAATAAAATGAGAAAGTAGCTGAAATAAAAGCATCTTTCCCATCCATTCTGATATAATTGAGAAGTGGAGGAATTACTATCTTTGTAATTATACCCTTAGACAAATTCTTTATGACCATGTCTCTCATGACATGACCCCACTCACACCTCTCACCCATTTATACAGTCTTCTCTCTGCTTCACATTCTGGTTTTGCTTTTTCTCTCTTAATGACCATGGTAACAGAATGTTAATGGACAAAATTTATGAATGCTAAGTACTAATGAACTAACTAATATCTGAGCTCAAAATCAGCATGTATAGAAAGTTTAGCTTTTCTAAATAGTCCCATAAAACCTGAACAGTCACAAAAATAGCACATGTACAATTCCATTCTATTGGCAGAGCTGTTAATAAAGAGTTTCTTGTCATCTGAACACTCATTCTGCTGAGACTAGTGCCTTCTCCTGTCTTTTAAGATGGAGTTTAGTCATTTAGAATTAGTCATCCTGGAGGATTATACCACTCTCTTCTGGGATATGCAGTCTTGAGACAGTAGCCTGCCTTATTATGGGTGGATCCACCTCTTCCATCTGAGGGTGAATCCAGAACCAGCTTCATTAAACTCACTCATCCTTTGTTCGACAGAAATTGTTGTCTGCCCTCCCTCCTTGTGAAGCTGTGCATTTCAGCAGCCTCTGTCTATTGGTGTGGGCAGCCAAGTGTTGAAGTGATGTGCCATTTTCCTTGGTAGGTGTTTGAAGGGGGCAGTCAGGGAAATCAGTTTTCCCTGGCATCAGACAGCAGCAGGATGAGGTACCACAATTCATCAGCCAGATCAGAAATCTGAATGATTCAAACTTGCATTCCAGAAAAGGAGTGCCTCAGCTCCAGATCACCACAGTGAATAATACCTCAGTACCACCTGCCTTCTAAGGCTGGGCTTTGCTTTTACAATCACACAAGTATCCATAATCTCTGTTTCTTCAGTATTTAATTACTGAGATTGTTTCTCTGTTTTCTCAATTGCCACCTTTGCCTCCACTGTAAGAATGAGCATTTCAAATATCTCCGAGTCCTAACTTCAGCTTTTCTTGACTAAGTCTTCCCTGCAGAGTTTAGTTCCTCTGAACTACTGTATTCCTGTAAAATACAATTTCTATTTATTTGATTAAGAATTCTCAGTGCAACTGACTCAACTCCTTTGGCTTGAGCATATTTTTGTTTACCTTTCACCTCATGTTACTGACTTTTTGACCAGGATGAAAAATGTTCAAAAGGAAACACATAACAGCTTTTTAATCTTGCTTCACAGGGTTTGTTCTAAGTTATTTGGGCTCTTCATGCATTGGCAGTTGCTCTGCTAGGCTGCTTGTAAAACAAAACCAAGAAAATCTCTGCTTTGATGACTTTTCTTCTTGAGAACCCAAATAAATTTGAGTGAGAATCCATGTAGAAGTAAGCTCCTTGAGTGCAGCCTTGTGTTTCTCATATAAAAATGCAAGTTGTTCTGCTCAGAATATTCTTTCAGAGATAATACTGACTGTTGAAGACTTCCTTTGGAAAAGGAGTCAGATTCTGAGATGGTAAGATAAATGTCAGACATGGTTGTTTACATGCTACACAGACTTAAATGCACATCACAGTACCAAATGTGCATTTATTTATTTTTAATGTGTTGAATTATATTCAGAATGTCGTGTCGTGGCAGCAGGACAACTTATCTACAAATACCTCTCTGTCTGAGCCGGAGTTTTTTCTGTTCCAATGTACCTCTCTGTAGGCAGGTTGAGCCACTCTTATCCTCTCTCTTAAGTAAAGTTAGGCTGAAATGAAAAAAACTGTTGGTTATTGTCTTGTAGTAAAAGTTACTTTTCACAAAAAAGTCACTTTTCTCTGAAGAAAAAAGAATAAAAACAATCAAACACTGTCTTCTAGAATGATTTTTTTGGACAGTCATAATTTGAAAGAAGTTACAGGGGTCATATATTTTGAAGAAGTGATTTTAAGATTTCTAAGGTTTAGGGGTTTTTTCAAGATAGCCCAACAGCAGGGGTTCTGGTTTTCTTATCTGATGTGTACTTTGCTATTCATGGTCATTGGCAACAGCCTCACCACTTGGTTTGGAGCCATGCTGGCAGCTGTTGTCTTCACTGCATAGTTTCATGTGGATGACTTGTATAAGACTGTGATTAAGAATTTTAAGACTTCTGAAATTAATATCTTTAATACTGGCTTCGAAATTTTTTCAAAAGCCATGATCTTAGACAAATTATTGCAAACACAACTTATCAGGTCCAAATTCTTCTTGCTTGTTGGATAAAGTTATCATCATAACTTTAATTACAAGTTTAAATCATAAAGTGAATTCTGATATGTGTAGTGATCCATAAATCTTCAGTGGTACAAAATGAGTACTTTTAGTGTAGTTAAGTACAAATCTGGTACATAAAACTTTCAACAATGGAAGTGTCATAAACCAGAGATATTTTTGCCCACTTGTACTTTAAGTTAGTTTTAAATGAGAAAACCCCCAAAACTGCCAATACAAAGCAGAGCACTGTGAGGGCTGCTAAACAGCAAATTAGCTACAACTTGGCTACTTCTCAAACTATAATGCACTCCAAAATGCCATCTGTGACATTCTCAGGAAATTTAATATTCTACAACGCTGGAAAGTAAATGTAAAGATATTTGTTGTCTTGTAGGTGTTAAGCTACAATCCTCACAAAAACGTCCATGTAAAATTCAGGGATTTCTAAAAAGTCATCAAGTTAAGCTGCCTGAGTTAAAATGATTGTCCAGGTCTCAGCAACATCTGGAAAGGGGCACTTTGCTGTGCCCTTAAAAAAGAATACATTGCTGCTTTCTTTGCTGTTCTCTTCCTGAACATTCCAAGTGCTTCCTTTTCCTCTCCTGGTTGTCTGAGTAGGCTTAGCAGAGGCAACCCCCCCATGTTTCTATTCCAGAATTCTTTCCTTATTGTTCCTTCATGACAGCTAAGAGAGACGATCAGAAGGACAGGAACAAATAAAATCCAATCACATGAAATGTAAATATCTCTAGCTTATTTTGGCAGAGCATAAATATCTATACAGACTTCTGAAGATAATTAATTTTTCTGTGTTCTATACGCCATCAACTGAAATTTGGCAAATTTTTTTTTCTGTGCCCTTTCAGGGTCTGAATTTTATTCTTTAGAGACATTTCATGGTCGCTTAGTTTAGAGTTCTGTCTGAGAACATAAGAGACATTGGTTTTCTTTGAATGTTTTATTATGAAGAGAAGTAATTAGTTTTAGTGCATTTCCAGACAATATCTAGTATCACTAATCTTAGGCATACAATTATACATATCATTACTTATTTCTCTGTAAATTTAGTGAGACTTAAACAGAAATTTTGGATGAATATTTCCTTGGTTGTACTATGGTTTTAATATGAGTCAAGTATGTTTATAAATAATATATCATTCTAAGATAGACAATCTATAACAATAGTGTGGAGATCACTAGCTAAAAACCAGTAAACTTCTGAAAGCTTGTGTATACATTTTCATATTTCTGTGTGCTTTTGGTACTAGCTGAACCAAAGCCTCTCACCACGGCAGTCAGTTGTTTAAGGTGATTGTGCCACAAATGGTAAACTGTGGCATAAAAACAATGTCCTTTGGGGTCTGGGAGTAATTTCCAGTTAAAGGAAATCTGCTATCTTGTGCCCTGCAAAAACATGGTTTTGAATGATTTGCCTGTTGGCTTTTAGAACACAAACTTTGTGCATACACAGAAGGTGTAGCACATGATGCAATGAACTCAATACTGACAGGTCTGATATGCCAGTTGTCTTCAACCAACTTGCTTAAGTGTAATAACAGAATATAGGATTTAGGATCTCAGCTGACAGGAAAAGTTCACCAGACAGATATTTTGCTTCAAGCTATAAAATTTGACCTGAAATATCAAGCCTAAACAGTTGTCACATAGAAATGCATATAAGGTTTCTGCTGAAAGTCCAGCCTCTTTATTCTTTAAAAGATTGATTCTGCTTGTGCAAATAATCTGTAATTTTCACAGATAGATCAAAGCTCAGAAATGCAGGAAAAAACAAGAAATCTGTCCTGAGGTATTGTTGTACCTGGGGACATTGTGAGGTGATTTATGTTCTATGTGTCTCTATGTATAACTATGCCAAAGAAAATATCCTACATATTTATGAAAGCACCAAACACAATTCAACACAACCAAACACACTTCAGTGTGTTCTCCGTATTTCTTCATATATTCTCATTGGCATAAGTGTTTTTATTACTCGCTCATATTAACGTGTAAAGTCTTTGGAGAATGTCAGTTTCAGGGAAGAAAAAAAGAAAACAACATGATTTCATGAAACACAGAAATCATTGTTAGCTCTTTTGAGGGTGAACTTTGAAGTGGTCACATTTGACAGCGGGTGTTATTTTAAAAGATGCCATTTGTTTCGAGTTGCCATTGGGAGTCATGATAAAAAAGATGCTAATTCCCTCCCTTTGGATGTTATTCTTAGGTTCAGTCCTAAACTCTTTCATAAAAGTTTGGTTCCATTGTTCCCTGCCAGTAGGTTTGCTTATTGGGAGTTATTAGTGATGTTCTGGTCACTGTTACAACTTGTTAGCTCAAAATTGGCTTGATGCAGAACTTCCACATTAGCAGATACATGTGGTGGATCCACCGGTAAATTTCAAAAATGTGGTAATGAATTTATTAATATCTATTAATAGACTGTCTCACCATGATCGGTAATAAAAAGAATCTTTGGAGTCATGAGGGCAAAGGGTTGGGAGTTTTGCTCTGTGTTTTAAAGATGGCAAATTTCTGCTGACAGAATATTCCTGGTAAGAAATTAAAACACAGCAAGAAGTCTGTAGTCAAGCTCGAGCTCTGGTTTTATATTTGATCTTGCAAGGAATGCAACATCTTCTATCTTCACGAGACCAGACAGCCAAAGAGAACTGAGTCTGAAGACAGCCAAGGAGCCTGAAATTTCTCAGTAAGTCTGCTCAAGGTCTAGTATTTTGTGCTGACCACAGAAAAATAGAAAAATACTGCAGCATTTCCTTTTCCAATCTTTTGACTCAGCCTGGCATCATTCACCCCACAGTGACAGATCTCTTAACATTCTTATCTTTTAACTAAATTGGTTTAGATATGCACATGGAACAGGTGAATCACATGTGAATCATTTAATACATGAAGCTTGTCCAGAAATTCCATTCAGGTTCTTGTCTTCACATAGGAGGTTACTATATAGAAGTATCAACTCGTGGTTTATATTAAACCAGGATTTAAACATGTTCTGACAAGTTAATGATATATAATTAACTGAAAATTAGTTAGCTGATTCCAGTCCAGTGCCAGTTGTAGGAGAAGGGAATACAGGTGACCTTGATGTGATAAGTAA
Organism: Cisticola juncidis; assembly: GCA_013400215.1. Lineage (NCBI taxonomy): Eukaryota > Metazoa > Chordata > Aves > Passeriformes > Cisticolidae > Cisticola > Cisticola juncidis. The sequence continues at coordinate 34,758 of VXBR01007309.1, forward strand.
CAGCTGTGTTAGTACCCAATACAGCCTCCCCTGATGAGTCACAGGTACAGCCAATAAAAATAAGTGTAATAAAAGGGAGTGGGTTAGCAGGTAAGGGGGAATTGTGAAGCAGAATGATCCTGAGGAGAGAGAATCACTGCTCTGAGGTCAGTCTGGGTCTGCAGTTGGAGCTTGGTGTTGGAACCTGCAGTCGCAGTCTAGCTGGGTAGAAGCTGCAGTCAGAGGGTGCAAGGGAAACCTACAGCAGGAGCTTGCTGCAGCCAGAGTCTGTGAATGGTTGGATGCACGCATCCTTTATAGCAGGATGGCTGAGCTGTAAAGAGGAATAAACCAGGACCCTTTTTATGCTAGTGATGATTAAGGAGTCTGTGTCTTGGCTCATTTCTACCTTCTAACAAGAGGGTAGCTGCAACACCAGCAATAAAGCAGATACATCTCACAAGACACAAAATTTCAATGAATTTACCAGCTTCCAAATACTCTTTTAATAAGAAATGCCCAAAAGTTTTGGTCTTGCACATGTTTCTTTCTCTCCTATATGCATGTCTTATATGAGTGGTTACTGGAATGCCTGCTTTTTTTGTTTTCTTGCTTGCCTACCCTGCTGGAGATGGTTTTGCTCCTGCTTTCTGCAGCTCCTTCTCCTGAGCTGAGGAGTGTTTCTTCCACCACACCCTATCCTGTCACCCATGAGCTGTGGCTCAGCCTGCTCATTGTGTGGAATAGGGAATCTACAGTATGTCAGATATACAGAGAGTTGCAATGGCAGTAAAGTGATTTCTGCTAGTGTCAAATTGAGTGCTGGCCTAAGTCCTTTCCCTCTCCTGGGTCTCTCTCTGCAATCACAGACTTTTTCTTATAAACTCTAATATGTCCTTTCCAGCTGACTCCTTTTCTAAAAAGCTGAGATGAGCTTCTATTTGTGATTTAATCCATCTGAAATTTATCCTGTGAAGTTTTATCACTGTTAATTTCCTCTTTAGGATTTCTAGGATTTCTGCAAACATTCTTTCAGGAGCTCTCCTTCTGTATTACTTTGGGGAATTACATTGATATATACCTCTCACATGCACATACCTACTTTATATCCTGGTGTTAGAGAGACTATGCTATCAAGTAACACCTGTGTAATAGTTGCTAAAGTTGTTCCCATCAAAATCGGAAAATGAGGGAAAGATTAACAAAGAGACAGCAGAAGAAATTAAGGGCTAAAAAAAAAAGAAAAAATTCAGAAACAAAGTGAAAACACTAAAAGCAACTGGGATGATATGAAGTGCAGGGGAATGGACTGAAGCTTCCTAATTGATACTTAATGAAATCAAAAATTTCAATTCACCTAATTCCATCTCAGTACATTTTGCTGTAGTCAGTCCATTTGCAAATTTTCTCATTTTTTTAAATTGCATTTTATTTGATCATATCACCTTGACAGAGTGTTTGTTCCACTTTCTGTTCTGATTTCAAGATTTCATTCCCTTCCCAGAAAGGAAGAATTTCCCTGTACTTCTTGTCATCCCATTTACTTTTATTGTTTTCACTAGGCTTCTGAATTTCCTATTTTTATATTTTAACATTTTATTGCTTTAGGTTCTTCCCCTCATTCTTTTTTTTTTTTTTTTTAGTTTTCTTCCCGGATTTCAGGATATTTATTGAATAATTTTGTCAAGTTTTGGTCCTTTTACTGCCCTTAATTTCATCTCAGTCCATTTGGTTGTAGTGACTCTATTTCCAAATTTTCTGTTCTCTGATTACAAGGAAATCCTTCCTTCCAGGACAGGGAATGAAATCTTGTGATTGCAATAAAGATTATTTGGGCAAGCTTTGGTTCATTTCCAGCACTTCATGTCATTTCTTTCCTGTGTTCTTTAGTTTAGATTTTAAGAAATTACAGAGATATGAGTTTCAACAGCTGCCAGAAAATTATCTCTAGTTTACCATGGATAACTCCAAGTCCTGGATTAATTGTCTGAATTCATGTATTGCTGTCAACACTGCAGCGTTTCCTTGCCTTGGTTTACATCTCTCATGGTGCTGGTTTGCAAATGCCTCTAGATTTAGTGCAGTTTTCAGTCCATTCTGTCATGTTTTTGACCAAAATGAGGTATAGTGTAGTGTTGGAGAAAAAATACTGCTAAATTTTATTTGATTGGCAACTCGGAGAAATACAGCTATAAAAATGGTGGAGAAATGAATTTTGAGGCATTGTTCTGAGACAAATCAGATTTAGAAACATCCACATGCTGAGTGGATATCCTTTATCTTTGAGGATTGTAAGTGCTTCTATCAACAGAAGTTTATGTAAAAATTACTAGTTATGAAATTTTATAATTTGTGGTAACACAAATCACCCATGTAGCTGAACTTCTTTTGTTTTAAAATTATAGCAACATTCTTTCTTATGACGGCAGCAAAAAATGACTAAAATAAAATGGTGGTCCCATATGAAGTTTATACAGAAAAAAGACAAATTTAATGGGAAATAATTCATCTTTCCTGCTTCTAAATTCCTAGAACAAAGTCTTTTTTCTAAGAGGGATTTTCTTGCACATTTCCTTCCATGTATATCAGTGGAGGCCTAATGTCCCTGAGTTTTAAGTCTGTTTTGTGTGATGTGGTATGGAGTAGAAACTCCTCAGTGCCAGCCCATTTGTTTCCTGAACTAGTACTGTGTTAATGAGAGAGAAAATGGTCTAGACAACTTTCCTGATAAATGTAATTTACAGGATGTAAAGGCAATGGGTCATTCAAAGAGAAGATTTAAAGTTGTGTTCTTGTGTTTCCCCCTTGTGGTATGAAAATATAGTGACCAGAAATTGTTAATCAAAACCATCGGAAAAGAGCACACCACTTCATGATTTCAGACTGGTTCATTGCTATAAATTTTTTAATGTTTGTGTTCAAAATTTTTGTATTCTTTTAACTGAACCGTTAAGAATTCTTCTAGAGGTACAGGGAAATTTTCAAATGAAAATTGTGGCCAGATTTTTAGGGAAAACACTGCTACGTAGCTGAATGTAAAGAGTGCCCAAAGATAAATATCTTGTAAGTGCCAAATCTCTTGAAGCTGTTGTGCAGCAGGAATTATAGTTCAGAGGGAAATGAAGGCACAAAGCTGTCCTTCAAACATGAGCTAATAAGCATGCAGAATTTATCAGCAGCAAAGTCTTAAACCACTAAGTTATTTCTGTCATGGTAAGGCATGGATTAGGATAGAATAAGCACAACCAGAGTAGTCAATGCAGTCACAGAGTTTTAGTTTCTCATTTCAAAAGAGAAAACAAAGTGTTTGAGGTTCTGTGTTGTCCCAGACTTTAGACAAAATTTTTGCTTAAAAAACATGGGAAAACTCCTTTGGCTTGGAGCCAAAGGGTTTTCTATCTGTTTCTGTAACTGCAGTCCTATAAAGTCACTTTTTCTCTGAGAAAAGATGTATTCTTATATTCTGTAACCTGACCCAGAAGGGATGTTCCTGGGAACATTTTCTGGCTATGTGGCAATGTAGGGGATTTTCAACTACAAAAGAGATAAACAGAAAGAGTAAGTGATGGGCTTCAAAACACTCTGTCTTGTTACAGTAGAAGCAAGAGTCTGAAGTTCGTGTCCCAGGTGAATGCCTGAACCACAGAGCTTTAAAATAGACAAATGTCATCTTGTCTGGTGAATAAATATCAGAATAGCTTTTAACAGAAGACACTGTTAATAAGCAAGTACAAGATTCCTGATTGAGTAGCTAAATAGCATTCCAGAAATCTAAGCAACAATTTCTTAGTATGCTAAAGCATACTTAGTATTGCTTAGTGTGATGAAGTACAGATTTGAAAGCAAGAGTATTGCTTACAAAGAGTAACCTACAAGAGAAGTGATCTTATTTGCAATCAAACATAAAGCATTTGTACGCTTGTCATGCAAAAAGGGGGGAAATTTTCCAAGATACTAGAAGCTTTCTGTAAAATCTGACATAGCTAGTTAGAGAATTAGTTTTCGTCACTCACAGCTTGCCAAGAGAATAGATGGTTTAGTTGTGTCCCTGGTAAGTTCCACTTTCTATTTCTTTTACACAAGAAAGAGGTTCAAAATACTGTTTGAAATACTCTTTTGAATACTTAAAAAGAAAACCAGTCAGAAAGTAGGTTTATGCTAGAGTGGCAGTGTGCCAGGTATGACTTAATAGAAAAAAAAAAAAATTATACAGCACCTACATAAATCAGTGTAGATGTTGAATTGTGCCTATTTTTTCTTGTCAGTACATGGGATTGACATTTCTTCCTTATCTATCCTGACAGTACTTCAACTCCGATTTAGAGGTTTTATAGGAATGTCCCTTTTTCTTTCTCTATATTTTTGCTAGTAAAATTATAGTGCAAGTGATCCCATCTGTGCAAAATCCTATATTTGGTCATAAAGAATGCCAAAATAATATAGAATAAAATTTATATTATGGCTGAAACAATAATATAGTAATATTTAGTACCATTTCTTTAGGAAATTTATTCAGCAGTCTAATTTTGTCCTATAGAAACTACCACTGCAGATATGCAAGGCAAAATTTCAGTCTGACTCCAAGATCCTAGGTTAGCATTTAAAAAATGCATTTGAACTTTTAGGCGGAATATGGTGATCCAGAATAACTGGTGGGCATTAAGCAATAAAATCATTGAGGTGTTCCCTTTCCCACTACTGGAGAGCTAGAGAGCCAATTTTCCCACTGTGACTGGGGAGCTGAACTGGTACAAAATTGTCTGTCTCCACTGGGTGGCAGCCCAAGCTCTTCTCAAACCCGAAAGCAAGAGCTGAAAAAAAACCAGCATCACCCTCACATAGCCACAGTTTGTAAGCCTCTTGAGACTTTTCTGTGCATCTAGTGAGCCAGGTGTTGGCTTCATCCTCCAGGACTCAGAGCAAGATGCTCTCTTCTACTAATGGCTCTCCAAGAGGGCAGCTCCCATATTGTTCTTAATTAGACCGTGATTAGTTCACACAAAATGTTTTTTTAAATTGAGGATTCTGAAATGAACACCTTCACTGTGAACATTCTACTCACAAAATTCACTGGAGACATCTCTGCTAGATTTAAGTTGCTTATCTGGAAATTGAGGGAGAAACCCACCACTGTGTGCCCCACACAGCCTTGTGCTGTAAAGCAGACTGGAGCACCACTGAACAAAGTGAATCTTTACCTCAGTGAGAGACACCACTTCTGATCTGCTGTTCCAGGAGCCTCCTGCCCATGATTACAGTAATCACTGTAGTCTGTTCAGCTGTAGTCTTGGTGAGCCCCTCTGGCTCTGTCTCTCCTGACATTCACTGGTGAGGGATGCACTGCTGGGATCCCTTCCTTCAGCCAGCAGGAAACATGGGTCTTAACAGCTTCAGGTGACAGGGACCGCATTGTCTTTTCAGGATGGTAAAGAGAAATTTCAGCGTCCTGGCCATGCCACATAAAGTAAATTTCCTTAGGTACTGGAAGTCTTTCTGTACTTTCTTTTGGATACAGTTTCATTTTTCTCTTTTGACTAATTTTAATGGATTTTCCAATGAGTTGCTTGGCCTCACAGCAAACATCATAGTTTAGTCACTGTTTCACTAAAAAACAGTATTATACAAGAAAGAAAATTTTATGTCTCTGGTGTGCAAACCATATTCTTGTCAATAGAAGTCTGTTAGTTTAATCTGTGTAATCTTGGATTATTTCAGATACTTTCAAATATTCCTTTAGAAAAGATTGCACTGTTTTCTTTCAGCATATAAATAAGGTAATGGACCCTTTCTTTTTTACCTCAGTAAACTGGGTAACACTGAAAAAAGATCCTAGCTTGCAGTTTGCCCTGATCTCAGAATCACAAGTCAGTGTGCTAGCAGCTTCAGAGCTGTGTCATGCAGAAAGATACACTGCATACCACTTTAAACACTTGAAAGTACTTTGTGTCTCCTAATCTCCAACTCAGGGCCTGAGAGACTTGGGAAATCAAATCCTGGGGAAAAAAAAACAAAAAAACCCACCAAAAACTGTTAAGGAAAAGGATAATCTCTGAAGAATTTATCTGCACCTTAATCTATAACCCTTACATTAAGTTTAGAGTCTCAGTCTGAGAACCTAAAAGTCCTTGAAAAGTTTTCAGTAGTTTTCCTTTAAATGTTTTCAGCTGAGTTTATTTGGAGATTGCCACTGAAATGAGTGCTTCATGTCATAAAACACCTGAAGGAAATGAAAGCTATCTTTAGTTTCACAGAATGAAATTTCAGTTCTGAAACGGAGGTGTTTCTAATAAAAGTGTTTTTGAGAGTTGGATGATTTTTTTGTTCTTGTTGCATCAAAGCTATAATGGAAGTATCTTTTTGCATTAGTTTCTTTCTTTTTCTTAAAAGATGGGAAATATCAAAGGCTTCTGCACCCCTTTTGTGATGTAGACTGCCCCAGAGTCCAGTGGTTCTGGTAGTGCAAGCTGATGTAGCTGATTGTAGTCCACCAGGAAAGGTACAGCTCTTCACACTCCTCAGTACCTTCACACTCCTCAACTGCACAGGAGATTTCTCATACTCAAAACAGAGTTACATTGTTCTTCATGTCTAGGAGTGGTGTCATGAGCCGCACAAAAATCCAGCCAGAACAAACCACGGACTATCCCCTGGCAGCAAAGGTCATCCCATCAGTGGCAGATGTGCCAGCCCTATACTGCTAATGCCCAAGCTCACTTGGCAGCATTTACTCAGATTTCCATGAGTTACCTTGGGTTTCGTGATAATGTCTGGGATGCTGATTGCTGACAGGATTTTGAGACAACAGGCTTTCAACCAGTGACAGTTTTTAGAGGAATTATTTTAAGAGTCAGATCCAGACTGTTATATTTGCATCTTAAGGAAAGGAGAGAGAATATGAATCCTAGCTTTATCTCTTGATGTTTTAACTGCACTTGAAATGTCTTCCATCCGGACAAATTGCTTAATACCTGCAATGAAATATCTCAACACAGCAAGAGGAGGACTAAGCTCTCTGTGCTTTTTGCTTTGTAGCAAGTATGCTGTCAAAGGGTCTTCTGGTCTTCTCTGGAAGCAACCTCTGCCTGCCTACTAGTGGGTCTCTCTCCCTCACTTACCTCATGAAAGAGGGCTTTCACAGTTAATTTTTGTGAAGCGCTTTGCAATTACTACCTGACAGATGCCTAAATATGGGCTGTGGTTAGTATAATGGAGTAACTAAAATGACCTTTACAAAACCATTTTTGCTATAAAAACCTCTTCTCTCAGTGTGCTCTGTTTTAATGTTCTCATCTTCTTGCCATTTAATTGTCATCTCATACCTTTTGTTTCTTTTCATTGACCCTTCTGGACAACTGTTTTTGGGAAAACCTTTTTATATATCTCTTTCCTTTCTCTCTTATAGATACCATCTTCTTTTAAAGAGCGGGCTCTCCCTCCCTCAGCTAAGTACTATCTTGGCAGGCAACTGGGGAGGAGGAGTCTGCTTTAAAAGGCTCTGAAATTGTGTTGTTAAAAAATATATAAATAAAGCAACAAACCTTTTAATAGGGCTTTGAACAATCATCCCTTTTATTCCCTTATGGCCTTTTGTGCTTCTGGCTTTTTTATTATTTAGTGTGCTTCAAAAAAAAAAAAAAATCCAAATGTTTTATGTTAAGCCATTAAGAGTTTATTTGGGCTGAAAATATATAAATAAATGTGATGCTAGCAGTTGGGACTGTGAGCACATGCACAGTTGCCTGGCAGAGGCAACCTATAGGAGGCACATCAGAAAGCCAGAATAAGCTTCAGTAAAAGACTAGAACAAAAGCATCAGCAGCATTTGTTTCTGGTTAAGTACTTTTGCATGAACCTGACTACTGGAGTAGTTTACCCAGCTTTTATCTGTTTCAAATTCACCTCAGTCCCCTCAACCATCTCTACAGAATCACTCCAGACTGTAATTCATGGTAATTACATGGAACAGGAGGAAGCATGGGATTTAAAAAAATCTTTCTTTGTTTTATTTTTAAACCACCTGATGGGAGCATGTGACTGGTTTGTATACAATGTTGATCCTGAGATACCTGTTTTATCCATGCTTTTTTGTGTGTGTGTGTATTTTGATTTATTTTTTAAAGTGATGGGTATATTTTGTGAATAGCCAGAACCAGAATTTTTGTTCCTTTTTTTCTTTCTACCTCCTTCCATTTTTGTTTTCCAGCTTTGCCTGTCATCCCCAGAGAATTCTGTATCAGGCTGGTGACTACAGCTAGGTGTCCTCTCTGTGCATAACTACTATCAATCTTTGTTTGTCTCAGTTCCCTGGTGGAGCTATTTGGGAGAGAGAAAAGAATCTTTGGCATTTAACAAGTTATTAGGTTCGTGTGAGCAAAACCAATATCAAAACTTAAACTTTCTAACCCTCTTTCTCCATGAGATTGAAGTATATGGCAATTCTTGAAAAGCACACATATAGACTGCAGCTGGTCTTGTTAAATTAATAGATTGCAATAAGTAGATAGGAGGAACTTCTAATCTGAGCCAGACTTTGCTGTCTCAGTTTTGAGACTTGTGAATAAACAACCTGATAATCCTTATGAAGCTGAATGGAGTCACTGACAGCCCGATCACAAAAACCTAGGGAACAGGTGTCCATTTCTAGAAAGGATTCAAAGGAAGGACAGTGCCTAAAGACCACCCCTTGGGTGTGGGATATGTAGAATGGCAGGTTGCAAATGAAAAAAATACCTTCTGGCACACATAACCTCAGGTACATCAAAGAACAGAAATCCACAGCATTAAACAAAATAACATCAAACTGTCTCTCTAACACAGCGACATCTCCACTTTTGCCCTCTTGCAACAATGTTGCTGATTTTTAGAAAATAATTAAATATCCTGAGTTGATGGGACTCACAAGGATCAACAAAGTAAAAAAAGTAAAATAAAAAAATCTCTTGGAATTATATAAAGGAGTGTGATCCGAACAATTTTAATTGCTACGTTCCTTTTACTCATGTAGTTTGGTAGAGTTCCCTGTAAAAATAAAGCGTACCTTTCAAAATTTTGTTACAGGATCAGGAACAAAGAAGAAAAAGTCATCAGATTTGGACTTGAGAGACAATGTTTTATAGACCTGGCTCTTGTGTGGAGCCTTCTGTATAGTGGTTCTGACCTATTCAAAAATAGGTAACAGGGCTTAGAAAAACTTTAAGCGGAAGACCTAACTAAGGTTTTCCCAGTCCATAAAACAGGGCTTATAAACTTTCTGACCTCAACGTGATATGTGAAAATAATCAACTTACTGCATTCTGCAGTTTTTTAATAGGCACAGTATGTGTTCCTGAGATACAGAAAATTAGGTGGAAAATTGAGGTTATTGGGAAAGGGCAAGACTATGTGTATATTTTTCTATATTACACTACTAATTCTAATGAGATGAGAATAACTTATACTGTAAAATTGAAATATTAAAAAAACCCCAAAGATCAGTGGAAATTTTCCTATTGCCTTTTTAAAGTTTGGACTAAAAAGCAATAAAAACTGGTTTCTTCAGCTATTATGCACAAGTGAAGGTTCACTTGATATCTGTAAGTAGTTGCTTTTGGAGAATGGTACTGCTTGACAAGGCACAGCTGTAACCAAAAACTCTGTTGGATACTGAGAAACAGTTATATTTGTTTTAAAATTCCTGAGTTACGTGGACAATTTTATGTGTAAGATCACTCACCTTTAGTATTTTACAGACGTTGTTTTCAAGTTTACATGAAAGAAACATATCTAAGTATCTTAAGGGTATATGTATTTCTAGAAAACCTTTACATTTTAAAAGCTATACTTTTGTTATCCAATTATTGGTCACGGACCATTCAGCTGTTGAAGAATATCAGCAGTTGAATGTGCTTCAGTTCATACCTGGAATGATACTTATTCCTGGAATATAGATTTGGAATAACCTACATCATAAACCTATGAACATTTATAAAGGAGCAGATCCAGACCCTATAAAAAGAATTCCAACGAGTTTATTTTACAGCATATCACCATGTCTCATATTTTCCTCTCACAAGCTTAATTGCTTAATTGCAGGTGTTTTATAACACCTGTCTTTTAGACCTTTAAAAACACATAAAAAACATTTACTGAAGAACTGCTAAGGAAAACATATCAAGCATAGGAAGGGATACCTTGGAGATAAGAAGTGAGATTGGTTTGGATTGCGTGACACAAATAGGATTCCAGGGCTGGTCTGACAGTTAAAGAACAATATTACAAAGGGATTGATGAGAACAATTATTTATCTTTCCAAATCTGGAAACAGTAGTTTGTGATTTATTGTAAGTATAAGGAAAGGCACTAGAGTAGCTTGGTGTGAGTAGAGGCCAGTGGTCAGGACTGGAAGTGCTGGGTCTGTATGGTAATTCTCTTCCTATAAAAGGCCAAAAAAGACGTTTCTACTTCTCTGCCAAGGTGTGGCTTTATAACTAGTGGGGCAAGAATTTACAAAGAATTGATGAATTTAAAATGATATTTAGACCACTTTGGTTTTTTTTTTTTCTGGTCATGAAGTAGAGTAAGTCTCTGAGTTTGTCAGTTTCTGTGATGAGTCTGGAAGATTCTGAACTAACTTCTGCTACTTAACTGAGCTCCAGGCTTCCAAATCTAGATCCTGCACAAATTCCATATGCTCCTTTTAGATCCTTTCTGGAAGAAAATAGAAGTTATAATGAGGAAAATCCTTTGCAAGGATTATAGCAAATGCACCCAGTAGACTAAGCAAGACTGAAGTTCTGCTTCAACTTGATAAGGCAAATAAAGCATGATGTTAAGACAGAGACAGAGTAACACCCGCCACCTCCTCCTCCTCTGCACACACACACAACTTGTTTACAAAAGTGCCTTGTAGTGACTGCTGGTGGTGTCACTCCGTCCCATGCCCCAGAGCTATCACCGGGCCTCATGGGAGATGTGACTACAGCATCGGACATGGGACTGTTTGTTCACTCACTTTCTGTGAAGAGAGTTTTGAACTGTGTTTTGAATAGACAGCATTTTCTTTGTGTGGTTGGTAAATAACACAGAGCAAAGTTAGTCAGCAAGTTGCATAGCTTCTGCATTCTGATTCTTTGGAGCCCTTTTGTACCAAGCTTGACAGGATGTTTTTAACAGAATGTGACCTCAGTGGGATACCAGAGGTAAGGAAAAAAGTTATGGGGGCTGTTGTGGAATATTTTGCACAGAGCTGACTGAAGGTGCTGCTTTAAAATGCCTTTAGGAAAGAAGATGGTCTCATAGTGATCCAGTCAACACCTTGTTCCGTGAAAATCAATATCTTTCACTCCTTCGTAAGTTATAGGAAGTCTTAACAAGATTTTCAGTTTCCCACATGTGGAAAAGGAGGCTGATTTTCAGATCTCAGAACAGTTATGTACTTGCCCCTTGTGCAAAGGCCCAGTTCTAGTGACAGAACATCAAAATGTTTTCTTTCTAACACAGCGCAGAATAAGCAGATCACATCCAGTTGTTCATCCAAGCCCTCGAAGCAGCAGCGTGAGTATCGGAGCAGTGGCAGACCCAGCAAGACCAGGCGGCGGCAACCTTGCGGACACCCGTCCTCCGTCACTGGGTGAAGGTAAGGGGAGAAGCGACACAAAGCAGCATCATCGAGTTCTCTGGGCAGGACCAGCAGCGGGTTTTCATCGCGGGCAGTGGAGCTGAGGCTGCCGTGCTTGGAGGCAGAGCAGAGGGGTGCGGGTTGCCCCTCTCCTCCCTCTGCTGGCAGCGCGGGGGGACCGGCGCCTCCGGGTGCCGGGGAGCCCCGACGTGCGCCGGCCCCACAGGGCTTCCCCAGCGGGCTGCCCCGGCTCCCAGCGCCGACGGGATGGAGCCCTGCGAGCTGCAGCTGCTCCGAGAGAAGGGAGATCGATAGGAGTGCTCCACAACTCGGAGAACGTGATTTAAAAAATTAAGTAAATAAAAAAGAAGGATGTCAGATTCAGATATTTATCCACTATAAAATATGATAGGTTCATCTGAATAACTGAGGGTTTTGTTTTTTTTTTTTCATTCAGAAAGGTTTTCATGAAAAATTAAAGAAAAATGCATCATTACACAAAATAGCTTCCTGAATAATAGGGGTTTTGCTGTTCTGAAATTGAATTAAAAATACGTGATCCACTTTACTATCTATATCAACAGAACAAAAAAGCTTCATTGTTTTTGTGGTCAGCAGTTGTAGGGTTTTTTTCCAGACAGTGTAGATAAAATTTCAAAAAATTAAAAAATTTTAAAAGTTTGTTTGGAGTCACTGGTAAAGCAGTGAGAGGAAATTAAGTTCTCATGATATGTAAAACTGTTATTCAGACTTAAAGCATTTCATATCAAAGAGATCTAAAAATGTGCTCTGTAAATTGGAAAGTTTTGGGTTTTGCTGACAATGAAAATGTTCTTTGGTAAATGAGGATGGAAAAGTTGTCTCATTTACTTATGACTAACTAGAGTTGCTTTTTTCTGCAAAGCACATAAAGAACTGGGGCTTTGTTTTTGCTGGTGATCAGTTAAAAAATGGATGGTTTGAACTTCATTTAGTTGTATAAAAGATGTGGTGAGTGCATCACTCCTCCCAATAAGACGGGGTAATGACTTTGGTTTGACAAAGCATTTACAGTGATACTTTTATATGGCCAAGCCTGCTACTGTACTTCATTGGTATGTGGTTATAAAAGCTGCAAGCTCTGCCCTAATTAAAGGAAATATTTGTAGTGAAGAAGCTTCTAGAGAGAAGCATCTTCTGTGAAGCAAAAGTATTTCAGATGGGGATTATTAAAGATGTTAAATTCGTATTCACAACTTGGGTATTTGTTGCAGTAGTACTTCTGATCTTCGTCATAGGTCAGACTCTTGGAATTGTATAATAAACACCACGATCTTATAAAGCAAACATCTAATTATAACATGAGACATGAGACAGAAGTTAAATTAAAAGAAAAATAACAAACTAGTAATAATAGTATTAAGACAGGTAGATATTAAATTTGAAAACTCTATAGTTGCATATATATTGTGAGGTGATTTTTTAACAGATGATTTTTCATAGTGTCTCATTAACTACAGATAAACTGCCAGCAATAGGTGTATGCTTGATATTTTTATGACCTTCAGTCAGAAAGAAGTTTGCAGGGTGGTATGCAATTTGCTTCATTCCTGAATTTGAAGACAAGAGTGCAAAAGTTCAATGAAAGTGGATTGTTTCATACTGATGAAACCTAAAGTGGAGAAACCAGTAGAGGTCAGTGCAGAGTGCTGAAATGGAAGGAGACTGCCAAGGCTTTGTGTTTTTATGCGCTCTGCTTTTGACCCTTAACTTTTCCTTTAAAATGGGGTAAAAGCTTACAGTGGCTTACAGCCAATATTCCTATCCTCTTCAAAAGGTAGATTAAACATACTTAAAATATGATAATGTCATAATGCTTAAACAGATCAATTTAAGCAACAAAACACATTTAGTTGCATTTTATAGCTGGAAACAATATTTGGTGGAATCATTATTGAAACCAGTGTGTAATACTTATTATACATATTGTAGTGATAACAATGTCTAGCTGATGGCTATACAGCACAATAAAAAGTAGGAAAAAGTGTAATTTTTAGGGAACAACTTTTCAAATGTTTGAAGTTAGAGTTATAACAGAATTTTTCTCATATTTGGTAAAAATTTTGGATAATTATTTTGTAGTGTTTTAAAAGTCTTTTCTTCATGTATATACACAGATAGGCAGGGAGGTGTGGCAAGGCAAAAAACCTCTAAAGTTGAATTATCTTTTGTTTCTCTTTTTAAAGCCATTGTTTGCTCGTGGTTTCCTTTTGTGATCTAAAGCAAGGAAAGAATCACTGCCTATAGTCTGTGCTTGAAAAGATCCTTCAATATATATTAGCTGCAAAATCTCCTGTCTAAATAGCTTCTGTTCAAGCTGCTTTCTGTGGATCTAGAAAGAGCAACCTGCCTGTCCTCATTCTATTTCCCTACACTTTAGCCAAATACTTTGAAAAGTAGCTTGCTATTGAGTTGTGGTTGTTGAATATCGAGGAATCGCAAAAAGATTTTCACCAGATAAAAGGGGTTATGTTCTATTTTGATTCTAATACCAATTTACATCTCCTCTATGATGTTATGGAGATATTTCCTGTACCTTTAAAGAGAGTAGAGCCACTAAACAGTAAATATTCTTGAAAATCCTCTTCATTGGTTATGCTTACCTTTCATGTGCTTCTTTAAATTGATTATTGAGGCATTGGAAATAATCCAACATCTTTGAAGATCATACTTGCTTTTCTTTTTTTTTTTACCGTGCTCTTAAAAGTGATGGGAACCAGAGAGAGACTCTGCAACCCTTCCTCACAGGCACTTGTGCTGTGTGCCATGAGTGTGAAGGAAGCTCCAAGGGATTTAAAGGGAGGATTACCGAAGGGAAGGGATTCCCTGCTACCTGTAGCAGCTATCAGAAGTATAAATTGAGGTGGGAAGGAGAGAGATGTTATAAACTTGTGTTGCATATCTGACCCATGATATGTTTTTGCTGCAATCTTCTGTGTAACATCATATGTAGGTCTTCCAATCCATGGGTTTTCATGTCAGTATCTCCCTTTAAGCATGTAGCATAAATGCTGGATTTGCTGAAGCCAATGAAGTGCTTCTGTTTGAATCAGTGGTGAGACCAGAAGGTCTACAGACTTGTTTCACCTTTTTTTTTTTTT